>JAUMHI010000012.1:3400522-3431317 GCA_032359435.1 Enteromius unitaeniatus
CATAAAACACAGAGAGTTCGCTGGGCACTGAAGTGCCATCCCCTGATCTGGGCTGGCACTTCCAGCTGACTGTGACACTAAAAGCTTAGACCTTTCCATTTAAAGCATTAATAATAAACACCTTGAACACAAGGACTTAACAATACCTCTTAAATTGACAAAGTAGGAGAGTACATGTATTACTAAATATGTTAACCAACTAATCTAATAATATAGAAATAATTAATTACTTTATATTTATTTATTCATTAGTTTAAAGTGTCTGTTTACTTATAGCCCATTACATAAAAATTTGAAGTAAAATATGAGAATAACTTACATTTTAACTTTATTCTGTGATGAAGACTGGCTGACTGTACATTAATCCATTACTATTTTCATTATCATTCCAGCTACCGAAAAGAGTGCTACACTCTAAGCTACAGTACTTAAATCCAACTCTGCAGAATTTCCACCAAAATCAGCACAAAAATTAAAATATAAAAAAAAATGCCATCTGGTCTGAGGCATGACTATCAATGCCTCCATAACTGAGAGGTTACATGACTATACAGGTCATAGTTTATTCAGTGAGCTGGCATTCAGTCAGATTGAACCAACACTGACCTCAGCATCTGAGGAGATCCTCTCACACCCTCAGGATACCGAAAGCTTAGCTCTGCTAGCTCCATGGGATCCACCTTAATCATGCGCCTCGCTAATACTGGCCACCACAGAGCTTCCTTATGTCTAGTGACAGATGCTTAGCACTTAGATTTATTCCACTAAAGTCCACAGTGTAGTTACATATACATCCTATATAGAGGACAAACAGATTATATTTGTTATATAGAATGTCTTAATAATAGAAGTCCATTGACAGGCTGGCATTAGAAAGACATCTTAATTTAGACTGTCATTGTCTACATTTTCTTCGTTGGGACCATATGGAGATAATCAAAGCTCCTAATGGCACTTCTGCTCACAGTCAGGAGTCTTCTGCTCCAGGCCTGGGAAAGCTCTGAGCAGCTGAAGGGTAGGTGAGCTCTCAACACTACTACAGTGACAAATCAAAACCTGCACTTTGGGTAAAGTTCTCACCCTCACATCAAATAAATTGTACGCCATCATCAAAGGCTGGTTAATGCCCCTGCTGGCCTAATTGTGTCAGGTGGGCTGCACTTTCTAAAGACCAGACAATTTTCAAAAGAATATAACCACCTTATTAAGAAGTCCTTGTATTTCATGAGATGGTACCTCTAACACAGCCAGATTTTGACGCTTGTTATAAGAAACGTTAAAAAACTAAACTAATAAATAAAATATAAATGATTAGAAAATAAACATAATAAAACATTCTGTTTTAGGGGAGCAGGTGATGGTATTTGTTGTTATTTGGTTTGCCTCGAGAAGGAGAAGAAATGATCTAACGTGTCCCGATAATAATGTTAAAAACAAGCAAACTGAATTTTAAAATATCACCCTGCTCATGCTGTAGGTTCCTAATTATTTCTGGTGCCCTTATTCTGTTTTCGAAGATTCTGAAGCATAACAATTAATGAATTAGATTCGAGGGGAATCGCACTCCTGCTTTGCCTTGTGCTGCCATTTGAAAACATAACTTTTGCCAATTTAGCGGTGGAGATGTCACGAAAGCTCTTTGAAAAAAGAGAGAGAGAGTGAGATGTAACCGTGGTCAGGTACACAATCCGTTCGCAGCCTTTTATCATTAAATGTTCCTCAGCAGCATTTTCCAGCCTTTATGGGTTTTGCTTTCATTTCAAGGTTGAATTTCCTAGCAAAATAAAACTTCAAATGAAGGCAAAAGTAATTATGTAGACATAGCAGATTTTTCCTCCATCCTGTTCTCACCCTCTCTAGCTTTCCCCTTTCCCATTTTAATTAGTCTTACAGTACGTTCTTGAAGATCCTGCTTTTTAATGAAGGCAGCTTTCTACAGCTGAGCTGTGCCTATCATCATAACCATCACATCCCCGTTAGACACTAGGAAAAGAAATGTAATTAAAAAGATATCAGAATGCCTGACAGGCTAAAATCTTCTCTTTTTCTCGTTTTCAATTAAAGATCTTTTTGGACTTCAACCACTCAATCGGCAATATTCCTGACATTGTTCCAACAGTATCCTGACGATGCTCAAACGGTGTGGCACGTCACGCTTGTTCTCGTCTTTCCTGCAGTCCGAACAACAGCAAAGCAAAACATGAGTTTTCAAGTTGCTGTTTTGATGGGTGTTGAAGCATTCACGCAGACGTTCAATGCTGAAATGATCATCTAACTCTACAGACACATATCTACGGTTAGCTGTGGCGTATTTTCCAAAAAGTATGGGAATTTATCCTCCAGGTTTTCTGCTCTGAAAATAGTGAAGCACCCTTGAAGAAAAACTTTGAAAACTTTATTGTCTAATCGTCTTCTCCATATCATACCTAAATGCTCTGACATTGACGTTCAAAAGATGGAAGCTGTTGTACAGAGAGCCCTCTTGAGTGCAGTCTTTTCAGAAGTTAGCTCTAATAATGCTTTTGCTTCAAGCCGTCTAATATGGATGAGAAAAGAGACACGGGGACGGGTGAGGAGTGCAGATGGTTTGCGAATAAGGGCCACAGTCTGTAGGTAGAGCAAAGCTGGATTTGAAATAAATTAACTGTGAGACTGCTCAGTGTCTTAGTACCCCTCAGTTGTTACTGACTTTGTATTGCAGATTTCCCATAATGCCAGTTGAGTGCAGACAAAAGAAATGGAGCTTGAGAGAGAAAACGAGGGAGCGAAGGAGAAAAAGAAAGAGAATATCAATATGCAGAGCATTATCCATTCAAGGTGAGTCACTGGCTTTATCCCCGTGGGCTTTAAATATATCTGATAGTGTGTCGTTCATACGCTGAGAAGATTATAAAATACCTGCTCTTCTCAACGGCGTTGATGCACAGAGATTACAACGCGGCAGAAGCGGGGGAGATGATGTCACGAGGACGATGTGAAATTAAGACATCTCATGCTGTGGAGATCAAAAACATTTTAGCGACTCTCCAGAGAGCAAGAGAGAAAGCAAAACATGATGCGAAAACATGTAACTGTACTTTTGCGTTCACGTCAACTTGTTTATAAAGGCAAAATGGGTTTATAGGTTTTGATTAGATTTTTTTTTTCACAGACACATTTATATAAACCTGGTTATTTTTCTGAAGTGTGCATTTAAGCACTTTAAAAAGGAAAGAAAATCTAGTTTGACCCTACATAAACAATGCGAAATGCATTTTTCAGTTCGGCTGAATAAGGCAAGCAGGAACGAGAGAGAGAATCAAAGATGAGTGGAGTGTGCCTGTAAGCAGTACCTCCTGGAGTCAGACAGTCAGTTTGATGTCAACAAGAGAACTTCTGTTTTCTGGAGAAATCTAATTTTCGGGTAGACTAATTTCTTCATTATAGGTTAACAATTATCCTGGGGTGAATACAAATCCAGATATGGAGATCAAATAATAAAAAAAAGAGTTTGTGCTTATTGTTGAGAAATGGAGTGAGGAAATATTAAAAAAGTAAAGTTTTAATAGAATGAAAGGTTGTTCATATTTCATATTTCAACATTAAGACTTCCCTACTGATATGATGACAATAAATGGAAACTTTTTTATTTAAAGTAATCCAAAAACCAATATCTTGGTATTTCTTTCCTTCCACTGTTCCAGTAATATAATGCACAAAAATGAAACTAAAATAAACGTCTTACATTAATTGCAATAATTCACTGTAACCATTAGTTTTGTAATAATGATATATTATGTCTGATCTTTGGTCTATCTTCTGTTCATATTTTATAAACTACAAGAGAAGAATTATTACATTTAATTAATAAAACTAGCTGCTAGTCTAACTTGATTTTACACTCATTTAATCAAACATTTTCCCCCTACTTCATTATAGATCCATGGTCAGTTTTATCTGCTTCATACAACAGTTCATTGATTGTGCCTGAGGACAGCGTGGCAGGCATAACACAAGGTCTTTTTCAGGCGTCAGACTGTTGTGTGTGCAGCAGCATGTTTTCTATGTGATAAGAAACCAGCAAATTAAATCAAACGAAGCGGCTTCATATTAGCAGAGCAAGTTTTATTTAACTCAGGATTTTCTTGAGCTCAAACTCATCACATTTCTTTCTAAGAAAGATAAAACATGCCTTAACGTGTTTTTGGGCCTTTTTAGGCCATTGCTCATGTTTTGTTGACGCGATCATTTCAAAGTTTGAAAAGATTTGCTGAAGTCTACCATTTGAACTTTCCAGAACTTCCTAAATGCCAAGCTGAGATGATGCAGTGTTGTGCTGAGATATATATTTTGTGACGAAAGTGCTGGTTTGCAGAATTCTCCTTCTTAAGAACGGTGTGGGGTTTGAGGGTGTCTTTACGCTGTTGATTTAGCTCACTTGAAAAGTAGACAGGGAGGAAAAGCTAGGAAGAGGGAGAGTTTGATGATGTTCTGTCAGTTAGATTAACTCGCTGTATTAAAGGAGCTGGGACGTTGGGAGTTCGGGTATGTCAGCGTTGAGTACCCAGCAGTCTCTGGGCCCCAGAAGCACAGCCTCTTCTGAAAAGCCTCCCTGCTTTACCCCTTGTTATTTCCCCCATTAGTGAAATCTCCCAGGATGCACTAGAACATTTGTCTCCATTAACAATTTAGGTTACAGGAGGACTGGGCTTTGTGTGTGCTTCGGGAGAAAACTTTTCTCCAGCTTTTACTGATCCAATTACAGCCTTAATGCTTGTTCTTTGAGGAGGGTGAGAACAAAGCCCAAATGTATGTAATTTCCCCAAATGTAACTGTGTAAGAATGTGCTTTTGCTCAGAACTGGCCAGTTCCTTTTTGCCAATGATTCAGAGGACTATATATACACACACACACACACACACACACACACACACACACACACACACATATATATATATAATGTATGATTTCTACATTTACATGTTTTGATTTATTGTGATAAGTAATCTAAAAATACATTTGAAACAAGTTTTGAAAATGTGACTGTTGTACATATATCCGCAAACGTACACTTCATTAGATTTTATTTGCGGCACCCCACCAACATGGCAGATTGCTTGTTTCTCTTCTCACTTTCCATTTTCAGTGTTTTTGGCATTGCTGTCTAAAATAATAACAATAACAGCTCTAATGGAAATAAAAAGGCTGCTGTCCACTGCACAAGGGCAAAAGCTTTGGAAATAACCTAGACTTTCAGGTCCAGGAAGGATGAAATAAAAGAAGAAAGAAAAATTCAAAACTTTTCAATTAATTAAAAAATGTATAAAACATCGGAGAGTGCATTTTACACTACAAATAGAATTTTTACACTAGTTATTTGTAATTTTCTAAAATATGTAAATTAACATTAATATTAATAAATTCTGTTGTTGTTTTTTTAATTGCAATTTTGTTAGCGTTTTTTTAAATAAAAATACAAAGCCAAAACTGTAAAGAAAATACAGACATTTGTGTAGCTGTCAGTTATTCATGCTGTCTTCATGTATTAGAAAAAGGTGACTCCATAATACTAATATATATATATATTTTTGGTAACAAACTTTTATTTACGAGATCCACAGGATATCCATCATCATAATTGCTGAAAACCGCAAATTAGCATTGCCCGTGAATTGCTCACCCACACAGTCAATCTGAATATTTCTACTTAAATAATTTTCGATGTGTCATAAGCTTTAAAGCTTTAAAAAGCAAGTTTTTGTAGTCTGGAAGCATGATTTAAAAAGTATAAATATGGCATGAGGCAATGCATTTTATTACATATATACGAAATTTTCAGCTTAATGTAACAATTTTAGTTAACTGCTTAAAGTGATCCTGTTTATAAGGTGCTTCTGAGTTCCACCTATTGTTTATGTGACTGCTTTAAAATGAGTGTTGATTTTCTGGGTGAAGGACAGGAAAATCCTTTTCGCTCCATCTTGATCTAATTAGTCTAATGGGTGGTAGGCCGGGCTGCCAGTGGTCCAAACTGATTCTCCATATGCCTTCAAAACTTCTCTTTAAACACGACTGAGTACAGACCAAGCACTGGGGACACCTGGGCAAAGGCAACTAGACACCAGACCCTGCCATTGCAGCCTGCCAACCTGGCTCACCATCGACTCCTCACTGCTTCAATTCAACGGGGCATACAGCAATACCCTCATCAGTGTCCAGTCCACCCTTCTGGGTAGGCTGATAGCGGCCCTGCCTGGCTCCTATGATGACAAGAAGCACACCGCTTCAAGTGTAGTGAATGCTGAGGCATATTTTTGGGTTAAAAAAGGACAGATGTGGCTTGTGGCATGAAAATGTGCTGAGATCTGTCTGAATCTTCTTTCAGGTGAACTGTCAAATATAGTATCAGACTCAGACAGCAAACCCACGGGCCATCTGATTCATATTGTTCACAAAAATGGCAAGAACTGGCTGAAATTGTCATTTTCAATCTGATACAATGCTGCAACAGCCTGTCTGGAAACAAAGTAATGTTTACAAGGTACCGGATTGATGCAGTGGGAGATTTTGAGGTAGATGCAGGATTTGCAGAATCATTTTGAGCTTTGGATGCAGTAGAATATTTATAACATGTAGGCTATAACTTATAAATATTTCAGCTATAACTTACCTTTTTTTTTTTAGGTTTGAGTTACTTGAAAATAGATTTTTAAAATAAGGTTCTAATAAATATGAATTACCTTTATAGTTTGTAACTATAGTATAACTATACTTTATACTTTTGTAACTTTTCGGTTCAAATGGTGAGAATAAACAGGTCAAACTGTCCAAAACCTTAGGCTGAGAATCAAAAGTCTGATTACGTGACAATATTTTGCTAGGGAAAATTGGTTTGTGCAGCCATGGAAATACTTTATCGTTTAATGACCCCTTATTAGGGCAAGCTGAAATGCATAATCCACAGTGCACAGCGTTATCTGTGCAGCGCTGCTGTTAACATATTAATAGAAGTGTACACGATAGTTCTGTCAAATTATTGAATGTGCTAAACAAATATTGCTGCTCCACGTATGTATTTGTCATTTTACAGCTGACAGTGGAACTGCATTAGTCATGCATGTGTGTCCATGAAGCTCTCTCAACACAAAATAATTCATCAACAAGTGTCACTCACAGTTATTGTCGGGAACAAACGTGCATGTGTGCATTTCTGTGCATGTGAGGTCCTGATGAAGGCGTCTTTGGCTTCTAATTAGAAGTGGCAGGGCAAAGCAAGGGAGCGGGAGCAAGAGAAGAAGAGTTTGATCATTTTCTGCCAGCATCAATAACTTCAGACAGCTGCCCCCTCACCAATCACACACACACAGACACATTTTCACACATGCACTGAATTAGAAATGCGTACACCTACACACAAACACGAGCATGCTAATTCCAGTGCTTATCACAGCAAAGTGAAAGTGTTTGACAGCGCCTGACTGGTCCTCTGCTGAGCACGGCTGACCTTTAAACTCAGAGTGGGTGGATGAGAGGGTGGCTGCCTGTTCTCTACTGGTTAGTCAATGATTGATTGCTCGTTGTGGGTTTTGATGTGAACGCTTGCAATGACCAGGCATTTCAGTCTATTGCAGCATGACAATTTCTTTCATATGAATTTGGCAGTTTAGCCATGAAAGTCGTGTTGCACAAAATAATTTTCTTAATCACCGCTTTTATCTTGTTCTTCTGTAAAAAGTGCAGCAATTATTGCATGAAATATTAGAAATTATATCCAGAATTAGGTTGGTTTTCCTAAACCGCTGACAAATAGTTTGGTACTTTTAAGCATTAATCTAAAAACAAACAAACAATCATGATAAAAAAACATGATAGAGTAAGAAAAAATACCCTAATAAACCTAAACCTTCTTAAAAATTAAATTTAAAAATTAATCTTAAAAAAAATCTTAAAAAATGAAATTTTGTAGATGCTGTGTTGATATTGTTAGCCATCATACCAATCACTTTTCAATCATTTTTATTTATATAGCTATATAGCAATGCAGTTTGTAGCAAAGCACTGTAGTCAAGATGACGATAATCACTAGAAATCAGGTGTCCCCAACTAAGCAAGCCAGAGGCGACAGCGGCAAGGAACCAAAACCCCATCCATGAAAGAATGGAGAAAAAAAAAAAACCTTGAGAGAACCAGGCTTAGTTGGGGCCAGTTCTCCTCTGGCCGGACACCCAGCACCTAATTTCCAGTACAGTTTTAAGCACGTCAGATTGTGTAAAGGACTTATAGTGTGTGTCTGTTTGTGTGCATCTGGTTCCGGCGATCTGTCCACGGAGCTCATCTAGTTGTTCTTGTCTCCAATGAAGATCATCTCTTTTTGCTGATCCACCATCTGATTTGGATACGATCATATCATATAAAGACCATATCCCTCTTGGTATTGCTAGAAAGTTTTAATTGATTTATTTATTTATTTTTGTTTTGATAAAACATGTCACTATACAAATACTTGCTATTTACTTAAGAGCTATGCAGAATACAATATGCACACAGAGAGTTTGAACACCCACAGACACGTACATCTATTAATAAATGTGACTGAAGCTGCATTTTAATGACACTCTTTCTCTTTATCTTTGTCTATACATAAATGCCATGAAAGTGTACTTTTAGTATACTAAACCTGTACTTAATGGACTTTCTGTGCAGAAATAGTGCAACTATATACCTAAAATATAAGTATAAATTAACTAAATAAGTATATATTTGATTCTGCTAAAATGGAGCTGTTGGAACTTCACTTTAAATATCTTGCATTTGAAGACCAAAATTATTCAATTCATGCAATCCTAATCAATAGTGTCAATACATTTTAAGATTAATATTTAGAAATTAAATAATAGCCTACTCCAAAAAAGTTGGATTATATATATATTTATTATTTATTTATTTTTTTTAAGGAACATGTGGATTAAAAGAAAATAAGAGCTATGTCAACAATGGTCTCATCCATGGTTTACTGTAACTGGGCATGTGAATTTTTTTAAGATTCACAGCTTGAATTCTGAGTCATCAAACCAGCATAATAACAAAAAAATAAACTTTCAGTTTTATTTTTGCATTGGTAAAAAACTGTTAGCATAAACTATTTCCTGGGATCTGGAATGAACAATATCAAAGCAGGAGCCAGTGTTTTCAGTACCATTGAATAACAAATTTCAATCTGTTCCTCATAAAAAGCAATTGTAAGGCTGTTATACTTTTATGGAGCGTTTTCGTGCTTTCTGAAGCTTGCAAACTCCAGTCCTCATTCATGTCAGCAAGCGACAAACTACATTTTAAAAAAGTTCTCTTTTGTGTTCAGCAGAATAAAGAAACTAATACAGCTTTGGAATAATATAGACACAGAGTAAATAACCACCAATTTTCATTTCATTTGCAGCTCAGCTAAACAGTCTATTTTAAATTTGTATGGTCTGGTTTGGAACGTCACAGACCAGCAATTAGTATTTCTGGGATATCCCAGTAAGATTTTGGTGTGAGCTGGCAAATGTTGATTGTGCGTGCTTGATAACCCAACTCAATCGGCAACGTGATTTGAATGACTGAAGAACGGGCCCACAGGAGACTTAAGACCAAAGCAAACCACAACAAAGAAAGAAAACAAAGCACAACAATAGCCTGCGGGTGCCGTGCCTCCACTATTCCATGAAGTGCATGACACAATGTGTTCTCTGCCATCGATTTTAAAATAATCTTACATTCAACAAAGAGCCTCTGAAAATCAATTTCTTTAAAAAAGCAGCGAGTCCGTGAAAGAAATGTTCTTCTCTAACCCGAAAAGAGAGCCTAAGTAATAATCTTAATGTCAAGTTGGTCACCTGTCGTTGCTGAAATTTTTTTTATTCATTCGGATGCCTATTCTTCTTCTTTTTTTCCTCTGCAGATTTACAATGAGCATGATGAAAATGACATACTCTGCTCATGCACCCCTTCATACAAAAGCAAAAGCAAGATCATTATTCTGGCCCTGAGACTGAAATACATTTCAGCTGCTTTTATTGAGCCCCGAGCAGACCGTATGCTCCATCACTCAGCATGGGATGATTAGGGAATGCAGTGCTATGGGTACGACAGCTACCCTCCTCTCTCGCAATAACTGCACTGTACTATAGTACATGTGTCACAGGCCTAATGTACAGTCAAAGAAAAAGCATTTGAAGAGAGAGACAAAATGAGAGCGTGAGAGTGGTAACGAGAGAAAGAGTCATTAAATTCTTGCTTCAAGCATCTTTATAAGCTTTTAGATTCATACATTTACTTTATTACAGTAAACGACTTATAAATGTGTGCCTTTGCATATGTATTAGTCATGTACGCCATTCAGTCTCTGTCAGTGCATTAAAAAAATACACATAATGTCAGCAATAAGCAATTTCCTTGTCTATTAAAATAATTCTTCTACCTTAGATGGATATTTAGAAAAAAATGTATCTAGAATACTGACACTTCAGGGGGATAAAGGTAGGCTGGTTCTCTTAATAAAATGTGCAGTGTATTTGCTACAATCTGAGGTAAAATGTAAACAAACAAATAAAAGATATCCCACCTTACATTTTAATAGTTCTTTGGGGAAAATGTAGCAATTTAAGAGACAACAAGATCCTCTTTGCTAGAGGCTGGTTGTTATTAGCCAGGTTCTGTGCTGTCACCACTGAGTGATGGGACTCCTTCTATCCAAGATTTGACAGGTCAATTATTCCCCCTCGCCTGAATTACAGTGTATAATATTGAAGCTATCACTACAAGCGCAGCCAGAAACACCCAAAGGGCCGAAAATACAACCGTCTTCTAGATATTAGATTTTTGTCTCCCCAACTTCTTTAATCAAAGTTCAGGAGTTAATGTTTTTGCACTGCTTGTCTTATTTACTTGCACAGGAAAATATGATTGTAAAGTGCTTTGGAGATATATAGTAGGATTTAAAATATTATCATTTTAGTTAGCTAACATTAGTTAATACATTAAGCATAATGATAATTATTTTAAAACATTTTATTCATACAGTATATACACATACAGTAATACATTTGTATAAATTAAAAATAATGTGTTGTGAACATTAATCAACAATTAGAAAGAAAACACTAAAATGGCAATTTTGTATGAGTTTCTTCGACTAAGATTTTTCATTTTATTAAATATCTATCTACATATGGATATAATTAGCAATAATGTTTTAATTAACAAATGCTAACAAATTGAACCTTGAACCTAATCTAAAGTGCTAACATTCTCACTTTCTATAATTGAGTGAGATCTGGTATAAACTGTGAATGCAGAGAAAAAAAAAAGACGGATAAAGGTGCAAATAATAATCACAAAATACATAAATGAAGACGCTTGAATTTACTTCCACTGACCTTTTGCTGTGACTTGGTAAACTCAGATAAATGTTTGCACATACGCCCTGCCACTGTAAATGAGGAATCATATGAGACCTTTCTAGTAATCACTTGGCTGTTGATGTGGAGAGGAATGCAAAGAGGCTGTAGTTCTTTTTGATGGCTGAGACCACAAAAAAAAAACATTTTTATACACCCAAATGTGTTACATTTGCAAAATAAGCATACAAAGTTTCTGCCGCTGGGTGTGTGAAAAAAAGTACATTATGCTAGTGACTATTTGGTTTTCATCAACCGAAATGTCATAGATTGGATATCCTTTCTTTTGATGCCTTGCATCAGTGATCCGGAGACGCAGTAGTATTCAAATATTTTTGCAAGGTAAGTCTCATATCAGCAGGGTTTTTTTTGTGAAATGGTGGGACCTATTTAAATCACATGACTCTATGCCTCTCATGGGTCAGAAACCAATTAGGACAAATTGGAGAATAGATTTTAGCATGAATGCTTAGCTGGGCCATACTGAGGTCAAGGAGGGCCTGTCATGTTTGGGGTTGCCCTCACAGGCTGTCCAAGCTGCCCACTGATGGAGCTCTGTGACTGGATTTAATGTGATGAGGCAGCTGGGTCCAAGACTCGAGCAGGTGGTGATGATGGACTTGTCTGTGCATACAGGTGGCCCCTAGAACAAGAGCAGGTAAGCTTGAACGTCAGCCAATCAGAGGTCAGTGCACAGAGAGAAGGAGGGGTCAAAGATAATGAAAACGTCATCCTGCTTCTTATAAGTTACACATGGACAAGGTGGCCTAGATCTGAGCATCACTTATCCATGCAAGTAAATGGAGATCCTTGCTTAAATTAACATGTTTTAACAAGACCTTTTTTTGTATGTACTTTTTAGCTTACATCTTCATGTATTGTGTTCATGTAATATAAGATATATTATACATGCACTACTGATTGGGGTAAAAATATTTTTAAAAGTAGCCACTTATGTCTACAAGCCTGCATTTATTTGATCAAAATACAATAAAAAAAGCCATTTCGATCAATATTATTATAATTTAAAATAACTATTTTCCAGTTTAATACAATCTGCTATTTAAAAAAAAATAAAAAATCATTCCAACACAGTCTCATGACCAATGATTTTGTATGATTTGTCTAAACCTCAGTGATGGGTAGGTTTAAGGGCGGGGTTAGGTGTAGGTCATTCGTACAAATTCATACGAATGTTCCCAAACTCGTAAAATCCGTACGATTTAGCAAAAATCTTATGAATTTGTATGAGTGAGGCCGCACAAATTTGTATGAATCATCCACCTCGTAAAATTGCTGTGAGATCAGGTTAATTATTCCTGTGATGGCAAAACTGAATTTTCAGCAGCATTTTATTGCATGGTCATGGTGGTTTCTACAACATCATGCCTGTTTCCATGAAGGTACAGCAGACAATATAAAATACCTTAAATGCTACCCTCATCCATTAAATGAAAAGTTTCTTAGAGCATCTCATGAAGATGATGTTTCATGTATCTACAAAAAAAATGACTGTTATGAAGATGTGCTCGTTAATCGTACAGTATCTTGTAGCATAGCTGCTAGATGTTCCACTATTAGCAGCCGTTTGCTCAAAGACAGCAACATTTCCCTTTACCACACTGTTAATTTCTCCAGGGGAAACATTGTAAAGATCTCCCGGTACTGGTGTCAGTGACAGAGACCTGGTTTGAATCCACCAAATGAAAACATTTCTAGTCAGCAGAAGCATTTGAAATAGCTGTTTTTGGATTTATTCATTTAATTATTTGTTCCTTGCATGTCCTACAAGCCAGAATCCCTAATTTATTCACATTAATTTTAAACACTGAGGCAAGACATTTTCCTTTTTACTTTCAATGTAGAACGTAGTCTTCTGTAGAACTGCTAACTACTCATGAGCAAAAAAGCACAGAAAACAAGTGACTTAGAAAGAATAGGAGAGCAGAAAGATGGCCCGAAAACATTCTCTAATGATCCATCACTCCTTTGGGAATCTTTCACTGCAGAGTTCTCTCAACAAACATGCTGTTGGCACAATCGTCTCCAAGGCGGTTTCATGATTTCCCTTCCCTTAAGACAACACGCTGCTTAGCAAACCGCCTTTAGCGAAAGAGTCCTCGTCTCAATGTGTGGGGTTAATGACAGCATCGATCAGAGGCTACGGGGAGTTTGAACATGTGTGTACGAGGGTACGTCTGCGCGCCTGACTCCGAAAATTACTCATAAACACCTCACAGCATGAACTTTATGACATGCACAGATGAAAATGCAGTATTCTGCCGTTTGGTGGTGATTCACTCCCGACAGTGAAAAACAAAGTGCTTTTCCTATTAGAAGGAGAACCTCTCTCGGTTTCCCATTTGTTCGCAGGCTGCACAGACGGAGGGCAAAGTTCCCAGCCGTTTGGGTTTCATTTAAACACGGGAGGTGAACGGGGCTTGCAGCCAAAGGCGACAGGAAATGGGTTTGTTCTGTGTCTTTCAGCGGCATTCAATCTCTCTGTCTGTTCTCTTGTAATTAGCGAGAGAAAATTGACAAATGTACAAACGGATGCCTCTGAGAATTATTCATAATGAGACGCAGAACTGCTGTTTTGATACCACACCAGAAATGTTTGATGCTTGCCTTTTCAAAAATGCCAGACGTGACTCACCAGCTTGGGTTCACCCCCGTAATTCTCCTCCCAACAACCAGAATCCCCTTTACTGTGTCTGCAATAACATTAAAATCGACGCCCACTGTAAGCAAAAGACAACTTGTCTATCATGGCATCAAAACTTCAAAGCAGCAGGAAGAAATGAATCTTCTTGATGAGGCCAACGTGCTGTTTTATTCGTTTGTAATCTCCTCTTTGCATTAACAGTGATGTGAGTAGATTTGAGTGATGCTCTCTCGCATGAGTGTGTCTAACGAAGTGTGTGTGTATGAGTGAGCGAACGTTCTGTAGTGAAACTCTCCCATGCTGGGCAATGATCCTCCATTAGAGCTGAAATCTTTTCAGCTGCGGCTTTGCTAATGTCACAGGCGATCATGTAGCATTAAGCATTTAGATATTTATCATTAGCACGCCATTATGGAGGAGTCATTAATGCGATTCCGCTAATGTCAGTGCTTTTTAAATGCGAGACAGAGAGCGGAAGAAACTTTCGCATCGGTGGCTGAAAAATGGGAGGGGAGTGTGACTTGTAGCGTGTGGGTATTGGTGTGTTCCCAATCATATGTTCCCAAAATTGAAATTAAACCTTGCGTGTTTCAGTCACTGTTCGTGTTAATGGCATGCCAGTGCTTAAAAAAAAATGAAGTGGTAAAGCATAATTTTGAATCGTGGATAAGCATATCTACTGGAAAAAACGGAGAAGAGATGACTTTGAGAGTGTGTGTGTGCATGTTTGGTGGAGGAGGACGCTTTTCACAGTTTATCAGGTTGGCAGGCTTGTTCTCATTTAACAGCTGAGCACACTGTTGGCGGTGTGGAGATTGGCCTGAGGGTCAGAGGATCAGTCAGCAATGCTCCCCATAGCTGTGAGCTTTACACACACACAAACTCACATACTTATAAGCATGTACAGATACATAGTACTTAGCCGGAAATTACAGACACATTTCAAAACCTCATCTGTAATTCAAGACATTACACAAACAGAACACAAAATCATCTGTTAAAAAAAAAGATGTATTTGAGTTTGTGAGTTGAGTTGAGTTTTTATCTTTAGAGAATAAAGCTATATTTATTCTATTATTTAAACTATTTAAACGGCTTCATAAAGCATTCTGGGAAGCAGAAATCCTCATCAACCTTTTTCTGTTTTTTTCTTCTTTTTTTCTCTCTCTGATATTGGCTTCCAGAAATGCTTTGCATGCGTTTGTTATTTTATTTAATTTTTCCTGTAAAGATAAAGACTTGCTAATGTTTGATGTTCTTTTATCTTTGAACTGTTAGCAGTAAATAACAAATCTAAATCTACATTAAGATAATGGCAACCAGCAGCCAGTAATACTGTAAATTCAACAGAATTTTTTTAACAGTATACTGTGGAAAAAAAGTATAAACAATTTTCACTCAGACTGCTAATAAATTTCACAAACTATTACAAAGAAACAGCAAAAAAACTAATAAACAAACAAACAAAAAAAAAACAGTGAAATTGTAAAGTAGAAAAACTTTAATGTTATACTTCAGTAATGTTTGTTTTATTTACAATTTACAGTAACTCCCTCTCATCATATGGGTGCAACATTGCTTTCTGTGTGCACTGTACTATGTTAGTTATAAAATGTTTATAATATGTTGCTTATAATATTAGAAGTAGTTAGGTCCAATCAATCAATTTAGTTTAATTTAATTCTGATTGGATTTAGTTGGTAATAGGAACTTACGTTAAGCAAACACAAGTTGTGTGCATGGAAATTATGGAATATTTATATATTTACAGATGGTCTGGTCACACAAAATTAACTTTACCTAAGGTTTTTTTTTTTATAGTAAGATAAAATTTATTATGATAGGATGGTGTAGAGATGTATGTGTGTGGGGGGGGGGAGAGAGAGAGAGAGAGAGAGAGAGAGAGAGACATTATCTGTAATGATTACTGAGATGGTATATTATGACAGGACTAAAATCCTTGAGAAGCTCTGGTAGTAATTACTTTACCCCACCTCTCCATGTAAAACTAATTCCAGCTGAATAGGCCGATCATATCTATAGTATAGACATTGGCATAGTGAATCCATCGGTCTGGGTCTACTTAGTCTTAAGCCCAAAGTATACTTTGGCCATCTGCATTCTGTGGTGGCCATGTCATGTACTTTTCATAATCAGGAATGTCTCAGTTTTTGTGTCCATGCAGATGGTGTGTATTTACAATAAGTCCAGGTGTTACTGCGCGTGTGTTAAACTCATTCAACTGTGCTAATCCATAGTATGCTGTGCGAGAGGAAGTGGAACGTGGAAAAATACCTATACCTGGGGCTTTAAAAAGGAAAAAAAAAGAGAATTTGGGTTGGGTTTAGTCTGTTTGAGTTTTTTTGAGTCAGGTAAGGGGTATAGTCTATACTCCATGCTTGGCTTAATGGCCACAAAAATTTCAAGAAGCAAGTGGCAAAAACATGCTTTAAAATGAACACCAAACCTCCAGCACCTAATCTTATCATTTGACAACAAACCACTGCTGTTATTCAGCTCTCTACTATCAATCTGCCCATTTGGCTGACATAAGAATTAAGTATATTTAACATTTATATTTATGAAGCCTTGCTGAGAAATGAAATGTTATCTCTGCCAAGGCTCACATGTTGAGGAAGAGGGGAGAGGGGAATCCTGACAAAATCCCCTGAGCTCCACAAAGAGATGCTCTGTAGGGAATATTGTGCCAGATATATCATATAGTGTGGGAAAGACATGTCACAAACACATTTCCCAGCATCCTTCACTTGGGTCAGGAAAGTGTCACCATGTGTATGGAAAACAGTGCCAATCCTGAATGAATAAGCATGGTGATGCAGGGGATATCAGTGTCCCTTGAGATGCAAAATATGCCAATTATAGTTTGGGAAACAGCAAAAAGGGGGAAAAGTTCACTTAAACACAGATCCACTCTTTTGTTCCCATCGCAAAACAACACAGAGTTGGTCTAACAGCAGATGTTTGCAGATTTTCACTTGGCTGGGGTTATGCTGTAGATAAACAAACGTTGTCCTTCTGTCTCATGTTTGTTTGATAGGACTTGAGCTGAAGGTCTCTGTATCACAAAATCCCACTGGACTGATTTTGTCCCTTAAGAACTAATGCCTCTCCAATCTGCTCCTAAGTAAAATTTTGTTTCCACTTGTTTCCAGTTTTGCACCAAAATAAATAGTATTAAAAATGATGAACAGTAACATAAAACCTGCACAGCTGGAGCATTAAGATGAACTTCATGGTTCCCCAGCAGACATTTTAATAAATATAAGTAACTTTGTACATACTGTACATGTCATCTTATTCTACCAACCATAACCCCAAACCTAACCTAACAACTAATTAAAAATCTAATTAGAGTTAGCTGACATGTAGTCTAACATAGTCAGACTTTAAGAGCGTTCATTGTCCAAGACCCGCCCATGAGGTTGTTTAACAGACACACAACACAACCAATCACAGTTAGTTATGTTCAACATCACATTTCGGGCGTGGAAATGTCACCACAATAACAGACTGGTGTGTAAAATATAATTTAAAGATTCTATGCCACAAATGTTAAATATTTCACATACTTTTGCAAATTTTGTTGATCTTGATAAGTGCTTGTTGTCATAGTTGTAAACACGACTGCTTTTTTCTTTCATGAGGGGGTTTGGTGTCACAGTACCTTTGTTTCAAGGCATAACGTTAAAGATCGTGACACATGTCTATAAAAATCCTGTATAATTTAACCAATCTGATGATGACTTGGACACTCCTGAAGTTTTTCCAGATAAGTATGGTATATCAATGGTCAGCAGATGTGACGTCTAAGACTGAGACTAGACATTTAGTTGCAAAGATACTTAAAGTAAACAGATTGTCTAAAAGGGACTGTCAAAAAAAGTGTAACCAATATGGTCTATTTCCAATATAATAAGGTAATTTGGACAAATCCTATATCATAAGCTATTAACATGCTGTATAAACCATTGCGTCCCCTCATGATGGCTGTCATAGAGATTACATGACCATCAATGTCTTGAATTTAATAAACAATAACTTTAGACAAGCTTGCCTCAAACTTACACATTTTCTGAGAACATCAGCTTGCTTTGTTGTCAATCTGTGGTAAGATCACATAAATTTCATTGGTACTCCAGAGATTTGACTGTCAGTAATTACTTTGCACGCTTTCACATGAATCTGCAATCCTTTTCAACAGTAAGTTAACTCTTGATCCGATTCGAGAATACCTTTCTTTCTTCAGGATTAAGTAAAGCAAGGCCATATTCGTTTTCTGCCGCTATCCTGAGGGATGGGAGCGAAATGTGCCTTAAAAGAGCTCATAATTAGTTTGGAATAGGCCAGTGAGAAAATACAATAAGGGACATGAGAAATTGCATTTCAAGTTCAGGTCCAATCAACTTGTCAGTTTATGTTTTAAATTGCAATTAATTTTTAATCAAATGCACAGATGAAGATTTTATTACTTAAGTCTGCAATTAAACAGCTTGCTTTTTTTTTCACAAGGGGCCAGGAAATTAGAACAAGGGTATCCGCAAAGTTTCAATTGGCTGATCTTATTTATTAAAATGCTAGAAAGAGGCATATATCCATATTGTGCCTGAAGAGATAGTGTCAAAGGTAATTGTGAATACCCAAGAAACTATCTGATTAAATTAAATTAGACTGTTGATGCTTGAACCTCTCACTTTCGGGGCTCTTTTATGTCTGTTGAGAACAGGGAAAATGAACAATAACTAGCTCTAATGAGTCTGCAGCACACAGAGGCCCTAAACCGCCAATGGCAGAGCTTTTCAGAGGTCTTTCATGAGAACTCTGGGTCTTTGTTGTGGTCTTGTCATTATCGGGAAGCATGCCCTCTTTGTCTGCCCCTGTGGCCTGACCATTTGTGTACTTACACGTTCTCGCTGTTTTAGTGATAATGAAAACTAATCTCAGTACAAATGTCACATTTAACCTTAAGAGGATGGAATGGAAGTGGAGGAATAGGTTTTAAACCTGAAGAGGAGTGTTTATATGGGGCATAGTGAGAAGAATTGGAAGGAAGATTTTGTTTGTTGCATTAAATGTCATTCTTGAGATGTTTTTCATTATAAAGCCATTAGAAAGCTTCCCTTTTTGTATAAAGGTATCATCACTGTTAAATGGGATTTTGTAACGACATACAGAGTATGAGAACAGTCATTTAGTTTCCATAAGTCTGGGAACGTTAATAGTTATACCACAGCCCTGCAATGAAATGAAATATCATAATGGCTGCTTCAATGGTATTTCCGCAAAATGATACACACTATACTGTGAGGAAAGTAGGAAGGAAATATAGAGGGAAAAAAAATCAATAGAAAAATGCAAAAAAGAATATATACATTGACATTTAAAAGCTAAAAAAAGTAAACCGCAATGTATACTGCTACAAAAAGGTTCTAACTTAATATTTTTAATGATTATTTAATAAACTAAATACTAATTATTTACTAATAAATAAATTAATTATATTAATAGCATTTTTATTCATCAAGCAGTCTTGGAAAATTTTTTGAAGGGTCATTTGACACTAAAGATGGTGTAATGATTGCCATCACATGACAAATTGTTAATTTTTAAATATATTTAAATAAACAATTCTTTTAATCTGTAATAATACAGTATGTTACAGTTTTTATGTAGCGATGGTATATTTTTGCACTATCATGAATTTACATGTTGTCCATACTGGCTTTGTGCTAGTCGAGCTAACTGACTTACATCGGAATGTTGTTCACGGATAAAAGAGCAGGGCATGATGAACACGCATTCAAAAAGCTTACTGGGATGTTACAGCCTATAGCAAAGACAATCACTAACATAAATATCGCAATGCCGGCTTTATTTATAGGACATTAGATTGAATTAGACACAGTGGATTTGTTTGCTTTCGTCTCTGGATCAGAATCTGTTCACTTCATTTTGCATGCTGGCACTCAAATTGACCCATGTAACTATGTTTGATCACGGGTGAGTTGGTGAAAACTTGACTGAAGCTTTTTTTATTAATCCTCCAAAGGCTGCTGGTGTACACAGAGTGGGCCAGTAATCCCTGCCGTTCCCCGAGCTTGGCTCTACAGCTCCACAGTCCACACCTCCACGCATCACTGCTTTATATTAGGTCAGGCTGTGTAAAGCAAATACCCATTAAACAGACCACACAGTCAGGAAAGAGAGAGAGAAAGATAGACCTGAAACACAAGCCCGGTCAGCAGTTGACTTGTCTCTTGGTCTTGTTTACCTGAGCTAGCCAGTTATCGGTTATCCCACGGTAAGCCTGTGTAGAGATCAAAGCAGGCAGATTGACTCACAAATAGATCTGATCTTATATTTCCTGCCAAACCAAATATTCATACCTTTTTTCTTCCTTACACATCCTCCTCCTCCTAACCATTGAGTTTGGGTAAGATGTTGTCCACAAATTACAGAGATGCCTGTTTAAAACATTGATTGCACTCCGTTCGGTCTAAATTTGAATACTGCATGCTCTGTTTTTTTCAAATGTCACAGTGAAGTTAGATCAGATCAGCTCAGTAAAATTAAACCCCCGTGAAGATGCATGCAGTGCACTGAAACCAAAGCTTTTATTTGCAAGCATGCTTATGCATGATTCTCCTTTTTTTATCTGTATCAAATATGCATTGGATAATATCGATACTGGAGAAGTGCAAACTGGAGGCGCATGATACATAAACATGTGGAATTAGGAATACAATGCATTAATGTGCATGAGCTTACATTGAATGACTGTCATAAGACACTATTACAATATTATGAAAGATATCATGACTGCACACAGTAGCCTAAAACAACCACTTGGTTTTCATATGGCACTCGTTACCTTCAATGCCTAAAATAGACCTTAAATTCCGCTAAAAATATGGACATTGCTGCTAAAATGCATACAACCTAACATCGTGTTTTTAAAAATACATGAACGACAGAAATAAATAAATAAAACACCCTAACCTTCACATCCAGCGTGATTCCTGTCATAAGAGCCAATCAGACTTTAATCATCACCTCAATTCTGGAGGAAACTGAAAATCCCTCTTGGATATTGAAAAACTTTCCGACACTGACATAGACACCGACAACTTTTCTGTTATTTGCATTGTATTTAGGTTCACGGAAAGGTTTCAGCACTCGTTTGAGCATTTCAGCTCACCTGGTTGTACACTGAGCTGCCATTGAAGTCATGGGTGAGGACTTAGCTGCAAATACCAGCTGCCAGGGCTGAGAAGCCTGACCTTTTCCTTTTGCATTTCATATCCCTTAAGGAGAACATGCTTCCCCTCCTCCTTTAATGTTCTCTCTCTTTTCTGTTGCTTATATGACAGGCTGACTGTACACCAATTGTAAAGTACCCCTACGGCTTTCTAACTGAATGCAACCTTAGTATGGGCTGCCTACAAGCTACTGAAACAACACAATATAAGTGTGGACATTTCATAATACGCTGGTAAGAGTTGGCGAAAGGTATAAACATTGTCTGTACTGTACAAATAAAGTGTGTTTAAAAAACAAAGACGGCTTTAAATTCCATCTGGTGGACCACCTGAGATGGATGGTTAAAACAAAAGACATTTTCGTCTGATTATTTTTCCCTTGAATGTCATTAACAACAAAAAAGTATGGCCGGGCTCTAATCCATTACTCTCAAGCTTTTTTTTTGCAGCTCTTAACAGTTACAAGCAGAAAAATGTATTTATGCAAGTATTTTCATTTTGTCTTAAACAAGGAAATACAAAGTTTTTTGACGTCAATATCCATATTTAGAATAGCAAAGTAAGTGAAGTGTAAATTAGAGGAAGCTGTTTTGTTTTATATTCTTTCCCACAGCAAAAAGTGTCAGTAAAAGTGCCTGACACTGAAAGATACAAAAAGAGATTCTTAGTGTTTATTAGTCCATCTGGATGATGGGTCTCTGTCCAGCAGAAAAGGAGTAAGAGATTAAGTCAGCACCTGTACTTCCACCCACCCTCTCATTGGCTGCTGTGATCTACATTTGCATAATGACTCCACCCCAACCACAGGGACATCTGCCTGCAGTTTTCTCCTCACAGCTTGTTTATGACAACATTCCAGCCACTAAATTTTTAAAAGAGGCGGACAGCATTCTTTAGTTTTTGTTTTGCTCACCATGAAAAGATAGCAATGATTTGAGAATTTATACTCAGCTGTGCTCAACGTCATTTACATCTTGGTTTTGCATCAATGAGAACTGAAGGACAGAATGCATAAATAAATGCTAGCAACTCTGAAACTCAGTGTATGCTTTTCCAGCTTTTCTCAATCCATTGTCATTCAAAGTGCAAGTGTGCTCTTTTCTAATTAGCAAAACGCTCAATGGCAGTATGGATTTGCCCTCACAAAGCAAGAAGTAGTGGGACAAAATAATTGCAGTATTATTTTCTGTCTTAATTAAGTGGCTAAGGCTTCTTACAAGTGTAAAAATTTAATCCCTTTTCTAAATCCCATATAATTTAATGTGAAAGAAATCAAATAAATAAGGGAGTCTCTGGCTCTCCATTTTGCCTTTCTGAAAGGGTTTTGATATGGATGATTAGGTGTGCGCACCGTGAAAAGCCCATTACGATTGCGTGGTGTCATCAAAGCACTTGCGGCCCTGGCAGAGGAGTCACCACCCTAATCCAACCCTAATTCCAGTCCTCCATTTCTTCAGCTCATGAGAAGTATGGGGGCCTTACTTGCTACTCGCTGATTGAATGTCATACAATGAAAAAGATATACAGAAAGGTAAATGGATTTGTAATTAGTCTCAATTATGTGTTGTGATAAACACACTAAAGAGTCCACCGATATGGATTTTTTGAAGGCTGATGCCGATATCTTGGAAAACAGGGTGGCCGATGGCCTATTGAAAGCAGATATAATTTTATTTATTTTCACAAGTTTGCACTTCCTTATAGTACAATATATTTAGTGTGTTTGGTGTGCTGTTCAGCGGGCAAGCCGGGAGATCGTAGGACTGAACCCTTGTGTGTCCGGCATGAACCCTGCATACCCCCTGGCAGAGGAAGGTGCGAAAGAAGGCAGAGAAGGGGAGGAGGAGGGATGCGCAAACAAGATACGGAAGGAAAGGAAACGGGGCACTCAGTATTCTGAGTAGTTTGTTTTGAGAATTATATTTTTTAAATAAAGTACATACAGTGAAAATTACATGAATATGACAGTAGGCAAATGCATACAGCACAGAATATAAACACTGGATTCTGAGGTGCTTCCTTTTTAGCACTGCCAAAATAAAAGTCCCCCCTCTAACATATCAGCTAAATGAAAAAATAAATCGGCTGATGCCGATATTTGAAAAAAATGCCAGATATTGGTCGACCAGTAGAAGAGTTTCTTAGATTTTGTCCATCCTGCACTCAAAAATGGATGGTCAAATATTTAAAAGATCTTTTATCTTGCTTTTGTCAGTTTATGGGAACTGTTCATAATATATATATATGTGTGTGTGTGTGTGTGTGTGTGTGTGTGTGTATACCATACCATGTCTGCATAAACAATGATTTTACACTATGCAAATTTTATATTCTGCTCCCCACCCCTAAACCTAACCTTTACGGTCCAAACTCTGTGGTTTTATATTTAAATAAATAAATAAATAAATAAATAAATAAATGCATACATTCACTGATAATTGAATATCTATTCTGCTGAAGTTATTTACTACATTCAAAATAAATGCAAATGCACATCTTATTGATACTGTACAAATATACCAGTATGGCGAGACAGGGCATTCTTTGTTTAGTTTGATTTATTAGGACTGTCTTATTGTCTTATTCATATACATATAGTGTGCTATACCAGTGTGGAAAAGATATACATGTGTATTAATCTTTTATAAACTTGCAGATAAAAGGAGATTTAACATCAAAAAAGCTCAGAAAGAATGAATGATGTAAAATTACTTTTTTTTGTCTGAGGTGCTAAAAAGAACCGGATGTGAGCCGGCTGAGAGTTTGTTTGTAATCTGTAATTTCATCTATATTCCCATTTTCTAAGAACTCTGTTTAGCTTCAGCAGTATGGCAAGTTTTTAAATTGTTGCACTGAAGTAAGAGACCTTTTCTCAGAGACCTTCAAAAAAGCTAAGCTGTCCACCTACACCATCTCACAAGAGCATGCCTTTTATGCTGCACACAGTCAAAGAAGAAGAGGAAGAAGAAGAAGAAAAAGAGAAGCGAGAAAAAAATAAACGATCAAAGCTGAAGTCATCCCAGTCTAAGTCTCCCACAGAGTTAAACATGATTGCCTGTCATGGACAATAACACTTTCATTCCAAGCTAATTTCATAGAGGGTGACTTCTCGATTTGATATTTGACTCGCCCTGGTTTCACAACTTTGAGCAATAGATTCAAGACAGTGGTGCAGGTGTAAATGTAATGTAAATTGAGTCCTGGTCTCCACACACAGATTTAGCTCATTAACTCATCCTGATATAAAGGATAAACAGTTGAGAATTGGTATTAGTTGGCATTATTAAACTTGATAAACTATTTCCTTTAGCTATATGTGGTTGATAATAATTCTGTAAAATTTGAAATAATTCATTAACGAGCATAGAGACAATGAAGAACTTTTTTGGCTGGGAGGCAAAACAACTCACAAACAAAGTCAAAAGTGAACAGAAAAAGAGGAATTCAAAAGAGGTTGCATAAAGAGACAAAGAAACAAAGAGGAAACCAAGCCCAACTTTTCAACTGAAAAAGATAAAATGAAAGGTGTGTTAAAGCTTAATTATGACAGCATAGAGACATGTATAATTCATCTAGAACTCGTAGAGACTGCAAATCAGGAGACTTCAAAGATAAATCTAAAGTTTAGACCAATCTGCCCTCTGTTGTGATCAAATGTACAAGGCTTGTGGAAATGTTTAGAGGGATTTCGGTATGCGGTGATGGAGGAGGTGAAAATAGAAAAAAAAGAAATTTGTTCCACCACCTACTGAATTTGTTTCCAGTGATGTTTTGAAAGGGTCACTCTCATATACAGTTGGACATTTTTAAAAATAAGACTGGTACAACAGGTCTAGAGCAAATTTACTCACTGTATTTATTTGCTGCTTTGATGTGTTTTTTCTACACTTCTTACAGCGGCTAAACAGATTTGGCATAAATATGCATACACAGGAATCACAAAAGATGGAAAAAAGGAACCACATATTACAATAATGACAATTAATTAGCACATTGAGATTTATAAGAATGTATCATATAATGATGCAATATTGGTTATTGGCTGATAGCAGAGATTATTTAAGTTATTATTACTGGCCAGTGTTAAATATTAAACATACTCCCCTATTTAGATTAGCTTTTCCATAATCTAATACTTACTTGACAAAAAAGATTGAATCTAATATTTGCTGATAATATATATATATATCATATTTAGAGGTATACAGGTGATTTTTAAAAGGGGAACACCAAATAAAGTAAAGGATTTTCAGCACAACACACGGGTAAAGTCTTCCACAAGGTTAACTTCTCTGTTCCGACAGCATACATAGAAGCTACAGTAATACCATTATTCTACAGTACACCAAATACTTTTGGTAAATTAGCTTAGCTTGCTCCATATAATTATACTGGCAGAATAGCATAGTTGGTAGATATAAGATCCACATTTAGAAAATTGCAGTAGGTAAAGCAGATTTCTAACCAACTAACGAGTGCAAAGAACATGTTAGACATGAAACTGTAATTGTAATAATGACCTAATGCGAACACATTAGATCCTCCCCGAGAGAATCATTTATAAATGCTGAGATCCTCCAAGTTTCCATTAAAACACAATGCTTATCGCATTTAAAATTGAACATTTTAATTACAGCTAAGCCCATCTGCTTGACACAGTGATTATCACAGTCTATTCAATGAAGGATACACCAGAATCGAACACACTCGCACGTGTACATGCACTTCATACGAGGTCTAATATTAACACAGCCCAACAAACAGTGCAGGGTTCATCATTGTTTCACACTCATTTCTCTCCACCAGTGATACTGGTGTCACACAGAGCCAATGAGGCAGTGCTCACTACGAGCCAATTAGCCTTTATCTTACTGAAGTCGTGAGACCATGTGGACATGTGTACAGGTGCAGGTACGTACTACATTTTCTGCCATTATCTTGACAGTGGAAATTTTGTGTTCGGAGAATACAAGTCCCCCACCCCACTTTAAAGATCAAAATCAGTATTCTAACCCGAAGCGAAAATATGATTAATTGCTAGCCAGCACATTCTTGGCATGAGGGTAATAAGCTCGACTGGAGTTCTCCTCTCCTTGTGTATGCATGCAAATATATTCTTGCTATGCGTGCACCACATTAGAATTGAATTTGGATAGCTACATGCATAAGTAGCAAACTCCTTTTCAATGGAGGTTAATTTATACAGAGAGAGTAAAACCTGACTGGTGCCGTTTGATACGTTGAGCAAATAGTGTTGGCAAAAGCATGTATTTTACTCTCGCTGTATCTTGTCCCTTTGTGTGGTTTCAGACCCTGAGCAGAGACATCTTTTCATCAGTGCACTTCTTGGACACATTATCAGAATAAATGCACTTCGTTCCTGTCATTACAGGCAGCTTTACACATTTGAAGGGAATTAGGTGCCCCGTGGTGAGGAAGAGCAGCTGTCATGCTGGCCTGTCTGGCTCATCAGTATCAGGTGCTACATTACTTAATCTGAAATGAGTGATTTATGCTCTCTGATAAGTGCCATACCTAGGTCGAGGCTTACAGCTGTAAATGCTTCATGTATAAAACATACTCAACGAGTCTTTTTAAAAGTTTAATAACTGTGCAAACTTAGAGCTGATTGCCAGTTTCTCTGGCTCGCTCTGTAGAGTGAAGGAAATTATAAAAAATATGCAGACAGATGAGCACAAATTTTGCCTATACTGAATCCTTCAAAAGCTTCATCTTCTAGCACCTGACAAAGAAAACTCATTGTCATTATTTACCCTCATGTTGTTCCAAACCTGTATAACTTTCTAAAGTAGAACACAAAAAGCACAAATAAATGTGTCCAGAAAGTAGTCCATATGACTTGTACACTAGACACCAAATCTTCCGAAGGCATATCAAAAACCAAAAATTTTCCATCCAGTAAGCTTTGTGACTTGAGTTTAACTTCTTTTGCATTTACATTTAATCATGTAGCAGATGCTTTAATTACAGTTGAGGAATACAACAAGCGTTTCAACATAGGATAGCAGTAAATATGTGTTCCAGTTACACAAGGTTCTTTTCATTGCTTAAAATGTAAAAGTATGAACAAGAAGGAAGTAAGGGATAATGAGAGCACAGGAGGAAGAGATAAGTTTTCAATCGTTTTTTCGGCTGTCTGGATGGTGTTAGGCATGTCACTCCACCAGGAATGAATGATGAATGAAAACATTCTTGATAGTAATTTTAAGCCTCAACCATGTTAGGACCATAAGGTGTCAATCATTTGCTGACCACAGGCTTTTGGAGGGAATGTAGAGAGAGCCTATGGCTGTTATGGCCAACACCAATCTCTTAAACTTGATGTGAGCCACGACTGGAAGAAGTTGTGTGACATGTCTTGGGCTCATTGAAAACAAAACATGCTGCTGCATTCTGAATCATTTGCAAATGTTGGATCTTCAGTCAGAAAAGCATTCCAATAGCCTAGCTACTGATGAGGGTCTGGATGAGAAGCTGTGTATTGTTGGGAAAGGCCTGATTTTTATAGTATTGTGCAGCGCAAACCTCTAAAATGTTCCTGTTTTAGCATAACATGTTTAAATGTCAGCTGGCTGAACTCAATGTTATTATTGTTGACGAACCTAGCTGGACTGGTTCTGTACTGATGAGGTTGCTGAGAAGATGAGAAGCTTCATCTTTGCCAGATTGAGCTGCAGGTGATGCCCTCTAATCCATGCTGAGATGTCCGCGAGGCAGTCTGAGATCTGTGCAGGTGCCACTGGATCATTTGTCATCTGCATGAGACAATCAAACAATGATTATTTCCTAATTGGAACTTTTACTAATATTTGTACTGTATTTTATGTTTTAAACCTTACTTGTATCTTTTTTTTTTTACTTCTAGTACCAGTTTTTTGACAAAACTGCACACCCATCAGAGACCTACCTGTTTTTCTTTTGTGATTACCTCAGATACCTCAGACCTTTATAAGTATACATAATTACACCTTAAAAAAATACATAAATGTGGCAAATTCAGCTTTGCATTTGCTGTTATATCACTGAGAGGTTTGCATTAAGATTCATGTTGATTGTATAACTAGTTCACCCAAAATGGGCCAAACTGTTCTATGAATGGTAGGAAGCAGTTTTAGTTATATTTGTACTTGTTATATTTCTACTCGTTATATTTCTACTTGAACTTGGTTAGGCATGGTCTAATTACAAACCTTGACCTTGAATTCTTAAACACACTGAACTGTGCTGTAGAACGCCTGGAGCGATGTGGCTGCTAAGGATTGGTCGCTTGGCTTTTGCCTAACCAACAGTTTATCTGGACATGCATGCAGTAAGGTCAACTAATTAGATTTAACAGAGTACTGTACCTGTGAGGTAAGACTTAAACGAATGATGCCCAGCGAAGAGAGGGTGGACAGAGGGATTTAATGATTAACAGTGTCAAAAACAGCACTGAATGAGCACTAATAAGCCACGTTTAAATCCAGACTGGTTATTGTCCTGCTGTTCTGCAAAAAAAATACATTGGTTGAAAACAACATGTTCAAGTGATTTTGCTATGAAAGGGAGGAGAGATAGGTGTGCAGTTTTCAACAAGTGAGGTAACAAGTGCAGTTTTTTTTTTTTTTTTTTTAACAGTGGTGTTACCGGAGCCTGCCTCAAAACTTCAGAATTTCAAAACTGAATCAGTATGATTCAAACATAAATCAAACTGATTTTGTTGATTGGCTTTTAAAACCACCATTTGGTCAAATTCAACGTATATTCTTCTTTCTTATATAGCTATGGTGGATGAGAAAATAACAATGTATTGTATGAAAGCATATACCAAGCTTTCATACAATACCATTCAAAGGATTTTTAAAAAATGTTTTCGAAGGAAAACGTATGCGCACCAAGGATGCATGCATCAAAAATGCAGTAAAAACAGTCACACAGTATAGTGAAACATTAATGAAATTTAAAGTAACTGTTTTTGATATTTATTGATGTGATGCAAAGCTGAATTTTCAAAAGCCTTTACTCAAGTTCTTAGTGTCAAATGACCAACAACTTTTGGATTAATTTCTTGGAAACACCATTTGATTCTTTCCATACGTCACAATAGTATCCATTCCATGTAGGATTTGACATTTGATATTTTGGGATGCAGGTCTGGGCAGCTAGTTGGCTGATAAAAGCTTGAGGTGAGTTAATATGCATTTTGATTTTCAAGAGCAAAATGAATCGAATAGCCTGCATGTCAAAACCTGAATCTTGATAGTGTCACTTGAATATATATTTTCATTCTCATATCTTGGTTTTGTTTGTGTGCTCAGGCTGTTCAAATAAGTTTCAAAATGTGTAAAAGTCTTCTCCCTTCAGTGACCATGTTGTGTATCTGTGTATGTGTCTGTATCAGTATGAGACAGAATAGGAGAGCAGCCTGTATGCTGTGGGAGATTCGCTCTGTGCTCCGGTGCACAGTGGACTGGCGTCTGTGGGCTTATGAGCTCAGAGGACTGGATATCGACTCCATCATGCTGGTCATGGGCTCTTATTGTTCTGAGTGCCCGCGGATTACTCCCCAATTCCCCCCAAACGGACACCAGTCTGCTTCCGCCACGCTCTGTGGTCCACTCTATTACAGGTCAAGACTTTTAAGGCCCATCCGCCCCATGCTGCCACTCTTCACATTGCCTTCCGCCTACCAGCAGTAAACAAAATGGCTGCCACATGATGAGAAGTAACACACCAGCTTGTGTGCAAAATTAGTAAATTTAAAAAAAGAGAGTATAATAGTTAATCCAATGGAATTTCCTGCTACTCTGAAAGAGTCATACTGAAGGAAGATAAATGTATATATTAGAGATATATATTCTAGTCTAGATATATATTCTAAAATGCATTCCCCACCACAAGCAGTTTTCATTTCATAAAAAAAAATAATTAAAATAAATACCTGATTCAACAACTTATTCATGAAAACATAGCAGTAGTGGTGATAATAATAATAATAATAATAATACCTTGATTCGTAATTTATTACCCTATGGTTATGAATTCAAACAGAAGATGACACTTCAAGCTAAAGGAGTAGATTAAAAATACAATAGCACACAGCGTCTGAGATAATTTTGTGAGGATCCTTTAGATTCATAAAATGTCAAAGAAGAAGCCATACTCTTGAGTTTATCATAGTCATATGCAAAAGACTAGTAGCATTTGAAGTTTTAATTACTCCACTTGTGTGATTGCATGTTCCAGACAGGCAACGCATTCAACTGTTGACACTGATTTGTCTTTGAAAAAAAAAAGAACAAAATTACTAGCCATATTGTGTCTACAAATAAAAATACTCTATATTAATTACTCTATATCAGGGGTAGGCAATGTCGGTCCTGGAGTGCCAATGTCCTGCAGAGTTTCACTCCAACCCTAATCAAACACACCTGAA
>JAUMHI010000012.1:3431417-3458492 GCA_032359435.1 Enteromius unitaeniatus
AATGTCCTGCAGAGTTTCACTCCAACCCTAATCAAACACACCTGAACAAGCTAATCAAGGTCTTCAAGGCTACAGGCGGGTTTTTTCCGGGTTGGAGCTAAACTCTGCAGGACATTGGCACTCCCTGCTCTATAATAATATAGAACTGCATTAAATGCAACAATCTTGCTTAAATGTGACCTCTCAAATCTGATCTTCTATGATTCTATTGTACAATAGAATAAATGACACTACGCCAATTATTTGAACTGCTATAAATGATTCAACTTCAAAGTTTGACCTCTAAAACTACAAAATTCGATTGATGTTCACTGGAGTTATACAACAATACTCAACTGCTATAACAAAAGACTGGCCATGTGTTTCTTTTGATAGGCTGGTGTTTTTTTTATAAGCCCATGGATGAAATCTTAAGTGTAGCCTCTCTCTGTCAGTTACCCCCTCTTACATTTCCGTTTAGCTCTTTAGCATGAGTCTATAGCTCCTCTTGATCTGCCAGTGTGTTCTCTCAGCAGGTGAGGGAAGGCCAGAGGCATCGTGCCCTGCAGGCAGTGGGCCGCCTTAATCTTTCAAGAAAGGCTTTCCATTCGGTTACGAGTGATTCTTTGTATACAGTTCTCATCCTCTGCTTGGCCGCCTTTATATCTGCTCATTTTCTTTCGCTTACATTCTATCACTTCTCTCTGCCTTTCAAACACATGCACACACACACACACACACTCTCTCTTTCTGTTCCTAAGCCTTATCTCCACCCCGCCAGGTAATAATTAGTTTCTTTGCGATTGCCATGGCAACAAAGCACAGTTGCTGTGGTGGTCTGCCTGCTATGTATTATTTCAGTGAGCCGTGAGAAAAAAAATTTACTGATGACAGAGGGATCAAAGCTACCAGTCCACTCCAGAAAGAACGACCATCACTAAACACCTACCATGCCAACCGTATGTGTGTGCTTGAATGCGCTGGTAAGTCGACGTTCAATAGCATTTCATGCGTCACAGTATAATTGTGTTCTTCCGTTTCCACCCTTGAACACATCTGTACATGTATTTAAGTGTGTGCTTATGCATGTGTGCTGCTGCTCTTCTTCTATGAGGAGAGGAGAGGGGAAGAGAGAGGAAGACAGAAAGTATAATGATCTATATTATTTATTCCTATGACCCTGTGCTCTTTGATCGATAAGAAGTCCAATAGTCAGACATTCACTGCAAGCAAATGCATTACACATTGCCATGGCGAAGGAGTCTTATACTGGCCCAAATGTTTCTCAATATATATTTTTTTATTTGGAATTCAAAATATAAAAATTGCACGGAAAAGTATGCAAGCAGATTACAATGCATACAATGATTTCCTCTTACCCTTATTTTAATGGTGATGAATCTGGATTATTCTAAACGAGGTAGCATCATGTGCACACACAGCCTAATTAACACAACAACTAGCCATCTCTATGTAAGAACTGTGTTTTTCATATTCTAAGGTATAAGCATGTATAGCAAGATCATATCGTAAACCAAATGCACCATACTATCAGTTCAAACACAATGAACACAATCTAATATACAAGGCCTGAACTACAAACTGCATGTGATTCATTTGATTGACTAAAATAAGCACCTATTATAGAATTCCATTTCTATATAAATATTACACATGCACAAAGTGAAATAATTAGCCTACTTTCATACATCTTAGGTGTGCGACTTTTTTATAAGATGAATCCAATCAGGGTTATATTAAAAATTCAGTGGGAGGGGATTTCACTTGAACAGTCTAAAACATGTTAAATAAAGCACTCATGGCTCTGGGGGGCGAATAAAGGCCTTCTGTAGCAAATCCATGTGTTTTTAGATATAAAGATGGAGATAAAGATCCATATTTCACACGTAATGAACACTTCTCTCTCACTTCTGCTAAATGTTGTAACTGGAAGCAGTCACCTCTTGGCTTATATCAACATTCTTCTTAACAAATCCTTGTTTTGTGATTCTAATTTATGACTGGCATTTTGTTTTGTTCTCTCTCGTCACTAATTACACAACGCAATATGCCCCATGCCATCCGCGAGAGTGCTTCCGCATACCTTTGGCTAAAATATTAAGCAAAATTATTGCCTTCAACAATGATAACAATAAAACAAATCTTACTTGATTGCCAAATTAGCTTATTATAAGGATATTTGAAGGATCATGTGACACTGAAGGCTGGAATAATGGCCGCTAAAAATTTTGCTTCACAGGAATGAATGACAATTTAATATTAACTTTTGAATAGCAGTTTATTTAGCACAGCTCTTGGCTTCCATTTACATTAAGATATCCAGCTAGGATTCGGCCACAATAGTAGTCAAGAATAAATGAACCCACAGTCTGGCTTTACAGTCCATTCAGTCACATTTCAATTGAAACATACCAGTAAAATGACATGAAATTAATGAGGTATTTTTTGCTGTCTGGAAGCCTAACAGCAGAAAAAAAATATATGCATAAATGCCTCTGGATTACTCATAAACCATTTAAGTTTTAAAGTAACAGGCGCAGGTATTGAATGTTTCTCCTCCTGCATCATACACAAATTAAATGTGTCATTAAACAGCCAACACACAGAAAATTGTTGATGCCAGTTTGTTTTTATCACCAGTAAGATATATTTTTTCAACGTGAAAAAACTGGATCAAGTTCATCAAATGTGTCAGGGTAGAAAGAAAATGGCAGCAGAGTGCACACAGTTAGGCCCAATTAGAATGCATATTTTAACTGAACTTAAACTTGCTGAATTATTAATATGTGGTCTGGTTCTGCACCCATAAGCAGGAGAATGAAGGAATATTTCCTCTTGGTGGCACACAGCCCTTCTAACCATTTGCGCTTCTATAGAAAAACGGAAAAAGTCTATAGACGGAACTTAATTATTAGTTTATTGAGGCCATTTGAGTGTTGCATTCAAAATAATTGCATCGTTTCGATATCTGAAGATTAGAAGCCGTTTCTTCAAATGTCCTTTTCATTCCAAGGTCCAAGGTTTTCAAGTGAGGTCAGGTGAGATGGTTTTGCCCTGTTGATCTTTTTTGATTTGCTTTTTGAAGTAAAGATGAAAAAACAGCCACAAAAGAGCACAAATTTTACATGTTTTTTTTATTTGGTTGTACTGACAGCAACGCTCTGAATCAAAAGTATTATGGTCAAAAGGGGCGTCTTGCATTTCACTGTATCACTTAATTAAAGAAGACAAAGACGAGAGGAAAAGCAAAGAGCATAGTCTAGATATTAAAAGAAAAAAAAACACAAAAAGAGAAAAGAAGAAAAGCCAACAGTATGGCTTTCGAACACAAGATGCAGTCTACTGATATGATCTCAGTCCTTTCCTCATTCCTTTTTAAGTTCTCTAGGTGGATATCGGGGGAGTGTGAAGACTAACGCAGCTCTGTATCTCCTACCTAGCCCTGAGTGAGTGACGATCTGAGGCTGGTAGGGCTGAAGAGTTGCTCTCAGCCATGCGAGCTCCATGCCTGGGGACGTTTAATCATGTCATGCTGTGCAGTTGGCCAAGCTGGGGGTGACAGATGCCATGCAACCAGGGTGTGATTAATCCTGGAGGATTCTGGGTGCTGCCAAGGAGAGAGTGAGAGAGGGCCACCATGAACCAGTGCCAGGGGACACGCATCACGCGTCTTGCCACCGGCTCTGGGGTCTATCAGCATCTGAGGAGAACCAAGAGGCCATCGGACACTATCACCTCCTCACCATGCCACCGTCTGTTTTTTCCTGTTGTTCCCGTGGCAATCATGCCTCTCCCTGTCTGTTCTCGCTCTACTTCCTCCTTTATCTCCCAAACCATGTTCTCGGTTCCCGGGTGTCCCCTGATGGGAAGAGGCATAATCCGAACGCAGGAGACTTGGTGGAAACATGTAGATGATGAAATCAGAGGAATCCTGCCGAGGAGAAGGCCAGGGACAGTGGAGAGGGAGGCTTTCATGTCTGTTGCGATTTGTCCCATCCGTCCTCAGAATGTCATTGGGGAAATTGGGTAGAAAATGAGTAGAAGTTCGACAAGTTGCACAACAATGCAGACCAAGTAAGGAAAGGAAGAGGAGTAGCAAAAAATGGAAACAGAATCTTACTGCTCTATGGTGCACAAGATCCCAGCTTTTGAATATTTAAATGGCCACTAGATGGCACTGCAGACAGAGTCTTCATCTCTGCTCTCTTTCTCCCTTTCCAGTTTCTCTCTTTTTTAAGCCCTCTCTCTCCATTTCCTCTTACTTGTTCTCTCTTATGTTACTTTTTCTTCTGCACAGTTGCTTAACAGAACAGAAGCCTTCAGATGTGAAGGGCAATCTGAAGTTTGGATAGGTACTTTATGGAGGATTATCAGTCGTGATACTCGCCAGCCCGAGCGGAGGAATGAACACACATACACTCAGGCTTGACCTATGCAATCTTGCTGTCGTTTAATGACTGTGTTAACTTTGTGTTCTGATCCCTCAGGTCCGTTTTTCAGTTTGGAATGAGAGCATGAGAGATCAATATTGGGAAATATTATCTCTGCTACCTTGGCTTCCGCATGCTACACATAAGCTCTTCATTTGAGACTCTGCTTGAACGCCGTCTCCTGCTATTATACCTCATGTGGGCAAAAAAAGGTAAAGAAAGAAATGGAAATGAAATGCATCTATTTTGCTTTCTCATAGAAGGACGCGCAGTATTGATGTTAGAGACTTTGTTGCATAATACTACAACCTTCATATTGATGTCTCCACAGCTCAATTAGAGGTGCAAACGTACCGAAGACAAAACGCTCTTAATTTCTCCCAGTGTTGCTAAAACCCCTAACCTCATTATTGCAAAGCCATCATGGTTTGTGCACTGAAAACAATTGAGTGAAAAGAGTTGCATTTATGGATGTAATTTTCGAGCTTGGCTGAGTGCAGTTCGGTAAGGTTTCCCAACAGCCTGTCGTACAGCTCTCCGCCCTAGTAATTAGACAAGAAAAGGCATAAATCGATACCCTAGTGTCTGTCTGGCACTGAGGCAGTCAAAGAGCTGGCTACATTAATACATTAACCCAGAGAAACAGACATTACATTGTAATCAATCCTGCTACACAAATCAGATTAGGTGGAGCGAGCAGAGTCATAGTGCTCTCAGATGAACGCACATCCTGTACATTACAGCAGGTCAGTGGAGCAGCCCGAAGTGTAAATGGATGAGTGATCTTGCAATCTTTAGAGGAAGTGCATCTTGGCCCTGTTAGATAGTTGACCAATTAACAGTAGGAAATCAATTTACAGTCATATCCATGTGCTCTCCGAGTGTGCAATGTACCTGTTTGCTTGCACCTACACACACTAAAAAAACACTAATCGGCCTGCATGGTGCGGGACTGTCGCTACCTTTGATTAATTTTCAAAGCCTGTTGAGAATACGAGTGCACACAAACACGCGCACGCACCACTTTAACAACCACTTGACAAATAGCTACCTGAAACACAAAAGGTGACAACCTGTAATTAGAAAATATATTAGTTTGATTTATGTTTTTGGCCCAATCGATTTTAATTAATTTGGTAGCCCACGAGCTCAAGTATTATTACAAACACAAATTACCTTGACAAAGATTTATGGCGCAAATGAACTGCCAGACCTCATTATATGAATTTATAATCTATCGCATATTTAAAATGCAATTAGCCATTATTAGGATAATGACAGAGTACAATTTGCTGTGTGAAAAATGCAATCAATCTGAAATTGAAAATCAAACCAATTCTGAATGGTTCAGTAAAAAGGTAATGGGCAAGCAAAGTTTCACAAAACAGGAAACTATTGTTGAGTAATTACACATTATAATTGGTTTGCCATTACGCAAAGCCATAATGTAAATGGAACCAAAGAAAATGGATTCATCTGATACTCATTCTTTTTCAACTCAACAAAAAGAGCTAGAAACAACTTTGCAGCTCATGGTACAAATAGATGTACTGTTCGGTGCATTGCTAGTACTGTATTGTGTAAGCAGACAATTCGCAATTTAGACGTTTTCCACCTACAATTAATTTATATATATATATATATATATATATATATATATATATTAGTGCTGTCAAATGATTAATCATGATAAATCGCATCAAAAAAAAGTTTTTCTTTATATAATATATTTGTATGTACTGTGGATATTTAATACAAACACATGCATGTATATACTTAATGAAAATATGTTAAATATGTTATGTTCTTATATTAAATATCTTATATCTCGATATAATATCAAATATAAGTAAATAAATATATAAATGTTTTAACATGTAAATACTTTCAAAATATATACTGTACGTGTGTGTTTTAATATAAACATAAATAATCACAGCATAAAAATATATATTATGTAAAGAAAAACTTTTATTTTGTATTCAATTAATCATGATTATTCATTTGACAGCACTAATATATATATATATATATATATATATATATAATTTCGGACAATAGGAAATGTGAGGGAAAATAATGAATTAATAATTATTTTAATTATTGTGATAATTGTTTTAGTTTTCCCTTTACACATGCATATATTTTCTTTAAATTTAAGCTACGGCTTTATAAGATATATCTACAACATGGCAAAGATGAAACTTTTCATCAAGCATTCAGCTTGAAATGCTGTGGATTTTGCAATGCTCTCTATGAGAGGAGCTGTCCTAGGTGCTGAAATTTGTTACTTGTACTGGAGTGTAACATACTTGTATATCATATGCATGAGTTGATTAATAAGCGCTCAGTATTAGAACTGGCATATTAGAAATGCAACAAACTCTGCAAAAGGGATACTTTAAATTTTATGGCATATAACAAATTGTTTATGCCGTTTAGAATGCTTTCTGTGGGTGCATACACATGTGTGTCAGTCTGTGGGTGTGCAAACTGCCTGACACCACAGGACTCCATTAGAGACTAATGTCTGATGCCTGTGTAAATGAACTATGTGTTTGAGAGCCTCTTCATCTGTGATCTCATCTAATGAAAATTCACCACCTTCTACTGGAGGTGAGAACACATCCTACGCTGGATAACGAGAACCACGAAGAACCATCGCACCTTTTCAGTCCATCACACTTTGTGAACATATAAGATGCTTTTATCATGTACATGAAAAATGTCATGATCAACACCAAAATGCATTATCAAGTGACTGTCAGGCCCCGGAGCCCAGATTGTAATTGTTTTCAAATGCAAAACGCTGTTAAACAGAACATGGCCTGGAGTTGCGATTGTGTTGATGTGTGCTGAACATGCTTGCATTCAAAATACCGATGATTCACATTCTAGTAATTAGGGGTTCTCAAGCTGTCGATCAGGGTCTATTGTTTTTATTTTAATTTTAGGTATTTACAATCTTTAAGCTGACTAGTTTTTTCTGTTACTGTACGTTTCTTTTTTTGTTTTTTTATTTCTACATCTACATTCTAAATCAAAGCCAATCACAACCAGTCAGAACAGTCTCTATATTGCTGATTTTCCCCACAACCACAATGCACTTGCCCAGCATTGTAAAACAACAACAACATACACTTAAATTTTTTCCCACTGCATACTACATGAAGATTACAGGAAGACTGATAAATTAATTCAAATTAAACAATATGAAATCACTCACAGCCAAATCTTACAGCCTATAGCCTATAAAGCCTTAATTCTTCATGGTGCAGATTTACCAAGGTTCTGGAAATATTCCTCAGAGAATTTGATCTATATTGACACGATAACATCCATGATGTGAATCTGTTTCACCACGTCACAAAGGTGCTCTATTGGATTGAGATCTGATGACTGTGGAGGCCATCTAAATACTGTGAATTTGTTCCATCCATCCATCACAACATGGGCACACTGTGATCATTAAAGCATGGTCAACAACAGCACTTGAGTAGGCCATGGCAAAGTATTCCCCTCACACCATTACACCACCACCAACCTGCATATAAAACAGGTGTGTCAATGATTTCATGTTGGTTACGCCAAAATCTGATTCTAGTGTTGCGTCAGACTAGGCAACCTTTTTTCATTTTTCTATTGTCAAATTTTGGTGAGCCTATGCAAATAGCCTCAGTTTCCTGTTCTGATGGGGGTGGCACCTGGTATAGTCTTCTGCTGCTGTAGCCCATCAGTTTCAAGTTTCGACGTGTTCTGCATCCGTACTGTAGATGCTTTTCTGAGTAACGGTTGAAATTAGTGGTTATTTGAATTGTCTTCCTATCAGTTTGAACCGGTCTGTGCGCTCTCCTCTGACCTCAACAAGACATTTTTGCTTACAGAACTGCCACTCACTGGGTATTTTTTCTTTTTTAGAACATTCTCTGTAAACCCTAGAGATGGTTTTGTCTAAAACTCCCAGTAGATCAACAGTTTCTAAAATACTCAGTCCATCCGTCCTGGTACCAAAAACTATACTATGTTTAAAGTAATTAAAACCGTTGTATTTAAGGAGTTCGTCTTGACCATGTTTACATTTACATTGGCTGATTAGATATTTTATAACAGCAGTTGAACAGGTGCACAAAAATGTGGCTACTTCTATATAAACATTTAACACGATTTGTACATTTTACAAAAAAAGGAGGAAAAGTGTATAACAAAAGATCTATAATTTACAATATTTTTGCCCCCTTGAAATGCAGAAAGTCACTGTAGTGAGATGAGTAAGAGCAGAGTTATGACACCAAAAAAAGAAAAAAAGGGCCCTTCTCCCCTACACATTAACACACACACACAGACATCTGCACAGAAGACTGTCTGCCTTTCCCTCTCTTGACCCAAACTTTTGGGTTGCCAAATGTCAAAAAAGGAAGACGAATTACCAGCAACTAGAGCTCAAGTGGGTGAAAGTGAGGCACATTTGCCTTTGATTCACCTGAGCTAATCCAGCTTCAAAGAGTCCAGCTCGCTCACTATGACTCCAGGGCCTGATTTTTCAGCTCTCCCCCAGAGACCTGCAGCTCCTCCTGGGTGCTGTAGTCATGATCTAGTCCTGTTAGTTCCAGACCCTGTCAGAGGTATTGCTCATCATGAAACAACTGTTCTTTATATTGGTTTTAACCTTGAGCGTGAGGCCTCTGTGTCTTCAAAGGGTTTCTGAACAAACAAATCTGAAATGCAGTAGTCCTCAAAACAGTAGTGTCATGTGAAATGGCGATCCAGTTTGCAAGGGTATAGATAGGATGGCTATAATAGCACAGAGAATAAATTGGGTTTTAAACTTTGTAGCAAAGGTCACTGCATTCTTTGATGGTTAATGCAATCTACAGATGTGAGATGTGTTCACACCACAGTTCCTGGGCCTGAGGGCTTGTATTATTGGGGTGAGCAAGAAGCCATCACAATTTTCTTATTTTATACTGTTTTTCTCATCAAATTAATGAAGAGATTTTCGAGTGAGAGTAATGAAAATAAGCATTGGAAATTGTAATAAAAGTGGCAAGATATTTTTTTTTCAAGTTGTGACAATCTTATGGCTACAAATACATACAAAAAAGCATGAACACACATCGAACACGAAATATATCAAGGCACACGAGTTGTGCACTTTCCTAATATAAAAAATCTATCAGACTTTGATCTCCCATTTACCAAAAAGAGACATCTGCAAAATAATTTTTATATGCTTTGAACAAAATGAAATATGAAATGACAGAAAATGAACATAAAGAGACCATTCAATCCAATGAATCAGAACATGGCACTGGCTTCAACAGAAATCACTCTTTGAATTATGTATGTCAAGATGCATTTCTGTAACATAGGGCAAGAAAGGATCTTTTTGATGATTTTTTAAATTTATTTTTCAGCCCTTTGTGTGATTGAACTAGTTTATCAGAATGTAAGATATTCAAGGAAATATTTGACAGGCTAAATGAGGCCCTCTGAGATTTTATTAACATTCGTATTGAGCGATTAATGGCAGCGTAGCCCTTAGATGTAAACTTGCAAATGTGCCAAACGATTTCTTGATAGCATTTATGACCACAAAGCTGTTGACAACTTAACTGGTAAGTTAATTTACATATGTCTAAATGAGAATCATTATAAGGTTGAAGGCAGTGTTCATATCCTTGCTCATTTACCAAAACAACAACAACAACCTAATAAAGGCTCTTGATTGAATGCAAGTAATGTATTTCCATGTAAAAGCTATTCTTGCTTACTCTACAAACAAACTTTGTTAAGAAACAGTGCTTGTCTGTGGTTTCATGAGTTATGAAAGTAGATATCAGGAGAGATTCCCCAATGTCCCAGTTGTGAGGTCAGAGGTTCTGGTTCAGCTCCCTCTGTGTCTCACTTCACTTTTAATAGCTTACACAAATGCTCCTCCGGGCCTCAGGTCACCTCACAGGACCCTTCAGTCTGAACAAACCCTACAGGTCAGATGAGATGGAAGAGGCAGCGGGGAACAGAAGTGGAAGTGTCATACATTAGAGAGGGAGAAGACAATATTTCATTCTTAAATTGTTTTGAGAGGCCTGTGCCAGAGAGAACATGAATCAGCTTGTCAAAGGGCCTTCTGCCAGCACTGCTGAGGAAAAGAGGTAGAGTAAATGACTGTAGGGGCGACAGGAAGAGAGAAAGGAGGGGTGGTGGACTGGGTGGGGGATGACAGGTAACCTGTCTCTCTCACACCAGTATGGACACTTCATCATTAAACACTTAATCAAAACTGCTGTCGTTGACACGCAGGCAGCTACCTTCGCTGCATAATCCGTCACAACCTGCACAGGTGCTCCTTGCACCATTCAGGCAGGTTCAGGGCCAGAATTCAGGGCCCCTGTTCACCTGGAGCAGATGTGGCAAAAGGCTGTATACAGAACAGAGTACAGCAGAAACATCGTTCTCACTCAGAATGGAAGGTCACATGCTCTCTTACAATTTTTTAGCCAATAGGGTTTTGACAAGCTTTTTGTGCATGTATATACACACACACGCATATACAGTACATATAGTATATAGTAGAAATAATTTACATACTGTATATAAATTACTTACAATTTAGCTTGTGTGTGTGTGTGTCCAACCTGATCTCACGGCAATTTGTAAATATTTTACGTACTAATTCGTACGACCTCTCACGCGTTTCTTCTAAATCACATGTATTGTACGAGTTGCCAATTCATATGTATTTGTATAAATGACTTTAACCTAACCCCACCCTTAACCTACCCACCACAGGGTTTTAGACAAATCTTACAAAATCGTACGAGAGAGGTCGTATGAATTAGCACGAATTTAGGATCTTGTACGAATACGTACAAATTTGTCGTGAGACTGTGTTGGTGTGTCTGTGTGTGTGTGTGTGTGTGTGTATAGATATACGCTGTCAAGGTGTGAAAGATTCACTGTCTTTTGTTATTATCAATCAATCTCTCTCTGTCAGAGTTCTTAAATTCTCTCTTCATCCTCTTCCTGCTTTCGTCGTGTCTCAGATCTTATCCTTAATGTTTTGATCATCAAAAGAAGGCTTGTAAATAGTCCTCTGTGTGGGTTATATGATGAAAGCAGCGGAGATGGCTCATGGCAGGAACGTGACCTTTCCGCAGTAAGATTACCAAAGCAAGAACAGTACAGGTGGATTTAAAGCCAACTCTAAAGATCCGGTCCAAACCTCTCCCCTCACCGAATACCTCTCTCATTCTCTCTTCGACTCCCTGGATCAATACATCACACTAATAAGTAAAATCTGCAAGCGGCAATTATTGTGTGTCATGTTTGCCCGCCTGCTTGAATAATCGTCCAATTTAGAAGAAATCTCACCAAGGTAAGTGCCTACAGGGGCCTGCGCCGGGCTCGTTATAAATTGTGTACAGACGTTAGAGCTGGAGTAATTAAGAGACCAAAACACACATGTTAATAACGCCTGTAGCTCATTAGCTGCTGTTGCTCCTGTCAGTGGGATGCCTGGAGAGTGCTGGGCCAGCGATGGTTGTGAATGATGAGAGGAGATCAGCACAGCCCAGCCTCCACAAAACATAAACACACTTTATCAAGCTGAACTGCAAAAAAATGGCACTTAAATAATCAGACCAACCAGAACTGACTTATTTAGGCAAACACTGCTAGATGAAAAAATTTGCCATATGGAAAGAGACACTTTAGGGTGTGCTTTTTTTTGTGCTTTTTGTTTCTCGGATGTCAGTTTTTTTAAATATCCTCCAAGGCCTCTGGGAGGTGGGAGAAAAAGATTTTCAGTTGATTAAACATGAACACAGTTGTTAAGAACACAGAGGTAAAGTACAGACTTTAAAACACCCATTTCCCTTTTAACTCAGCGGTGGGGAAAAAAGTCACTGTACCCCTGCCAGAGGAAGTGTTTCTGATCTGAAATTGGACAATTTTAAAATCTGTCCTGGACTTCCAATGAAAAGTCTGGGGTTAATAAGATCACGTAAGAGATATGTAAGGTTATGCAGTATTTCAGAATATTCAGATATTTAAATTTGGCTCACTCTCAAATTATTCTGGAGAACATGATTATTAAGTTTTATACAAACTTGTGGAGTTCATGCAGATTGGATGCTTCTGTAATTCAAAATGGGACATACCAAATACAAAGTCATTCTGAAATTCAATTTCTTATGCTGATAATATAATTCCTAATGAAAAAATTTTATTAGAAAGGAATGCAAATGGAAACTTCATTAGTAGTCTCAGTTTCAGAATGCAAATTTTTTGACATTCCACAGACCTTTGAGGTCAGTAAACACAAAGGATGAGTTGCTCACTCATGCATACACTGGCTCAGTGATTCTAGATTTCTTCATAGGTGTAGATGTAGTATTGATCAGGTAGTGACCAGAGGCCGAAAGCCCATTCACTAATGCATGGCCAGCCAATGAATATGAAGGTGGATAGATGGTATTCCTAAATTGCCAATTAGTTTTAATGAGCTTTAATTTTAATGAGCACTTTCTGTTCAGATGCTGAGTCTCTGTTAATATCATTCTTTTTCTGAATTTTTTTTCCCATTCCCACTGCACAGATCCACAAATGAGAACATGTCTCTTTCCATCAGACCTCAGAGTGTTGTGAGGAAGAGGTGACTCCTCCCACTAAAGGTTATGTGATTGACTTACGGTCGAATTGTACCCTCATCTCGTGACAAGCACCTCAAGCAGAACACCCCCACCGATCACATCTCATTCTCCCCACAATGTAGAATACCTGCCCCTGGTCACTGTATCACTTTATTTATTTTCTCAAACATGATGGGGATGTGATGTGTCCATCATGCATATTTTAATGAGTCAATGATTTGCCCCTGTATTCAGATGTATTCCATCCAATAATTATTCTTGGCCTAAAGCTATAGCCTCAATTAAATTCTCTGCAAACGTCTTCTGAAAATGAGATGAAATGAACAGAGTAAAAATAAGAGGGGGTGGGGAAAAAGATGGATGACTAACTTTATAGTAGATGTTTGATATAAATTGTGCTAATGGTTTTAATTTCTCTAAGTGCTGTGGAGTTGATCTGAGATGCCCAGGGAATGAGGCAAAGGTTTTGAGGAGCCTTGGACACAGAAGACACTCAAGAAATCCAAGCTCACTGAATACAGTTGAATGATAATACATAAAAGGGATAGTGCACCGAAATTAAATTCTGTCACCATTTACTTATGTATCAAAAAAAAAAAAAAAAAAATCTAAAGCTGCTGTTCTTCACACTATAAAAAAGTGAATACTATTGACTAAGTTATGTATCATTATATATCATAATAGTAGTTCATTCTTTGTTGGAGGAACCATATAAAATAAAGAGATATTTTACACCAAAATTAAAATTGTGTCATCATTTAATCACCCTACGCTTCTTTCAAAACTGTATGAATTTCTGTATCAATTGATGGTAGCCGCTGACTCCCATAATACTGTTTTCCATACGATGGAAGAAAATTACTATTTGACTAACTTTTAGTTAATAACATTGTCTAAAATGTGTACTTTTGTGTTTAAAAGAAGAAGAAGAAAAAAATAAATCTAAATCAAACAGGTGCAGGGTTAGGAAATAATGATACAATTGGTTGAACTCTCTCTTTAAAGGTGAAGCAACATGATTTGGAATGACTTGATGGTGAATACATAATTTCCGCATTTAGTTCAGAATAAATTGTTCTTTAAGCATACTAGAGAGCTATTCCCAGAGGCAAACGCAAGGCTTACAACCCAAGATGTCTGCAATGAGTACAATATCCAAAGTAAGATCGAGCTATTATTTAAAATCTTAGGGGATTTGAAATGTATAGAGAATGTTTAGAATCATGAAAACCTCCCTGCCCAAGCTTTCTTTAGTTATATGAGTTTGTTTTGGAAAAATGGGAAAGGAAAGAGAAGAAAAGATTGAAGAGAAAAAGAAATTAAGGGAGCAAAAGACACCAACTAATTAAGCTGTGACACTAATATGGTTTAGCACAAGGGGGATTAGTTTCAGCTGAGGCATTATGTGACAAGTGAACAAATTCTAAAGGACATAGTGAGACCAAACATCTTCTATATTGGCAGTAAAAAACACACAAAAACAGTAACCAGAATCTTTTACACAATTTCAATACTAACAGATATTTGAACATTAGATAAATCCAGGTGTGTGTGTGTGAGATGTTATTCCTAAAAAAGGATTTTGCATTTGAACTGAAGAGTAAAATTAATTCTGTAAACCACCAGGTCTCCATGGGTGATAATTAAATGCAGAAAAAAACAATAATAACACAGTGGAATGTTTACATTTATAAAAATTATGACTTAAATTTAACTTGGATGCAGTTTTATTTCAGTTTGGGTCTGGTTAAACTGGATTGTGGGTGGTTAAAAAAGACACATGCTGTATAGTGAATATGCCCTCCGAGAGTCCAAACAGGTCAAAGCATGACAGTGAAATTACAGAGATGCCTACTTGTCATCTGCGGACATTTAATTTCAATAGCACTGAGGGGTTCTGTTAATGCAGAGGCCAGAGACAAATCTGCACTACCCGGCTTCATCAAATGTAAACTGCTGCCCTGCTATTATCACATAGGGATGGTGAGGGCTCATCTCAGCCTGTCATTCACTACCTGTTATTCCCTCAGAAGGGTAAAAGGACATGGGGCGAAAAAAGCAGTACTTCATGGCTGTGTAATCACTTCAGGAAGGCATGCAATTTGTGTGGCCAGAAGTCCACTCCGAGTAAAATAAATACATAAAACAGCATACATGCACCTGCTGTGACTGGTAAACAGACATTTCTGTTTTGCTTTCATACATTTGCATTGCAAAACTCCTATATTTGGGAGGGGGTGGGGAAAAAGATGGATGACTAACTTTATAGTAGATGTTTCATATAAATCGTGCTAATGGTTTTAATTTGTGGTGCTGTGGAGTTTATCTGAGATGCCCAGGGAATGAGGCAAAGGTTTTGAGAAGTCTTGTACACAGAAGACACTCAAGAAATCCAAGATTTGTTGCTGTTTTGTATGGGTTCATTTCAGATGTTGAACTCTTAAGATACAATTAGTGTGTCCTCTCTTGGTCCATTCAGAGGATTTAAAGGATTTCATGATTGCAGACCCAATTTCAAATGCCTTCCAGCTGACTATATTTTTCAATGAATGTCTCAAATTGAATATCGCATTTTTGTCGTCCTCTTGTTTTTCAACAACCTTCTCAAAAGCAGCCTCACGCCTCGGGTCTCATGGACAGCTCATAGAAGCAATTATAGTCGACTCAATTTTCAACCAGTGATGCCTAAAGCAGAATCCTCACCCCATGTTTCTTTGGCTGTTGTAAGCCATGCGCCACACTTTTCCCGCCATCTGTCCTCTTAACATTTTATGAGCAGCTCTGCTTCTACAGTGACACCAGTTTTTACACAGAAAGACGGAGAGAGAGGAATAGAAGGAGAGAGAGAGAGAGAAAGAAGAAGAGAGAGAGACCTATTATTCAGGTCTTTTACAATTCGTCGCAACGATAATCCGTGTTTGGAACAATTGCCCTCCTTCTCCTGTTTCCTCTGACAATTACGCCACAAAACCTTTGAATGTTTTATCTTCTTTAGTTTTCACTGGTTTATTCTTCCTCCTTCCTCCATGCAGCTGCTGAGGACGCCAGTTGGTCGGAAGACGGCGGTAATTAAGAGCCAATTACTCCACCTCTGGAGTCTTATTAACGACGTTGGTGAGCAAGCGAGGCGAGCAGCAGGGTGTAATCACTGGGGAGTGGTGACAGGATAATGGTATGACCAGAACCCCTCTTTATCATTGCCTGTGGATCTGACAGACCCATACAGTACACAACCATCACTGACATGGTTTGCTACAACCGATGAGTCTGCGGGGTGTCTAGCAGAAATGTTTGGGCTGCAATCCACATGTTTGAACTCATTTTCGCAACAGATCGACATTTATGGTACAGAAAAACTATGGGTACTAATTCTATCGCAATAAAAAAGTGGCTACACTATAGAGAAGCAAGATTATAGTCTGTAAACTTCAGCCCTCTCAATACAGGGATAGCAGAGTGGGCTAGAGAGGCTCTCCAGAGGAAAGGACATTCAAAGCCATTACAGACAATCTGATTGCCTTGTGAAAGAGGTGTCCAAAGACCAACAGAACGAAAATTAGGAAATAATGGAGGGGAATAATGAAAAACAATGAAAACTGGCAGCAAGTCGGGAAAAATGATAAGGAGGGGAAAGAAAAAAAAAAGCAGTGGTTTTGCTCATTCCACACCGTTTCACCTTTTAAAAGAGGTAAGAGAAAAATCAGTTATATAAACGGGTTAGGAAAAATAATTTTTCTTGTTATTTTAGATTGCCTTCTAATGTTGGCTCATCTCGTTTCCTCTGCAAGTCTAATTTAAGATCCTATCTCCTGCTCACCTTGGTGTGATATCACATCAGAGTTCACCCAGCATGGAATCTGAATACCAAATGGATAGGCTAGACTAGTTAGTTTGGAAATGGAAGAGAGATTTCCCACTGCATCTTTTCATTTTCTTTCTCCTTTTCAGCTTCTCATGTTTGGTCAAAATTGCAACTGTGTTCCTAAAGACTGATTTAAAGAAAAAAAAAAATCTTTAGACAAATAGAGAGCTTCTTTGAATTGATTCGAACAATTATGAGACAAAAAATACACACACACACACACACACATATATATATATATACACTCTTTTTTTTATTTTTTTATTTATTTAATTAATTTATTTTCTTAGTTCTTTAGATGAGAAATCAGTGAACTGTGCATGAATGACCAATACCAGCAATTCAATTTTCAGACATCTGTGTGTACTGTAGGGTCTGTCTATCTATCTATCTATCTATCTGTCTATCTATCTATCTATCTTAAGTTTATGTAGTTTTTAGATTCAGAATTCAGAACCAGCACCAAAATAGCTAGTTATGGACTCTCCATTTATCAGGGCAATTGAGGGGAAAAAGCTTGTGGACAATTACAAACACCCTTGCTTATGACCCATTAAGAACCAAAACTGCATATGTCATTGTATATTTATGTGATAGCTTCCTTTTTTTGTGCTTGACCAAATACATGATTTGACAAAATGTGGGTCATGAATTGGGACAAACATCATATCAATAACTTTAAAAGGTTTAAAATTCCAAAAACTTTGTATGAACCTATACAAAACATAAATAAAACGGAATCGATCTTATTAGAATCTTATGGACCCAGGTGTGCTCTGTCTATTTATAGTTATTATACCCTCCACAATCTGCCACTGAAGGTTACCAGAGCACAAGAGAAGGGAAGGTTATGGACGTGTTAGAGGAGTGTCGATATCACAGGAGCAATTACAGCTGTATAAATGGCCCCTCCATCAGTCCAAATCAGGCATTCCATCAATCTGGCCCCATGGCAAAGCCCTCAGCCTGTCACCCCTCTTGCTGCCTGCAATCTGTACATTTCAACTTAGCCTAGAAATTGATAATCTGATTGTGGCCTAACCTAATTATGCATTGCATCTGCTGGAGGTAGAGCAAAGAGACCTGGTGATGAAGGAGTCAGCACACACTCAAAGGGGCAACAGGATCAGTATCTTAAGCACTGACTGAAAAGAGAAGCCTTACACACTATTAAAGCACTTCTTTCCCAAAGATTTAGACATAGGTTTCTGTGGAACTCAGCATAAATAAGGGACTTTTAATTCAATGTCTAGACACAGCGCGCTTGAACAATAGCAAGTAATTCTGGGGACACAGACTGCTTATCTGCCTTCAGCCTTTGTGTGAAGAAGTCAGTACAGAGCAGCTGCATGCACATGTCATCTTAATGGCTTCTCAGACTGGGGGAGGTTAAAAGCACCACTTACAAAAATTAATAATTACAAAATTCTATTTTTACACTATATGTAAGGTAATGGTGAAATAAATAAAATAATTAACTGACTGAATAAAAAATTTAATTATTTAATTAACGGAAAAAAAAACCCTGAATGAATAAATAAATAAATAAATACTTACATAAATAATTAAATGTACAAATAATCAAAATAACTGAAAAAAACCTGAAAAAAATTATGCAAATGTAATATAAAAATTTACAAAATATCTTCATGATCTTTACTTAAAAATAAAAGAAATTATTAAGAAGATAATTTTGAAAGAAGATAAAAAGAAAATAAAAAGAAGATAATTTTGATCCATATATTTTTTGACTACTGCTGGTTTTGCGTTCCAGGGTCACACACTCACAATTTCTTAAGGACAGTGAAAACTGTAAAAATGGCTGTTAAAAATACATCTTTGCTATCAGATGAATAAAACAAAAATAGAAAAATAGAATAAATCATTAAAATTAATTGTTAGAATATTTTACAATGTTAGTTTAAATTTCACTGGTAAATGAGATCACAAGCTGGGAACCGAGCTCATGTCAAAAACATACCACTGTGTCACAGCTCCGAAGTGTATTCAGATAATATTAAAGCCCAAATCCAGTTATCTGGATTTGAGGAAGGAAATCAAAAATAGAAGCATTAAAAGGAAAAGAGAGTAAAGAGAAAGAGAGAGAGAGAGAGAGAGAGAGAGAAGAAAAAACATCTGTTGACTCTGCCCATCTGCGCCAAGCATACAAAAACAGAGTACAAAGACAGAGAGAGGACTGAGATGGACAAAAGAAATCATAGAGGATGTGTTGTCATGCTCATGTCAACAAGAGCCAGTGTTCAAAGATGTTGAAATAATGAATGCAGAGCTGAGAAGCCAACGAGGTAGAGCGGCAGCAGGTAACGCAGAGTCCCACAGAAAACAATTAGAGGCCGTCTGTTCTTCCGCAGGCCTCCAGATCCTCCTGGCTTCCTTATAATTCTGACCATTTTCCTTTTCTGCCATTTACTCCTCATAGTATCTGGGCTGCTTAAATTTGTATACGTTGCTGGTGAGGGCTTCTTTGACTGTGGCAAGCATTTAAAGAAATGTTTTGATTATGTGATCTTGCATTTAGTTTGTGAAAGAGCTACCGGAGGCATTCAAGGACAAGATGTCTCAACAAAAGGTTCAAAAGAGTAAATAGCAAAACAAATCAAAACAAACCAACAAACTGGCACCAGAGGTTAGCGTCTATCATGGTGACAGTAAATGTAGCACAGTTGTCACCAGGCCAGACTCAAACAAATAGTGCTGAACTTATTATCTTACTTCATGTTACATGAGTCTTCAACCTTGATCTGAGTATCTTTGAAGAAAAATCACACAATCTTCAATTAACTGATGGCTTTGAAAAGATCCGTACAACACACGAAACCCCCAAAATTATGTCTAGACAAAATTTAACAGACAATCAAACATTACTTTCATTATGACACAAGCTGTAGGCTGATCCTTGCTGTGAGAAAGATGTTCATGTGCATTATCAGTATAATCCCCATTACCCTGAGGATACACAGATACACTAATAAGCCTTTAATCTTTATACTCTAATATACGTCTCCTTTGTCTACATCTCCTCCTCTTCTAGAAGATTGGATTATTTGTGGGCTTTTTTACTTTTATATTTATTTATTTACAAAAGCATGAGACAAACATTGAGCAAATGCAAAAAATGTGAGAAAAAAATTACATGAAAAAAATAGGTGTTCATTGTTAGAAATAGCATTGGGAGAAATTTAGAGTTTTTTTTCCATGTCTGAAGTAATTATTTAATAATTTCACTGTACTTTATGTAAATTAGCCATTTAGGAAACCTACTATGTTTTTCTTTTGGATGCATTTGCAGGAATTTATTTTGTGTGGATTTATAAGAATAAAAAAAATTAAATAAATAAGAAGTAGAGGGTAACGACTGCTTCACAACTTGTTTACAACTCGTTACAACTTGTTTTGCTACTGTTACAGGAGGCCAAAATACATGAATGTCAGAGACAGGATGCTTTATGCATGGAAATAGATTTGTTATTATAGCCTAGTAAACCTCTGGTTAGCATAGTAAAATTTCCCACCCATTATCACAGTAACATAGGTGAATACTAAATATTTAAATCCATTAAGAGGAGAAAAAATGTGCGATTTGACAAGTTTAAAAGAATGACCAAGACCTCATAGGTTATTCAGGCACAGAGTGCCAAAGGCCTGACATGCCTGGGCCACACTTCCGCTAATGAGCTTCTCGTTTGAACACAGACGATAGATCAAAATGTTTAATGTCTTATTAGTTCCTGGCTCATGGCTTCAGGTGGAGGCAATGCTTATTGGAGCCTCCCTCCGACATGAAATAAATGAAGGAATTATCGTTAAGCACCTCTCTTGGAAAGAAACTCAGTCTCATGCGGCCCACATTTGTCTTCTAGTCAAAATGAGCTTGGCATGAAGCAGCTGATTATTCTGCTGTCTTAATAAACAATCGCACATTGTTTTCTTGTTATAATATAAGTGCACGTGGGTGGAGATAAGTCTTAGGCTTTTCATGCTGGAATCCCCACATCGCAACGTAATTGGAAAATACATATTTTCTTTTCTTTTTACTGTCGAGCATTACAATCTCACTTGGCCAAACAGTATAATTCAGCCATTCTTGCCAATTTAGAACATTTCACCTAATTTCTCATATTTGTGTTATTATTCTTCCTGCTGTTTACATGCTGAGGAACAAAAACTTGTTTCAAACACCACAAAGTCTACATTTTTTTTCTCTCTCTATTTATGTGGATCACTAAATGGAAATCAAGTGGATTCGTTTTCTTTATGAGCCACTAAAGATGAATTGGCTTGTGTAATTTCCACTTGTTCACACAAACTCATCATACATAATATGGGTGGCATCTGCTTTACTGCTGCACTGAGAATAAATGATTGTTTGTTTCATTTGTAATCTCCTTGCCAGATGTTAACATGGCTTGCCTTTTGCTGACAGGGCATGAGTGTTGTGTATTTCACGCTGGTGCTGCATATGCCTTTGATGCTGCCTCCTTGACTGAGCTCACCAGGTGGCTGACACTTAACAATCTGCTACTGTTGATGAGCAGCACAAGACCACGTTTCCCAGCATGCACCTTGTACTTTGCTGTTTTTGCCCACGAGGGATCCGCTAACGATTTGCCAAAATGCCAAACAATTTTTGGGTTTGACTTGAGAGGATTCATTACAGAAACAGGAAAAGTATCTGTCTGAATTCTCAGTCTTTTCGGACTACTCATGCATAGAGGGCTTTTTGTTGGCCTAAATTCAAGTGCATAATTCACTTTGTCATCAAAGGGGTACTTGTCATTTTCAAAATACAACTATGCCACACAAGTTGCTCTTGAAGGACCTGCTTTTGTTTTTAGTCATGTAATGGTCGAATGTTGCAATTTTAGTCTTTTATCAGGAATGAGAAGCATCTGCCATAAAGAGGCAGCTTTTGTGACAAAGGCCATGTCCACAAAAATATGTTTTCTACCAAAAAACTATGACTTTGCCAGGTTGTCATCCACACTAGAATATATACTTTCAAAAACATACTCTGGCACAGCATACTTGAAAACTACTACATTAGCATACTGTGATACCTCCTCACCGCACAATGATTAGACAATTATTGACGGGACTCAATAATTCCCCTTGACTATTCCAGCTCTATTCACAATGCTTTAGTACGTATGATCTAAACTATTAAATAGCAGTACTTAAACAAAAAAAATATTGTAAAACATCACAGTTTAAATGTTTGTCAGTAAGAAGTTGTGGGAACTTTCACTCAGGACAAATGCATTAAAATGGATCAAGGTAAAAGAGAACATGTTTATAATATCACAAAAGACTTCTATTATAAATACATGTTTTACTATTTATATTTATCAAATAATTATATGTAATTTAATGTTATAAACAAAAGTAAACTTTTTTTTTTCAAAATATTAAGCAGCACAGCTGTTTTCAGTCTTGATAAAAGAATAAATGTTTATTGAGCAATTTAGGAGTTTTCTGAAGGATCATGCAATGCAGAAGACTGGAATTGAAATTGCAGGAGTAAATTACAGTACATTTTACTGTTTACCTTTTGTGCACTACAAACTACTGTAACGAGACTTATTAAAGGAACACTCTAGAAGGTAGGGGACCTGCAGGCATTTTCGGTCAACAAATTGTGCCTTGAGTTTGGCCCGGCAGAGTCCCAGGTAACACTGAGGCCGTGGCCCGTCTATGTGCCCAAGGTTCCAACGACTCCAATTAGAGACCAAGTGGTGAACCTCAAAGTGCTTCCCTTGGAGGAGGCAGACCCAGCCCTAGCTTTGCTCTGTCCCATCCTGTCCGAGCACTAAGATGCTAAGTTGACCGGACACAAAGCTTCAGGACCTCAGACCAGCTTTTTGTCTGTCACGGAGGCCGGCAGAAAGGGAATGCCGTCTCCAAGCAAAGGATGACCCACTGGATAGTGGACACCATCACTCTGGCCTACCAAGCACAGGGTGTGCCCTGCTCCCTCAGGTTACGGCCCACTCAACAAGGAGTGTGGCATCGCCCTGGGTGCTGGTCCATGATGCTTTGTTGGCCTGGGAAACCCGGGAAACCTATAACACGTTCGCTAGATTCTATAGCCTCCATGTGGAACCGGTATCCTCCTGTGTTCTCACCTCAATGGGTAGAGGCACCGAGAGGCCCTGTTGAGGAAAGTAGACCCTGTTGAGTTCCTCCTTCCCCTCGGCACCAGATGCATCTGGTGCCAGGCCCACACTTGATGAAGAACCGGTAGAGGGCTGGGGTCCATGTGTGTATTCCATGGTTAAGACCTAGAGCCTTTGTTTCCCCGGCAGACGTTCTGCTATCTTAAGAGGGTTCAATCACCTCCAATTTTCCATATGAACTGATATACTCTCCATAAGAGTATTCGTCCTGAGACCTCCTACAGGAAGGCTGGACTTCCGTACATCTCTGTTCAATAGAACGGGGACGTTCCCTGTGTTCCAATCTTACTGAGTGGGTAGTGCTTTGATAACAGTAGCTGGCCTCTTGTGGTGAGCACCGGCCTACGCCAGACAGAGAGGGCTTGGGAGACTCCAGCAGGACACTGGAAGGTGCAGTGTTTTGGTGTTTTGGTAGGGATCCCAATTCCCAATTGGCGTGTTTTAAAACACTTGAAGGGGATTGGTCTCTCATATCTGTTGTGACCTCTCCGTTCCCTTCTTCAGGGAACGAGGGTTACATACGTAACCAAGACGTTCTTTTTGTAAAGCTGCAAATTGCTAGTGGATTATTGTTAGTGGATTAAAGCTTCAGTAGCAAAACACTAATTGGATTTCTTTCAGAGCTTATGTATAAAACAAAACAAAAATACAATTGTAAAAACCTTTTCTCATCAGTCAAACCTAGAAAACAAATTGTATATTTTTTCGCATGGGTACAAAAAATACAAAAATAAACAAGTATACTGATGTGACAAACCTGCCTTTAACTTGCTCATCACAAATGCTGCAGTTTGCTCTCTGTCACCTTTTCAGGACACTACGCTGAAGCAAAATTTCATTAGCATTGGATAAACTGTGATGTGCTCTAATGCTAATCTATTCTAAAACATTACTTAACTAAATTGTTTTTCTGCTTTTATTTCACGGCACACTGACATTGTCAGGTGAACTTAATGTGAAATGGCTTTAGGGCAAATGCACAAATAAAATACAGAAAACCATTGTTTAGCATGCAGAGAAAGGACAAATAGGATTGAAATCCAAGGAAGCATTCATACATGGGACTTCTCGGTTTAAAATAGGAAATTAAACCCAACTGATCTTGCTATGCAATAAACAAAAGGTTCCAGTTCTCTACATGATATTGGATAAGAAAGAACAGTGTTTGCTTGCATTTAGTACTAAAATGAATCATTACATAATTTATTGACAAGACCATGAATGATTCATAAGCATGACTGAACAAACAACTCTAAATTGGTCTTCAGTGGAATGGAAATCCACTCTGTGGAAAATTTGGATGTAAACAAGAAGCAAAACAAAAGACACAAGAAACTAAAATATACGATACCACAATAAAGTTATGTTTGTACATTGAATATGGACAGATGCACTAAGATAATGCTGATACAATGGCATCTTTGCACAAGACGGTATCACAGCTGGGGCTAATGTCCTCTATTAATCATACTTCTTCTCAACGTGCACATCTTATTCACAACACTAGATGGTTCTATGCTTGCACCCTCCATTTACTCTCCATCCTCAAATCCATCTTTTATTTGGACTAATGCAGCATCTTAGGGCTGTCTTACCAAATTCTTCCCAGCAGCATCAGCCTCAGGTTTCCTGTTGGAGTTATGCGGCTGACTCTGCGTGGGGAGGCGCTCACAGGCACCCCTGGCCAATTTACAAGTGTCACAGAGTGCAGAGGATATCTATTCATAAGACGCTCATAAATAAAACATGTGGGGACCGGCTGGTGTTGGTGCACGACAGGCAGGTCAGTGTGGGAATTATTCCTGCTGATTCTGAACCAACGGAATAACGTGTCATCCTGCCGCTCGCTGTCATGCACACTCATATACGTAGGGGCTGGCAACCCAGAAGCAGAGAGGTTGCCTCTGACACAGGCGGCACTGTGTCAAGCCACTTGTGTTGCCACATCACAGCTAAACACATCTTTTTGTTCCTGCTGTCAACCGCCAAGGATATCTTAAAGGTCCAGGTCTTTACTGTCGAGACTTAAGGTACAGTCAGTGCGTTTTTTTTACCACAGTCACAAAATTCAGCCAGTGATGGATGATATTTGTTGATGTTCAAAAGCATGAACTGCAGGTAGAGTACAGTATTATATGTCATGTTTCCTTTCACATCTTTAAAGAAAGTAATGGCACTACACTTCGGATGTCATATTTAGTTTTTAACCATTTGAATGTTTACTAAATAACTCCAGAAGTATAAAACATTTAATTATTTATTTATTTATAATAAATAAATTATAATATTTATTTTGCTTTTCCCTTCAGCCATCATTTTAACCTTCAGGAAATGTTTAGTATAAAACTCTGAGAGGTTAAAGCAAATATTGAGATATATTTATTTTTCATATTTAGTGATTATATAAGGGGTGCAAGACATGTCAAAACACAATTTAAAACCCTGGAAATGGTTTCTGGTAAGAAGTACAGTACAAACTAAATTTTTTCAAATACTGTTAGATAAAAAAGTTTTTTATTTATTATCTTTAATTTAATTATTGTCATGCGAGGAGCCAATGACAGACAGAGTGGGAGTGGCGTCAGGCCTCGGAGATGCTTTTTATTTACAAAATAAATACAAAATAAAGTGTCCAAGGGGGAAAAAAGTGTCCAAAATAAAAAGGGAACTGGTGTCCTCGTCGTGCTCCTGGAACGGTGAGGCTCAGGCAGTGTTCATAGTGTGGTGGAGTGCTGACTTCCTCAAACAGGCTCCTATGGTCGGAGTGGGTGGGGCAGGGATACCCTCTCGCTTGACATTAAGACCAGGGGCCTGTTTCAGTAAGAAGGTTCAAACAACTTTTGGGTTTCAGAACAGGTGATTTGAGTAAGGTCAATCAACTCTGAATAGACTAATTCAGAGTTGAGCTTGTACACCGCCACTATGAAAAGCCATTATCTATGGAGCGCAGATATTACAAGTCACCATGGCAACATCTGAAAAATAAAGCTTGATGTGCTCATGTAAATGTTACAGCAAATATGAGCACATATTTACAAATAAAAGCAACACCACTGCATCGGCGAAACAGAGACAGTTTGAGTAGGAAAACATCTGCTCAAGTTAATGTGTCATTTTAGATTTAAATTATTTAAATATTTAAGTATAATAAAAAAAAAAAAAGCAATGTAATGTGTGATGTTTATTGATTTTCACTTGAAAAATTTGGAATTGGCCGTAATTTTGAAGTTATTTCAGATGAAATTGTATTAAATTACATAAAATTGGCTACTTCATATAGTTTCTACAACAAATTTGATAAAACAAGAATGCATACAACCTAACGTTCAGTGGAAAGGTTTAATTTAAGGTTTCCTTGTTGATCAGTTAACATTTAGATAACATAACAAGATAACATTTCACAAAAGATTTAAAAGTGTCTTTTTATTGAGCAAGTGATAGAGGATGATATAACCTTTAGAATTTAAGCAGTACTAAAAAAAGTTTTTAGAAGAGTTATACACTTACAGTACATGTCCCTGTTGAAGGTCAGTGAACTGAAGCTAATTATTTGAAGCTAATATTAATATTATTATTATGATATAAGCTAATATTATTTTTTGCAGTAATATCAAAGGTAAAAAATTAAAGTTAAATATCCTGCAGGTATTAAAAGAACATGGCAGCAGCTGAAAATGAAATAAAAAAATATATAATTTAATCAGCTAAGGTTTAAGCATGTCAAGGTTTTTTTTGTTTGTTTGTTTTGTAAATACATACAGTGCATAAAGTGGCCTTACTTCGCATCCCCGATACAGAAAGCTTCAATTAGTAAAGAAATGTAAGAGCACAGCCACGATTGGCGATGTTAGTGTAAAAGCGGTTCCTTTTCAGGAACTTCAACACTGCGTTGAACACGCTTTGGGAAACACCTCGGTGTTAGCCACGCTCTGAAACAG
>JAUMHI010000012.1:3458592-3479359 GCA_032359435.1 Enteromius unitaeniatus
TGTTTCCCAAAGCGTGTTCAACGCAGTGTCTCGTTCCTTCAAGGAACATGGGTTATATTCATAACCCTGAGACGATTATGGATATATGTAACTTAACTGATAGCAACGAAAAACTATAACGCTCAAACAAAAATGTAATGTTATGGGGTGTAACGGTGGTTGCCCAAAACAATTATTTTAAACAATTATTTTAATTGTTTTCATCAGCACACAGGGTCATCCTGTTTGCTGATGCTGTATCCAAACCACTAGACCACGTTTCGATGTTAATATCATCTCTCAAACTTGACTTAAAAATGGAAACCCCAAAAAAGAGAAAAAAAAACAACAATTGGTGACTTATGTTCAGGCGCCAGACAAGTATCTACTTGTCACAAATTTTTGACAATTATCCAGAATAGCTCAACCACACAATACCACTGTTACAAGGGAAAAGACAAAAAGATCCACTCTGGGTCTTAAAATCCTTGCCCGACATAACTTTAAATGTAATTCTCTTCGAATTAATAGAGCCTCTTCATCTATGGGATCCTCCAAAAAAGGACAAGCCATTCTTGTAACTTTCTTCTCTGTTTGTGTCCAAAATATGGGCACTGAATGACTAAGGCTAAGGCGAGAAATACCGCTTTGTCTTTTAAAAAGGGGAGGAGACCGACAGAAACTCCGAGTTTAGAGAATAAAACCTGCTCCTAAGGTTAGGTTAGTAAGTTACTACAGAGCATTACTACAGTTACTACAAAAGTTACCTCTCTTTCAGAAACAGGCTTGAGTTTCCCTACTTCACGGTGATGAGGCACCATTAGTTTCAGGTGCGCCTCATGACACGCCACCAGACCTGTCCAGTCCTGCGCCCCTCCTCTCCCATCGGGAGTCTGGCGAAGAAGAGACAGGGGAGGTGACGATTGCCAGGGGAGGCAGCTGCCTCGCCACAATACATATTGCCACAATATTAACTTTGCCATCACAGAATAAGTGTCACGATAATCATTCAGGAATCATTAGGAAATGCTGATTTGGCAACCGGTTCTCATAAAAGTACTTAACTCTGTACCCTATTTTTCTCGTTCCTTCAAGGAACATGGGTTATATTCATAACCCTGAGACGATTATGGATATATGTAACTTAACTGATAGCAACGAAAAACTATAACGCTCAAACAAAAATGTAATGTTATGGGGTGTAACGGTGGTTGCCCAAAACAATTATTTTAAACAATTATTTTAATTGTTTTCATCAGCACACAGGGTCATCCTGTTTGCTGATGCTGTATCCAAACCACTAGACCACGTTTCGATGTTAATATCATCTCTCAAACTTGACTTAAAAATGGAAACCCCAAAAAAGAGAAAAAAAAACAACAATTGGTGACTTATGTTCAGGCGCCAGACAAGTATCTACTTGTCACAAATTTTTGACAATTATCCAGAATAGCTCAACCACACAATACCACTGTTACAAGGGAAAAGACAAAAAGATCCACTCTGGGTCTTAAAATCCTTGCCCGACATAACTTTAAATGTAATTCTCTTCGAATTAATAGAGCCTCTTCATCTATGGGATCCTCCAAAAAAGGACAAGCCATTCTTGTAACTTTCTTCTCTGTTTGTGTCCAAAATATGGGCACTGAATGACTAAGGCTAAGGCGAGAAATACCGCTTTGTCTTTTAAAAAGGGGAGGAGACCGACAGAAACTCCGAGTTTAGAGAATAAAACCTGCTCCTAAGGTTAGGTTAGTAAGTTACTACAGAGCATTACTACAGTTACTACAAAAGTTACCTCTCTTTCAGAAACAGGCTTGAGTTTCCCTACTTCACGGTGATGAGGCACCATTAGTTTCAGGTGCGCCTCATGACACGCCACCAGACCTGTCCAGTCCTGCGCCCCTCCTCTCCCATCGGGAGTCTGGCGAAGAAGAGACAGGGGAGGTGACGATTGCCAGGGGAGGCAGCTGCCTCGCCACAATACATATTGCCACAATATTAACTTTGCCATCACAGAATAAGTGTCACGATAATCATTCAGGAATCATTAGGAAATGCTGATTTGGCAACCGGTTCTCATAAAAGTACTTAACTCTGTACCCTATTTTTCTGCAACACATATTAACTAAAATGGTGCTAAAACATAGGTTTAATACATGATATCCTGGTGCATTTTTATTATTTAAATATCCAGGGACTGTTACTAAAAGTTAATGCTCTACCATGTTGGCAATAGGCCATTTGTTGATGCAACCATGCCATTACATTTTGTTGAACCATAACTACACAGGATTTGAACTGGTGCTCCTAGCCTCTCAAGTATGTCTCCGTACTCTGTGAGCTACCAAACAAACATGTGTAGCATGTAGCAATACAAATTGAAGTCATAACATGATATTCTTCAACTAATTGTGCAAAAATTACAGTTTATTAATTACAACTTTTATTGCCTCTATTGTTCTTTTAATTATTAGTAACTGCAGTGATATGTGCTTGTTGGTACATATTTTGTGTCTTGCTAAATGTGCACACAGGTACTTTTATGTCATGAGACTAAGTAGTGATTTGGTGTTCAAAAAATATGTAATCCAGAGAGTGGCGTTACACCACACGTTTAATATGCAACCGTAGCACATTTGTATTGAGTTGGTACCGTTACGTATTGTTTTGTGGCCGTTCAGAATTCAAATATACAGGGAGTGTCGCTAAAGATTAATGCTCTAACATTTTGGAAATATCCCCTACACCAAGCCTAAACCTACCCAATGGTGTTAACAAATGCAAAGTAATTTAAAAGCATATTCATGCTTTTAATCATATGCTTTTCACAGTCTAAGTAGAATCACTGTATCATATAAGTTAGGGAGTAAAATGTGTATTAGAAATTAGTAAAATGTATGAGAAAACTCATACATATGAAGGAGTATAAGTGACAACAATGTACAAAAGTATCAGTTTTTAAATTGTGCAGGATGTTAAAAATGTTTTAAAGTCATAACATAACATTCTGCAACTAATTGTGTGAAAATTAGCAAAAATGTACTGCCTCTAGTGTTCATTTCAAATGGAAATTGCAGCCATTCATACGTACTGTATAGGTAATTTTTTTTCAGCTTTGCAGAAAAGGGGCACATATTTCCAATAAGCCTAGGTTGATGAAAACTGTGTTCTGTTTTTTTCAGGATTCTCTGATGAAATGTAAACAATAACAGCATTTATTTTAAGCTTGAACCTTTATTTTTGATAAAAAAAAGAAAAAAAAGAAAAAAAAAAAAAAAAACTTTACTAACTCCAAACCTTTAAACAGTCATATACAATGTTATATGCACATGTTATTAGATGTTAAGGTAATAAAGAAAGAAGTAATCAATAACCAGTTATGTTATACCTAAGTGTCATGTCATGACAATGTTTGGCAGTCTAAATTTAACAAATTGTTGAGTAAGGGGGGTGGGGGGAAATACAGAAAAACCACAAATCTTTAAAAGGGAAGTTGTAGCCTTCCTTAGCAAGCCATTTTAGTGGAATCTGTTCAAATAACGAGAGGGGTAGAGGCCAGAGCTGTCATCTTCCTTCCACATTTTCTAAGCTAGAAAGGACTAATTGGAAGTTCCTATGTTTCTGTAGGGGCCCAGTTCATACTGTATGTTGACAGTGGCTGCAGGTGTGTGCGTTGGAGTCAAGCTCTACAATGTAAAGTGGGAAATTCAATAGCAAGGTAAAGAGAGAGAGAGAGAGAGAGAGAGAGAGAGAGAGAGAGACTGTCACATGAGCTCCAGAGCTGTATTGATCCTGTAAGCCTGACCTGTAATAGTCCAGGCTTAATTAGCTCAATCCTGGAGCAAATGTGCTGCCAAGACCCTTCAGGAGACACTGCTATCACAGGGGCTCTGAACCACACATAGGGGAAAAAGACCAGGTTCATGTACATACACACGCAGTAGGGCTAGGTTGAAAATATTGAATTCTCAATTTGAATCCTTCTCAAACTTTGTGTTGTTACTTTCAACATGAGTCTCAGATTCCAAATTCCATCAGTTTTATTGCCATTTCAATTTCAATCATTTTTTTTAAATCCTGAACCAATCACCTCTTAACCTTTATTACTAGTTATAGCATGCAATACACATGAATGAACATCAGACATTACTGAAAAGATACAATATGACATACTGAAATGTATTTTGAAAGTTGCCAAAAAAAAGCTTGTTAAAAATATCACAAAATATCACATTTAAATTTTTACTATTACACCAACTTACAAATTACACATTTACAATGATTCCACAGAGCATTTGTTGATTTTTTTTTTTTTTTACCTAGAAAAATCTATATTGTACCCTAAATCACCTGATATCAAATTGAATTGAATCAAGATTACATTTTAACGAAATCCCAAACTTGTGAACTGACATTGAATCCATCGAGTCTGTGTCAATACCCAGCTCTAATACGGAGTCAAACATTTCCAGACTTACTGGCAATCTCTTGATCACAAAATGACAAGTGCATTCTCCAATGTTGATTTTGCATTTTAAAACAGCCGTGACAAGAATACACTCAGCATAATTGCACATCTGTCAAATCTTTTGCTGAATAATCAAGGACAGGAGTTTCAAAACAGATACTTCCAGCCCAATCTCACAGCGAACACACGCACTCCAAAGGTTTGTCTCAGGAGGGACGGACATGTGGTGTTTTTGGCCATATGTCCGTCTCGAAGTTGTTGTCCAACAGATTTTCCTGCCAGTGGTGTTTTGAACTCCCTCTCCTCCATATGTTGATGCTTATGGTCATCTCTCCACACTGCAAACAGATCTGGGCACCAGTACTACACATGCAGTGTCCATCGCTACCAGTTCCTGTCCAGCAGGCAATAAAACCTTCAAAAGGTGCCAGTTTGAGTCATCCCTGATGGGCACACTTCATTAGCAGTCTCGCTGTTGTATCTGGCACTTAGTCCTAACTGAATAGCAATGCATCTGCTCACTAAGTTTGTTGTTTTTGAGTTTGTCAGGAAGCTGCTTAAAACATGTACCATATGTTTTCAGGACTTGCACTTTCTGTTCTTAAAATCATGAAGTTGAGAGCAATATCCCGCAATTACATGCGTGTCATAGAGGGTCCCTTCCATTTATGATGCATGGGCACTTGCAACAAAGCCAAGTAAACAGGAATGTAACAGGAACATGTTCAGAAAGTACTGGTTCTAAATATTTGATTTTAACTCTCCAACAGCGGTGTACTCTGCAGAACTCAATTTTATTATTTGCCTGGTTTTCTGAATAATTCACTTTTTCCAGTCAGACGATGAAATCCCATGGCTGTTTTCAAAACAAAGGTGCATCTCTGCTCTCCTAAAGCTATAAATAAATAACAGCGAAAAACATGCTGTAACAAGGTACTCGCATTTTCATATGCAATACTTTACAGTATGTCACCTGACCTAGATCAAATATGATGTCCATATAGATGAAGATGGAAATGTGATGTCTATTTAAAAAAAAAAAGAGAGGTGAACAAATTTAGCTTATGAAAACCAAAGTAGCAAAGAAACTGCACAATGATGGTCTACAAACTGTATACTTTAAGCAATAGCACAGGTAGGCCTGCTGCTGCGATCACTAAAACCTAACATGGTAAACTAATATATATCTTTATTTAAAAAGCAGATTTTAAAAATTAATATTATCATTTTAAGTATAATGGATTCACTAAATTTCCTGTCAGGTATGCAGTATAAAATGTGTGAAATCCAGATCAATCACAAACCAGATTAACATTTTTATCAGCACTTTTTTGGGTAAATCCTTTAGGATTTAACTAAAGGAGTAAATCCTAAATATCCTAGGCAAATCCTTTCAGGTAAATCCTGGGTTCTTTACCAGTTCCAGTTCCGTACACATCCAACCTTTTGACAAATGATCGGTGTTATATACTGTATCTTCACAAGGACAGTTGACATGACACGTTTTAATGGTTTCCACAAAAGAAAGCTATTAAAGTATGTAAACATAAAGACATGCAGTTTTATGTAACAATTTCAATCATACGAATTCCTAAGATTTTTGCTAGATCATACATATTTTACGAGTCAAAATTCATATGAAATTCAATTCATATGAAGTTGACCTACACCTAACCCCACCCATCACTGGGGTTTAGACAAAAGTGAACTCGTACAAATTTATACGAATTAGCACACATTTTCAACCTTGTATGTATACGTACAGTACAAATTGGTTTAGAGACTGGAGAAACAGGTGAAGGTGATTTCCCGTTAATCAAAGAACCGGTTTTACTGATGAGATGCGCATGAATATATATTATTCAGTATATTGTCCAGCCCTATCAGTAAGCTTTGTATTGTTACAATATCTAATGCATGCAAATGAACAATGTGTATGCTTTCTCCATGTTATCTGCACTCAGATCTGTTTATTTGTCAGCAAAAGTCCTGAAGCTGTCAAAAGTCTGTCAGATGATGCAAAACAAGGTGATCTGGGTGCAGGCAACATGATGAAAGAGTACACACTGTTGACGCACATATATTGCTCCTTTGTAACAATACAAAGATTGATGAAAATTACCAAACTCGTCCTTTGAAATTATCCCTAAATAAAATATAAGCAAGCTGCTTTTCAGACAGGGTTTTTTTTCTGGCAGACATACTGAATCTGACTTAGGACCTAAGCCAAAAACTCCAGGACAAATCTTGGATGCGTCTCAATCATCTCCCTAGTTCAGTAGTCAAGGCACTGCCTAGGGAGTTTGCAGTTTTTAGACCTGATTGCACTAAAACGCTTACTCCCTAAGCATTTCACAATGCACTATAAAACAAGTAAGCATCGTTGCTTGCTATGTTCACTAACTGGAAATATTGTCATCTTTTCTTTTGTCTTAAGCCATCAGTAATAAAGGATGAACATATTTCATGATAGGACTACACTGCATGTTTTGACAGTTACAACAGAAACATAATAATATGTTTTTGTCTTTCATAGTTTTTTTTTTTTTTTCCTGTTTTTAAATCAAACTTGATTATGCTCCTGATAATTACCCCCATGACAATAAAAGCTCTGAGCTCTGGATGAGTATGTCAGCTGCAATGTGGCGTACCATGTTCTGTACATATTTTTCTATACTGCAATTAAATGCCTTTTATATTGAACATTTATACAGTTGTAGAGGATTAATAAAGATGCTTTATTTTCTTAAAGTGTCAAATCCCTTTCCTAACCGAACTAGTGTTATACTTTTTCTTTCAATCTCATGAAAATTTTAACAGTGACAATTATGGCACATCATGACATAATTACCTACTTCTACTTCTCTCTAAGAGCAGTGTCCCACTTCAACCCAGAGTCCATGTCTGTCTCCAGATCTCAATGACCCATCACTTTTCAATGGAGATACTTAAAGTTGGTTAGAGCGAACACAAAAAATATTTAGCTGGACATATTTTTTGTCTCTCTGGCAGCTGTGATTCAGCCAATTTAACTTTACAGGGACCCTCTTATAGCAGTAATCAAAAGTTTGAGGTCAGTTTGAGGATTTTTTAAGACTGTTATTTAGCAAGGACACATTAACTTAATAAAAGTGACAGACATACTTTGTAAAATAATGTTTTTACTATTTAAAATGAGCTAACTGAACATTAAAGAATCCTGAAAACTATTGGTTTTCACAAGAATTTTTGGCATCACAACTTTAACAGTGGTAATAATAAGAAATTTATTAAGCATTAGTCAGCATATTACAAAGATTTCTGAAGAATCGTGTGGCAATAAAGACTGGAAAATGGTTAGACGGACCTTCAGTGAACATGAGATTTCCCATCCATAAACTTTTGTACGGTAAAAGTTAGGGGTGTGATGAGATCTCGCGGAACTTGGTGATATCCTCACGATTGTGGTATAATGACCATGTTAGTTGATCCATACCGTATCCATTTGCAGCTTTTATTAAGAATAGTCGTACATGCGAAAGGTCAGGAGGAGCAGAATCAACAATAGAGATATCCAAAAACAGAGTCGAGGTCACAGGCAGAGTTCAGGGCAGGCAGATAACAATCACAGAAACAGTAAACAGTCCAAGGTCAATAAACAGAAAATCAATCAGAGCTCAGAGATGTCAGACAGCAGCAAGAACAAGACTTCGCACTGAACTGAACTCAGAGTGCTGCTTAAATACTGATCTAAATGAGCATCAGGGCGTGGTCTCAATAGGTGCACTCGATCAGTCCCAGGTATGAGGCATGATGGGAATTTGAGTCCGAATGAGGAGTTAGTACTCCGGTGATGGCTCCCTCTGGTGAACCGGAGGACGTGATGGAGAAGCCGCGGGTGTAACATTAATAAAACATGTCGTCAGATTATATTTTTTAAGGTTTTGCTAGTACTTATGAATCCTAAAGTAAGCAGTATATGGTTGAAAACACTGCATATTTGTGATAATATGAGAAGCGGTCAGGGCGTCCGATCTGGTTCTGCACCAGCAAAAGCACCTGAGCAGTTCTGATTTCAGCAGTTGATGACGTGATGCACTGAACGTTCTAATTACACTGGTGAGATTAAGGCCACATCCGCACAGCTTTCAAAGTATACTCAATTGCGGATGAGTGCGGACGGACGAGCTTGATGCATGCGCAATGACACCAACTGACTTTCACTCTTTCACCGCTCTTCTCGCGCATATACTGTTGTACAGTATGTGGACGGTACTGCATGCTGACGGGGTGCACGGATGATGACGTAATGCAGGCGCCTGAAGTATACTTTGGCCTTTAAACTGAAAAAAACGCTTACCCTGCTTTTAAAGGAGTATTTCTGTTATTTGGTTTAATTTCTTTATACTATTTTACATTTTTTGTTATTTATTGTTAATTACTTGACTGTCATTTTGTGGCAAAATATTTTGCAGTGTTCACATGTTGTTTTTACTCCATGTAATTCATCAAAATTGTTTCATTTTAAAAAGTTGATTACAAAATGCACCTAGATTTTTTTTAATGATTTTGTTGAATAAAAATAAAAATTTCCCAATATATTTTATCATTGAGGATTTAAAAAAAAATCTAAAAATCTTGTCTCATCTCGATCTGGTGAACCCAGTGTCTCGTGTTTGCGTGTGTGTGTATATATATATATATATATATATATATATATACATAAATATCCCAATGTATAAGGCACATAAGATCATTAAAGAAAGTTCATTAGAGAAACTCTTGATTTATTCTCTTCCCTACAGACCCCCTGCAGCCACTTTACAGACCCCCTGGAGTGTTAGTTAAAAACCCTGACGATTGGGTATTGCTTCACAAAAGTAAATTATTGGAGAGAATTTCTTTTGTTTGTTGCTAAATTATTTAGGTATGGTAGAGAACAGCTCAGGAAATAGGCTTTATAATAAGGAATAAAACAAAAGTCCTCCATCAGCAAAATAGACAATTTTTGTATTATCATTATTAATTTTCCTTATTAAATTCCTTTCCTCTTCTCCCTCGGTTTTACAACTGCCAATTTCTGTGAAGTTCTTTCGCAGACATGCCTTACCCAGCCCTCTGAGCGGCACTAGATTAGCAAAAGCACTCCAAAAGCATACAGAGTCAGGCACAAATTGTTCAACCATATCACCTACATGAGCTACAGAAAGAGGACAACATAGCTGTCCATAGCTGTGGGAACTTACAAAGTGACTGACAAAACCCCAAATTGGGTTTGAGATGTCCACTTGTCCTGCAGAGAGCTCTCTCAGCAACAAAGGATGGCATGCTTCACAGATACCTAAAAAAAATGCTAAATAAGTAGAATGCTTTTGGTTCGTTATTCCTCATTAATGAATCGTGAAGGTTTTACAGAAATCAGCACAATAAACGAAGCTACACAGCTGCCAGGACTGTCAAAAAGCATTAGCAAATGGTTGACTGCCCTTTTTGGCATCATCATCATTATATGTATTATTAATGTAGTATATTGCTACAGTGCATCTCAGAGTTGCCCTTAATTGCGATGCCCTACACAGCAAAACCTACCCTCATTCTATTCTAAAGCCACTTCTAACACTAGTTTGTATACCATGTCCTTCACCAACCTATGCTAAAAATGGCTCCTAACATTAGTTTACCCTTCACTATTCTGCTCTAAAAGAATTTGCTGGGTTACCCCTGGCTGTCCTAGTCCTGCGGTGCCCTTCTCCACCAGGTTACTTCTGGTTGTCCCTGGTCTAAAAGTACCTCTGTGCTCAAGGCCACCTCTCCTCTGTCCTTGAGGGCCCCAGAGGGCACGGACTGCATCTCTGGTGCTTGACACTGAGCCAGTTTGTGTCAAAATGGACAGGACCCTTGAGCAATGAGATGTCAAGGCAATCCAGTGTCCCGCCCCCGCTGACGTGAGTGACTGATTACCTGTCTCTGGAGCGGAAGTCTCTGCATCTGTTTTCGTTGCTCTGACATTCTCAGTACTTCAGTGCAGAGTAGTTCAAATGAGGAGAATTTAGACTACCTCTGCAAAAACATCTCGTTTAGTAAATGCCAAGTTCAAATTTAAAGGGTCAGGACAATTAATTGTCTGAGGCATTTTGCTACTACCATTTTGCTAAACTGTAAAAAGTGTTCCTGTAGTCTAGCAACACCAAGGTCATACTGTAGGTTCAATTCCTAGGGATTATGACGTGATGTTTTTTTTTTGACCTGACTATTAAGTTCTAAAAATAGGTTAGAAACACAAATTATGCTGACGTTTATACACAAAGTACATTACATGCTTTATTTCTTACAGTCAGCATGTTTTTTTTACATTTCTGAATTCAAATGAATTAAGATATTTTTGGGGGACAATGCAAAAAAAGCAATAAATCGGCATTTATTTTAAATAAATAAATAAATACAATTCATTAGTACTTATATAAATATTAACCCATTTAATCCCAAATTTTTCCCAGACGTGAAAATATCCAAATGATGTGTCATTAGTAACCCTTGGAAATAATCAATAATTTTTTTTGTGTGTGTTTTATTCTTGGTCACAATTGTGACTGGTGGGATAAAGTGACAAATGAAATCACATTTTCTGCATTCATAATTCTTTTTTTTATATACCTTAGCACAGCTATTTTAAACAGTTTGATCACATTCTAGGGTTTTTATTATGCATAAACAACTTACGCAACACAGAAATCTATGTCATATCTTTATGTTAACATACTTTACTAGCCCTTCGTTTTGGAGCTTTGATGCAGTTATCATTTTCGCAAGGTGCAAACAGGAAATAAACTGCTCTGCTCTGATAATTTGCACTAATTGTGTAAAACTTCACATATTTAATTGAGACTCTTTATTTTTTCCATATTTGCAGGAACTGTAGTGCACTAAAACATCAGTCAGTAAGATTTTAAGACCTTTATACTGTAAATAAAAACATTTTTACGATTACTATTGTGACCTGTGGGATTAAATGGGTTAATACTGTACATTAAATATCAAACTTATGTGCATATATACATTATGCATATATACATATGCAGTATATGCAAATAAAATAAAAGTTATAAAATAAAAGTTTTTTGTTTACATAATACGAGTGTGTATTTATTTTGTATATACTGTATATATATATATATACACACACACATTCATGTATATATTCATGTATATACCTATTTATATCTTTAATACTTATATATATATATAGTTATATGTAAATATATATACTGTACACGTATGTGTTTGTATTTATAAATAAATTAAGACTATTGCTGATTAATTGCTTAACAGCGCTAATACTATATAAACATATGTTCACAAAGAACAAGAGCACTGCCTAATAATAATAGAAATAAGAAATATATGACACAGATCAAAATTTGATCAAAAGAATAACAAACCATGAGGATCAACAAAAAAATAAATGGCTGTAGATCTTAGATTCACGCTAACATGCTTTTCTCTGGTCCAGTTTTAATGGACTGTTTACGGCCTGCTCCAGATGTGTGCACTGAATTTTTGGCCCTGCCATGGTGCATTAAAGAGCCGATGTAACCTGATTGGAACCTCACGGGCACATTTAAAATCGGGAATGCAATTATGATGCCTCGACATCCAGGGGTAAATGGAAATTGTTGGCTGAGGTTTGCCTGTCAGTGAAAAGCATTGTGGGAATTAACTGGCATTGTGGCGTGCTAAACATGTAGAAGGTGGTGACTGCCAGGTTCATATTAGAGACCCACTGATAGATTTGTTGTCATGGCGATGAAGACAACAGCAAAACAGTGGGGGGAAAAAATAAAAAAATAATAGAAGGATGTCTGAAGTGCGGAGAAGGTTGGTTGATTGCGGGAGGAGGTTAACGGGATCCTTCCATGAATATTCACGGCTGACACCCCCGGGGATGAGAGACCCAATTAACAAATCCCATTAATTACGAGACTATCACAACTGATTAGGAGATGGCCGTCTGCTCCTGGCACAATGCGGCCCATATTTTCTGCTTCACAGAGGCACGACGAACTCAACTGCCAATCAGAGTTAGGAAGTGCAGAGGGAGCGAGGGATCTGGGTGTTGGCTAGATACAACACAGACACCGTATGAACACACAGGCCATAAACCAACTTTCAAGCTGAAGTTAGGTTCAGACAAGGATCTGAAAGGGTCCTAAAAACAACATTAACAGCTCATCTGTGAAGAAGAGTGAACATATTAATGAGCCAGTTAATGCCTTCACACATCTCCTTGTTTTGTGTGAAATAGCATCAAATGCAGTTGAGGAAAGCATCACTTTATAGCATCACTCTCTCCCACCGGCAATGTGTACATGCGCCAACTGTGTGATGATGACAAAACAATGAACATCCCTCAAGTAGGACAGATTACATACGTGCAAGATGGCAATAAATGATGATTTATTTTGTGAAACTTTCAATGAGTTTCATAATTATTAACTGACTGAGACACAAGCTTCCAGTGCTATAACTGGTAACACATTCTAAAAGGCATGCACATGTACTATTATTTAATACATTGGATAGGTTGGCCCACACATTCATAAGAGGTCCTTAAAGAGCAACTGCAGTAGATTCATAAAGGGTGACTATTTCTAGTTCCACATTAATTCAAATCATGTATTTTGATGCTACAGCTAATATTAAATGTATAGTTAAAAGTTAATAAATGGTGAAAAATCTGTTATCTCAGCTTGTTCCAAAACTATATGACTTTTTTTTTCTGGAACACAAAAGGAGAATGTTTAAACTGATTTTGTCTGTACAATAAAAGTCAGCGAGGCCCTAAAAATAGAGGGAAAAAAGGTGAACTGCTTTTTTGCCTCTCACCCAGGTAATAAAACACTTTTCTGGGTACGCAAGTCAAACTCTCCCAAAGGGATGTCAAAATTAGCTGTTCATAATTTTAAGTCATCTCTCTAGCTAAGAGATCTACGCTTAGGCAATCCTTTCCAATTCAAACCCCCTTCATTATAATGCGCTCCACACCTATCAGCATTTCCAGTTGCCCTGGGTGAGAGTGCCTGCCAAATGAATGGAATATAATGTAATGTATTGTTTGATTTGCTGATTTGCACATTTGCATGTTCAACAGAAGTGGAGTACAATGTGAACAGTGGAAGCTGGCAGGCGGGCGGCCGAGGCCAACTCAGTCAGCCCTCTGTGCTAATCAAGCTAGTGAACAACTCCTTGTTTTCAGCATTTAAAGAGCTAATGCCAGGGATGGTAATACATTTTTAATTGCAAGTGTGATTACCCTTCTAAGCAACCTCAGCCAGTTGATTAAATGCATTTGGGTCAATATTAGAGGCCAGTCATTTCCAGTGTTAGGGCCTCAGGAGAAAGTCCTAGAGGTAATTGCTGAAGCACAATTAGAAATCTTTCATATTGTAATAATGGAGAATCACGTCCTTTAGGAAACTGGGCAAAACATGATTAATGATAGAGAACATTTCTCAGCATATTAGCAAATGGCTCTATTTAATTGAAAATGCTAATTGTGCATGAACCGTATGGCAATACATATGTCTTTCAAACTGCATTTTTTACAGTGCCAGTAATAATCATTTCTTTGCCTTATTGTAAAGAAGTGCACAGTCCTTTTCAAGATTGTACGTTATCATGCTCTGCTGAGTATTCAAGTCTTTTATGTGTAAAACATGGATACTGTTTGAGATTTATTCACTTCTGTTTCCCCCCTTCCCCTATCATTATTTGGCAAGGATTAATGCACTCTTAAACTTTAATTTCAAGTATGCATTAACCACCGCAGATGAAGCTACTACTGGCAGGTTGTAGTTGGATTTCCAGATAATGAACAGGCAAATTTCCAATGCACAGACCACAATGAGCAATGATGCTAATTTTTGAGTGACCTGCTGAATTTTTAAATGTTTTTAAGATTAACGCCTCCACTCTCTAACAAGCAATGAAATATGTTGTTGTAATTCAGGCATAAAAAACGCATTATGGCCAGAAAATGACGGCAAAGACAGCAGCATATGTTAAACAACATACATCAGCAGACCGCATAAAGCCTAAAACACAAATTCTTAATATTCTTCAATCATTTCTAATTACTTTAACTTTTAGTTATATTACGGTTCTTTGCAGCTGAGCAAAGTGTACCTTGCAATTACTGTCAGGGAACGAGACAGAGGATTTTGTAAATGATATTTCTGACTCTGTCATTTTCCAAGATCTGCACAGTCTTAATGCCAGATTGGACTTAATTGGGGAGCTCAGTTAAAAGAAAAATAAGAGCATTTCTAGATCTTTTAAAATGCCCAAGGAAATTTTAGATTGAAGCTGTCTATTTTATTTTACACTTCACCTGTCAGAAATGAATGTGTCTTATAAAAATCTTATAACATGTTGATGTGATACATGGAGAGTTGGACCCTGACTAAATAGAAAACAGGATAAATAATGTAAGGAAGTAGAATTAAAAGAAAAGTTCAAAAATTGAAATGTTCAATAGATATATAGATAGATGATGGATATTGTTGAATGATTAAATGACAATGACGCATTACAACAGTTGTATTAAAGCTAAACGAAGTAGTGTTGGTTCTCACCTTCAAACTCTAACCTTAAATGACAGTGCTGTAAACAAGCTAGCCCCTGACTGGGCTCCAAAATCTGCCACTACTCTCTCCAGCCACGTGTAACACTCTGCGCCATGTGTTGCCGAAGAGAATAATTGGCCAAAGTTTCATGCAAATATCACCGTGCCACAGAATTAAAGGTGGGATCTGTTCGTTCATGCAGATGACAACTTGAGCCCTCATTTTCTCCCTCTCAGAATAATCAGGCACCCAAGGAGCACATGGAGGCACAGGAACATAAAAGCCCCCTCTTTATGTCAGAGGAATTAAGTGGCCTCCTGTTCAACCCTATGCAGGAGATGGAGGAAAATCCTGAGCAAGGAGGAAAACAACAACACTAAGCCAGATCAAAAACCTCATTGCCAAATGCAGCCAGAAGAGCATTTCAGCATTTGGCATTTAACCTTAGACAATTACGATTCTTCATATCAATGTCTAAATGACTAAATTCCTGACAGATCTTCGAAAAGAAGATAAAGCTGGGTTTGGGGATGGAAAATAAGGTTAACGACTATCACATAATATATGTTAGCCCTGAAAGACACCAGCTAAATCAGCTTTTGACTTCAGATTCCAATTTTATGCAAAGATTATTCCTGCTTTTCCAACACATGACATTGCAGCTTGTCCTTTAACATCTGTCTTTGTTCATTTTCTCTAATTACGTTGTGATGCCAATTAACAACACACAGTTACAGAATGGCAAACAACGTGCAGGCAAGCACAGGCAAACACTTAGACATGGCATACAAATATGCAGTGATGTTTATGTTATCAATGTTTGTTTTGTGGGACTCGGTGACTCACACACTCAGTGGTAAAGCTAGGGTAGGCAGTTTCTGCACTACAGGTGTGATGTAGAGGAATTGCGAACAAAAAAAAAGAAAGAAAATGAAGGATGTGTCATGCCTACCCCAATCAAAACCTCACAAGCACAGCCCTCTCAAGCAGGTCTATAAAAGTGAATGCATGTCTCAACATGCACAAGTATATTCCGTTCAAAAAAAGGTCCAATGTGTTAGGAATACCTTCAGCTTTACAGTACGTTGAGAAGAAGAAACTCTGCGAGTTTGTTGTATCGACTGAAACCCAACCCAGATTTCTCCATCTTGTAAAATGTCAGTGTTTATGCTTGCTTTATTCTCTTATCTGTCTCTGTGTATTTTGGCAAGCTTTTGAATTTTGGTTTGGACTTATGTAACAGAATCAGAATTTGTATATATAGACAGACCACTTTATTTATTAACTATATCACAATTTGAAGAGATGTACTAGTATAATAAAAAAAATGTTTCTGGGAAAAATGCCTACCCTTGCTTTAATGAATACATTAGGGTAGTCCATATTCCTGCCACCTCCCCACAAATAGAAAGGTAGATATACCCCATTCCAGTCCCTTGGGTGGCCCTCATTAGGGGGGACAAACCTTTGAGAGGGGCTTTTTCTCCTTCATCCAAAGCAAGGACAAAGTAATGTCAGGCAGGTGAGTTATAGCCGCCCATTCTTTAGTTCTACAGCTTTGATGGGGAAACAGCAGCTCTTCTAAAATAGCACTCTTTGGCCATCATTTACACAGACAGGCAGCATGTAGGTGGTGCATGTGTCAACTCATTACAGAACTAGCGCACAGATAATAAAGAGCTCAAATGCCGTTAATGAGGAGCAAAAAAAGCTTGATTTGTATTATTGTCTTGCCTGATAAAAGCACTAAAAAGCTTTTACATCCATGCCAACTAATCATAACGACCGGATGATGACTCAAGTGAGATTCAAAAAGGAGAAAAGGTCATCAATTTTTTTGTGTCCCTCTTTTCTTTTTTACCAGTTGGACTAATTAAAACACAAAGCAAGAGATTGCATGACCTGTCGATGAATTTCAGTTTGTGATGGCAGCACTGCTGTTACCAGCATGCTACAATGCTCAGCGCTCGCCACCCAGCTCCGCTAGAAGAGAGCAGAGCGGAAAGAACTGCGGGACACTGCCGTTAATAGGAGCGTGGCTCTAAATAATTCATCATGTTTCAGAGGAACAACGCAGGCTCTGTGAGGAGGGTTGCTGCACACTCATGTGGGCGCAGCGCTCTGAGAGCAGGTGAAAATAAAATTACGCTTTCTACTTGCACCAGTGCTATTGGGTGCAACCCAAGAGAGATGCTGCACAATAATGGAGCATGTGCTGAACTTTAGACAGACCCTCTGATGCTGCTCACCATGGCGCTGAACCCACAATCTACATGTAGTCTGCTGCTATAGCTGTGCCACCTGCAAAGGCAACACGAAGAGTCATGTCGATCTGGGTGTTTGTTGACTTCAGCGCAGGAAAACCATGTTATATCAAATCCTTTGCTGAACTGCTAAACAGAGTGTGACGATGTGGAATGCAATGCTGTGTCTCCTAAAAACATCAAGAAGTAACTGGTCACAGTTTCTGAATTCATGGTAATGAATAGAAGTTTTAGAAGATAGTTGTGTTACTGTGCATAAAATCAATGCAAATTGCCATTTGCAGAACCTTTCACTTCTATAATTTGACATAACTCCATGTGAAGCAAAATATTCACCAAGAAAATTGTAAGGCAAAGGGATTATTCCATCTATACTGTACCTACTGAAGCAAAATGGCTATTGATTTTAACATTATTGTTGGGGAGTGATTAAATAAATGGCTACTTCACTTTTTAGTGTACAGTATCAGCAAGTAAAACATTTAGAAAACATTTGAGAAGCAGCTGGTCAATTTTAGCATTCTTGGTAATGAAAAGATGATATAGAAGGCAGTCAGTAACCTACTGTGTTACTGTGCTTAAAATCAATGTGTACTGTTGTTTGCAACCCATTTTTCTTCTATAGTTTGACACATTTTTAGTAAAGCAGAATTACGAGCAAGAAAAAAGGAAACATAAGGCAAGTCATTATTTTATCATAACAGCCTATTTATTTTAACATTCATGTAAATATATCAACACTTACCTAAAGTTTTTTATTATTATTATTGTTTTCTATTAATATTGCTAATTAATAGTGCTTATAAGTGGCTGTTAAGACTTTATTTTAGAGTATTCTTGAGTAGAAACCTGGAAACAGTACCTGTTTAAAACAAATAGATGTCTGCCTACTATATAGTATTTGAAATGTATATAAATCAAAAACACAAAATGCCTTTTATTCAACAATCTATTCAAATAGATTTTTATTCTGTTAATTTACAAGATCTATCCTGATTATTAACAAACCAAGTTATTAGAATAAACCAAATTTCCCATTGGAGAGAAAACTGTTTATGATAAACTATTCACTTGAAAGAATCAGGCTTTAGATAATTTAACAACCTTTACTTATGGTATGAAGAAATTGCTGACAGGATGGATGTTTACTTCCACCCACTCAGGAATTAGTTATAAATGTGACATTAAAAACAGTTATTGTGCTCTATGGCACACAATATTGGAAAAAGTTACTGAGCAAGAGCTTGTTTTGAAAGCAGCTGTATGATTTCAAAAGTTTAAAAACCACTTATGTGGTTATAATGTCACAATCATAGTTGCTTGTGTGTTGGATGTTGCAACATGCTGAATTATATGCAAAAATTAAATGTAATTTTTATTGTTTAATCTTATTTTGCTTTTTACTCACAGATTGCAACACTGTTGTTTCTACAATGGATTAAAAAAATCTGTAGAAGTCAGACAAAACCACACAATGCAAATAAATTCTGTACAAATCAGTGCCGCATTAAGCATTTATAGAAATACAGTTTGTGACTCTACACACAAGATCACAAGAATTTTGCAGTTTTCTTTTCTTTTCTCTCTCATCAGTCTTGTGGAGCAGGGCCTTACCACTCTTTTCCTAAGAGAAGTGTGTTTTCCCCAGATCTCTGTTTTAGAAACCATGTACAGGTGAAGTGATGAGCTCAACCTTCTCTTAATTGGGCCAGATGTCTGCAAACTGTGCTGTCACAATACATTTTGACCCCTGACATTTGCCAACTCGACACCTCTGCACTTATTGCTCATCAGAGCAAAAAACCATACAACTCATCTGTCCACCTCCAGATCGCAGAATGCTCAGGTCAGCAACAAAATACAGAGTGAATATCATGAAGCAGACTGGTTCAGCCAGCTGAAGAGCAAACGAACATGGCAAGGCCGTAATCCACATTAACACTTAAAAATGACTAACTGACTTGCAAACATTTTGCACAACCAGGTTTAACTTCTAATGTATCAATAATAGAGCTGTTAAACATGTAATATTTTTTTACTAAATCATTTATATTATATGCTCAATCAATCAAATTATTTGCAATTAATCATATCAATAAATGAAAAAAAAACAAAAAACAAATAAAGGCGTTACTGCATAACACAAAAGCATCAAGCTTAAAAATAAAACTTCTTTAACGGCATCAAAAGGTTTAGTGAAGAATTTTTTAGATTCATAAACATTTTCATGGTAGAATAGATTCTTTAGATTATTAAAGTGTTCTTCACACTTCGTAAGGGAGAGAAAAAAAGGTTCTGTTTACTAGCGGGTACCCAAAATGGTTCTTATGGCATTATTGGAAGAAAAAAAAAAATCTAAAAGTTTTTTTTATTATTATTTATTTATTTTAAGATTATTTTTTAAGACTTGAACATGAGCCTGTTACTGGCCTACTCTATACTATCAAGTTTATAAAAGCAGACAGCTTTCTGTTTTGTGCCCTCCAACTGATTGTGAATGCATGAACATGTCTTGTGCAAACAGCTTTTTACTTATTCTGTGCTACCTGCTGTTGGTAAGTGTGTTTTGGCCAAGCAAGTTGCCTGCAGTCAGATAACTATGAACTTGCAAGTACATTAAGGTGCTACTTCACACTTGAATTGTTACAAACAGAAAAATATGTCCTTGTTACTAAAAGGCCCACATTAAAATGTCAAAAACACCATTATAGTTCAACCTCAGACTTCAACAAAAGTTGTGCAACAATCAGCCAAACAAATGCAATAGATCCAGCCTACAACTCCACAAGTCAGTTTCACTGTTGAACCGAAATTCAATCAATGCCCCTAAATGTCCAAAGCATTCTTCTAGATTAATATAAACATATATACTTACACAAGCAGTGAGTTGATTCCTCCAATGTTTGCTTTTGTCCTGGGTGATATATAATCCAATTGTGTACAAAAGTAATCCAAATATGAAAATATTCAAAGGTTTCACATAGACTCCCTGCATGGGTGGGAAATATGCTCCTTAATATAATTTTATACTTTTTGCATTGGTTTGTTTGTGTGCTTAAAATGGCCACCTAACAGATTAGGTGTGTTCGAGATGCACTACACTAGCCTGCCACCGGCTGACGAGAGCGGCCCTTTGGAGTTGGAGTCGGAGTAAACAGACGGCCGTCAGGTCGGACACTTATAGGCCCCCGTAGTGACTTTTATGTAATGCAATATGACGTTTATTATTTGTATCTTTGTGTTGTAGTTAGCTATTGGACATTTTTCAAATATAAGTAGTTTATTATATATTTACCATATTGCCTAATCTTTATTTTCATCATTAATGTTTTGTTTGAATATCAGATGTTAATTATAAAGATTGATTATATACATGAACTTTTTAAAGAAAAAAACAGGCAGCACACATCGTGCTTGTAAATCACATAATCTGACCAATGAGAATAAAGTGT
>JAUMHI010000012.1:3480723-3528956 GCA_032359435.1 Enteromius unitaeniatus
GCTATATATCATATGCTGAAGTACATTTCTGGAGTGTTAAAGATTAAAAGGAAAAATAACAAGAACCGTACAGAACCAAAAACCGTGACCCTAAAACCATAATACAAACCGAACCATGCCACCCCTAATTATATATATATATATATATATATGTGTGTGTATATATATACAAACTCACACAAACTATACACTTTATGTGCTAAATAAATACAAAGATTTCCTACTTGACTATTACCTGTGTTAGCTATTTTAGTAGATATGGTACAACCTACAATTTACAATGTAGTGTCTTATCAAGTCAGTATATAATAAATGCTCTGACAAAAGTTTCACTGACATGGCAGTAAAGATGAAACACAAATGCAGCCTGGTTAGTGAGATAGAGAGACAGAGCTGAAGCAAAGCTGGTTAAGATTAACAGCTGTTGCCTCCCAAACTGCGTATTAGAGTAAAGAGCAGAGACAAATAGCAGTGCAGCACAGCGAACAGCGGAGAGCTGCTTCATTACTCAGTCAGCCTGACTTAGCCTGGGATAGTAACTATAAATAAATGTTTTTAATTTGCTTTTCTCTCATTGTTCTGGGCCTGTTCTGCTTAGCTGGCATTTAAGAGGAACCATGTGCTTTGAATGCAGAGCGGCCAGTGATGAATGGGGCTAGTCTTAATGTAGCTGAGTCTCCTTCTGCAGCTCTCACTCACAGCCTCGGAAATGAGCACGTACACCCATATGCAAACCCCCAACCAACTCATACACTCAGAGACTCGCTGCTATATATGGCCCAAAAACTGGTTATGCAACTAAACATCTAAACATTCATTACTGTCAATACATGCTGTTTTTAAATGCATTATGCATGGACATTGATAATGCCAAATTCACCATTATATATATATATATATATATGTCACCTTATTTCTATATGCAGTTCAATAATAAATCTTTTTTCTGTGCCCCTTATTCAGCCAAGCAGTGGTATCATAACAAATCATATTGCAAGAGTTTCAGGTGTCAAAGCTTTAAATGCAATTACCCATTGCTCTACTAGAAGAAAGCATTATACTTTATTAAATTACTTTGAAGGTTCACTCTTCTGCTTGACCACATGATTGTATACAGCCATAAATATTTAACAGATGGAAATATGTTGTCCTGCTAATTTTATTCTTTAGTGACAAAGAGAAATGTGTAAGGGCAAGAGTAACATTATAGAAAGATGGTTAATGAATGTTTCTTATGTCAGTGTTGATTAGGGTGGTATAGTGTCTAAAGCTTAGACTGGAAATGAATGAAGCTAAGGTTGCTGGTTTGAATCTTGTAAGAAAGTAAGTCATGAGCTATCACCACTGAGCTTTTGAGCAAGGCACTTAACCCCAGGTTGCTTCAGGGGGATTGTCCTAATAAGTGTGCAGAAACTCACTTCAGATAAAACTGTGTGCTAAATGAGTACTTATCAGGGAGGAAACCAAATATTTAAGATTGGAGGGAGTGAAATTTTAAAGTCTAAGACGGAATGCTATCTAATGGTGTAATCTATCTACTTTGCCTTCAAATGAAAATAATGAAAAATAGAATATACTGCACATTTTTTGTTTCTTTGATAGTTAGCTAGTATTTGTGCAAAAATATTCTCAAACCAACATGCAACCTGCCTACACTGCATCAACCCCCCCCTAAAAAAAATCATGGAAAAGACATAAACATCTATATTTATCAGCTATAACAGGAATGAACAGACTCAAAAATCAATTGCTATTCTATTGAGAAACAGGTAATTCATTCCATTTTCTGTTAGAGCTAAATTCAGTGTTGGGAAAGGCTATGACACTCTCATCTAACCCCAGTGAGTCTGAATCGAATGTTTCTTTAGCTGGGGTAGAGTAATAAATATGGTAATTCTAAATGGGAAATTTGGGCTCCGCCACTTTCCCAGGGCCTTTTCTCTGATATTCAATCTGCTTACCAAACACCATCATATCAACCTCTCGTTCACCTTTCTGATTTAACACCAAGATGGAGTTTTTATTCATTCATTTATTCACACACACACACACACATGAACATTTACTAAATGAGTACTAAATTACTAAATCTAAATGAGTATGTCTTGTAATTTTTTAAATGTTTAATATAAATCTAATTACAATTACTGAAAACTAACCCTAAACATCTCTCTGTCTTTCTTTCTATATATATATTTACATATACATATACAGACACAGTTTTTCCCCCACAGAAACATGTCGTTAAAAATGGTAAACGACTAATTGTCAACCTTATTTGCATTAATCTGCTTATAGTAGTTCAAAGTTGTGATAATTCTCCTTTCATACTGAAGATCTGTAATTATCTGGTTCGATGACTACTGTTTTGCCACCTTTTGATTCTAATGTGCATTCAACATCACACTTGTTAGAGGATTGCTAATTAAAGCAAAAAATCCACTAATAAATGCCATTTCATCTTGTTAATTCTACATGTCACATCAGCTTGTGCAGATGTTCCCCTTACTGAGTTTTAAATGCAATTATATTTAATCTCAGACTACGAAACTGTAAAAAACATCAGGTAAGATTTAATGACCTTGAAGAGACAAAAAATGAACACATGCATGCTTTTACTAACTTTTCAGTCCTCATTTAATCAAAAAAGTGGATGCCTTTTATTATAACTCATCTAAGCCACTAAGCAGGTAGTTTTTATTTAGTTTAGGCCAAAGGCCTCTGCCTTTTTTTTTATTGCTGTGACTCAGTTGGGTGGCAAAGTCTGTGTGCTTTTCCCAGAGATCCATATGGAAGGAAAAACAGTGAAAATGGAGGCCAACAAAATCTGCCCTCCAGCTGGCTCATGTTTTCTACCACTCAATTGGAGGAACAAAGCTGCAGATTTTTATCCAACCATCCTGAATTAAGAGTTTGAAATTCACCCCAATAGAAAATGGCCCATATTGTACTAGACTTTACTGCATGAAATTATCATATACCTAAACAGTTAAAAGATTGTCTGGCCTTTGTGACTTCAAGACAGATTTTGAGCTTGCAATGTTGCCTATGGGCACCAACATTTTGATAGCGTGAGAAATGACTCAATAAAATGTGACACTAGGCCCAATTTGCTTGCCTGTGCGCACCATGGGCAAAGGTAAGGTGTAGTGGGCTGCTGCTCTGTGATAAGTTTCCATCATTCGATTCACAGGGGGCCATGCCTGGATGCCTGCTGTGTTTTAAAAGAGTGCCAGTCTCCCTTCTTACTCTACCTCTTTGTAATGAATTCACTACATACAATCCCTGCATGACTGAATGGATAATGTATCATTACATACTGTACATTTAAGCAAAGTTCTCTGCTAAATCCCAACCACTGTATTTCTTAGCAACCTGGTTCCATAAAAATATGTACACCTGCGCACTTGTTATGCAACACCATTTTTCCGTGTCTTACTGCATTTTACTATGTTTCACCCCAGTTTCAAAGAGAAATGTCCACTGAGTGGTGCTTAAACACAGGTTCAAATTGTGAACTCTGGCACACTTTTATTACGTTGATATAGGTATTGCGATGGTTCAGAATTTAAATATCTGTGAACTGTTGCTAAAAGTTAATGCTCTATCATGTTGGAAATATGCCCTACACCAAACCCAACCCTAAACCTACATGATAGTGTTAACAAATGCAAAACAAATATAAAAAGACATTTGTTGATGCAACCGTGCCTTTTTTTACAGTGTAATGTACATTCAGTTTTGTCCATAGTTACGAGATTCAAACCGGGGCTACTCGTCTCTCAAGTCGCCGTACTCCACTAGCTACTGAACAAACCTACCTTTTATGAAAACACATAGATTTGAAGCTGAGTATATGTGATGTTAACATTCAAAAGCATTAGTTTTCAAATATCCCAGCACATTAATTTTGGTTTATAATTTATGTAAGTTATAACATTAAATTTAATTATAAGTAATTGTGTGAAGATTAAAATGTATTCATCAAAACTCTATATGTTTTTGTGAAAAGGAATAACATAAGTCAGAGTTTTACGTATCACAAAGATGAACAGAGGTACAGTTTTAATTGTAATAGATTTGCCAGACCACATACAGTGATAAGACTGCCAGGACTGTTGCACCAAAAGGGTTATGGAAAAGAGAACTAATTGAGTATGGCAGTGCCCTCTACATACTAGCAGGGGGACTAGGGCACAGCCAAGAGGACTTGTGATTAGTAGGGCAGAAATAAATGGGGTTAAACTGACCACATAATGCAGTATTTATTGTTCTCCACAAGCAGAAACGGTAAAACGGTAGGGGAGGAATCTTCACGTTTTTAAAAAAAAAATTACAAAGAAACAACAGGGCAATGCTAAGGTCTGGGTTGGCTTAAAAAGTACACCATAACTGTATACTCTCTATGAATAATTAATTTGCAAGTAATGGTACAAGCTCATGAGAAAACAGAAGAAAAGGCAGCTGTGATTTTGGTTTTGAAACCACTTGTGATCTTAACATCAGATGGAGGGGTGGCCTTTTTATCTTATGTATATTTTAGTGTAGATTAAATATAAAAACATTTTTACAGCAATATATCTTTTATTTTTTTAGGCTATTGTTCCTCAAGAATCTGGTCCAAATTTACTGTTATTCTCCAGTACCGAGAAAAAGAATTTGGTGCATCTTTACTGTTACTCACAATGACTGATGACTTTTCATATAAACAGTAAAAGATCTGCGATGCTTTTGAGTTTTGTGTGAGAGTGCATATTTATATTCACTGAAGATGCATGCAGAAGTGAATTATTGGATCCTAAATGGAAATTTATGCAGAGGATTAAATTTCACTAAAACGCTTTTATGTACTTCACAAGCAAGGTTTGCCAATTAAATTTTTTTCCCTTTGAGAATTCAACAAACCTATTACTATAAACCTGTGAATGCAATGCATTATGTTAGCAAAGACTGCATTTTTGATCATTACGCCATTTTGAACTTATTATCAATGTTATTGCAGTCATTTTCTTAAGAAGTAGTAAGGGCAAACCCAAAGTCCTTAATGGGAGAAGAGCTCAGATCTTAAGTGTCACATCCAGACGGTGAAAACTACTATAGGGTTACTTTCTTGAGCTCATGCTCCCAATTAGACCCCCTGGGGGACTGAGGCCCAGCCAGTTGAGATGAATTCCATTCATGTTATAAAGGTTGACCTTTCAGTTGCAAACCATTTGACACTCATTAGCTTACCAACTAGCCTTTACTAAAGGCATGCAGCAGTCATTGATTGAGATCCTCTATTATCTTCCTCCACGCCTGATGCTTGTTATCTTTCATATAAATGCTTCAGAGCTCTTCTGTTTTTTCCCTTCCTTTCTCTTTGTCCTTTTTTTTTCCCATTTTGAATGGGGCGGGATGAGTGGGTAATGACATTTAAGTGAGACTGAAACATTAATACTGATACTTTCCCGTAAACTTAAACTGTATTACTCAAAAGGTCTTCAATTTTCTGGCATAACATTCAAATAAATTTGTAGGCATTTAATTAAATAAATACAGAAATTATGTAAATAATAGAGGAGACTTCAGGTTCCCTCTATAAACCTGAAATGTCTCTGTAGGTTGCAAAACACATTTTATTTATTAGACCATTATACATAATTTATTTTTTAATGAATACATTATTTTACTTCTGTACTAAGTGCATGTGGGTGCTTGCTTTAACAATTAAATATTTAAATAGAAATCTAGAACAGCTAGATCTAGTTTGCTTCATTATCTAAATTGCATTGGACATAAGCTCTAAAAACAAACTAAAATTCTTTGCATTGATGAAATGTACTTTTATACAAGCAAAACATTTTACATGCCATTTTTTTTTTTTAAGTCAATAACATTACAATTCTTCATATTCATAGGACAGATATATCTGTGATAGTATAATTTTTTTTTATTTACTTGTCATTCCATATACAGTATTTCTGACTTACGATACGATTTTGGTAACCAAACACGTTTTATTCCCACTGACTTCTTTGTATTCTTCTATTCTTCTATTGTATCCTCTGTCCATACAATAGACCAACATTCTTCAAAATATATTCCTTTACTTTCTGAAGAAAAAATAAATGCATAAACATTCAGACCAACATGAGGGTAAGAAGACTCACTGTGGTCTCTTGTCAATCCTGTCATCTTGGACAGAGCTCTCACAAAGCATTATAATGATCAGGGTACTCAGAGTACAGATCTGAATCGTTTACGGATTATCTGGTGATAGTACTGTATGTTCTCCATAGGCCTTGTTTACGCTCCTATTTGTATGTTATCTTTTCTCTCTGTTCTCTGTCACCAATTGAACCATCACTCAAGGACAGCTTCAGCAGTCTCAGGGAAAACAAATGCACTCCACTTAATTGTGGACAGACTGTAATTAAGTGCTACTGTGTCCACTGAGTAAAGAAAAACAGCACTACCTGCTGAATAAAGGTTAAAAAAAAAACTGTATCCAATGTAGAAATTGGCTCCAATAGGTGAAGTTGTCTTCATTACGTATTAAGTGCTGATCACCGCAATTACTCTTCTTGTTCTGTGAAGCACTTACTGATCACACCGAGCTCTGCTAGCCTCATTTATCTCCTCTATATCACATCAAATAAAAACATTTGCTTAGCAGTTGTTTAAACCAGAACATTTTCTGTTGTTATAATTTAGCTACACTCATGTCATTTCAAACCTATTTGACTATCTTTCTAAATAAAAAATTCACAGAACAATTTTATTTCATGCCTACCACTTACTAACATTCTGTATATACTGTTTTGTGCACGTATTATTGCACTATTTTACATTGATTAATTGGCTATAAATAAAATTGAAAATATTTATACAGCAAATGTCGTATTTGTACACCACAATGTTTCTCTTTAGTGTATTGAACCAAACACATGCAAATAATATGGATATTTCTTTCTTCACCCTCTCAAGTATTTGCTTTTCCTTAGTTATTGCCTTAGGTCATTCAACTAAATCTGAATAATTTATCTTGTACTAACTTTAGTACCTCCTCAGAACATCTACAAAGTGAGAGAATGTTTTTTTTTTTTTCTTCTCAAATGAACCTAACAGAAGGTATTTGGATCTCCAAAACAACACTGAACCCCACTGACAGTTTTTAAAAATATCTTCTTATGTGTTCCACAGAAGAAGGAAAGCCATACATGTTTGGAACAACACGAGTGTGAGAAAACGATGGCAGAATTTAAATATTTGGGTGAACTGTCCCTTTAACTAATCAGAACCCCCTCCTCACCTTAATCAGCGAGTGTTCAGACATTTGGGAGAACAAGACTTTGTTTATAAAGAGGCCAGCTGAAAAGCAGAAGCAAAGTGATGAGGCGAGCATGCCAGGCTCAGGTCTTCTGAAGCAGATTGGAAGAAGTGTCTACATGATTGACTAAGTGAAAACATATGGTACTGGAAGACCCAGGGGACCAAAGGCTCTCTACTGAAGATGCTCTCCTCTCCTCTCCCTCCCTTACTTTCTTGATTTCTCCTCCTCCTCTTTTCCGGCTGGTTGCTTGGTAATTAAGCGGGGTGCGGACCATGCGGAGAGTAGAGCTGATGAGGTCATAAATAGGGTTCACAGCCAACGCGACTGTTATTCTCTGTAATGCATGCCCGAGCGTCTCAAACCTCTCTTTGTCTGTCAATTAAGGCAATTAAACTCCTGAGAATGAGAGGAGAACCTGGCTGCTCAAGCAATTATGCAAAATAATAATTACACAGTGACAGTTTGGCGACGTGTTCTGACAAAATGGCCATCAGTGATTATGCATGATTTTTCTATGTGACACAAAACTACAGGCCACTTTATATCAGGCCACAGGCTCGGATTTCTGTAAGATGATGGCATATTATCCGGTGTTCCGGTCCTGTTGTTCCTCTTTCATTCTGTAATCAGTACATGTCCGTTAATCAAATCTTATCAACCCACTGTGGTGAGTACACTGATTAGGCCAGCCATTATCTCCTGTAATAGAAGAGATGTCACCTCTTATGCTGCAATTCTGCCTCGTAAACAAGCAAAATGACTATTGCGATAAATCCCACAATAAGGCACTCTTCCTCTTATTAGGCTACTGAAGCTGCAATGTGGACTCTATTCGCTGTGACACATACGACTTCAAATGACTCTTTGTCTTAATGTGTTATTTCCAACGTCTCTCTTTGTGTGCTCTCTTTACTTCAATAACCTGCAAGAGGCGGAGCATGAAAGCATCCTCACTTTAAAGAAATTGTGCATAATTTTAGTTGCATCACTCTTTGAAAGTGGCATTATGGTCAGGAAAGGAAAAACCAAGAAAACAGAATGAAGAACAGCCCTGGGGACTTTAAGATGGTGATTATAGAAAACGATAGGTATTCTTGGGAGATGTGCAATGTTTTCCTGGCCTCTAGATGAAAAGCTATATGAGGACAGAAGCAAATAAGCAGCTGTTGTGGTTGAGGTTTCTGTAAATAAAGGGGCCAGGGTGTGGTGTCCTGTCTCTCCAGACTAAGAACGAAGGAAAGATAAGAACAGATGGCTGCTTGCAAGAAGGCTTGAGCAAACTCTTCTCCTTGGAGAAACATCCTCCAAAAGTGTGAGGCAGCTCCAATACCCACCTGCCACTCTTGAGAGCCCTGCTCAGAAGAAATCAGAAAGTGATGTGTTTGCTGCTTCCAGAGATTCAAAAGCATTTGTGTGCGAGAATACGCATTTTCGTTTTGGATGGGATTCCTGTCCTTGCCCCATGTGGTTTGCTGTCATTTGGGAGTTGGTGATACCACTGAGTCTGCAAATAAATAATGTATTAAACACAATCTACTCTCTGCGGAAGTCTTCCCAAGTGGAATGTTTTCACTTCCATCTGGTGAGCGCTAATTAACAGACATGGGCGTCCCAACAGAACTGGAGACCACGCTCCTTACCTGGCCACCCTCATCTGTCTCTTTTATCACAATGTCCCTTAATGGCCTAATTGCATTTTTGTTCCTTCTACAGTGCTCGTGGTAGGTCATACCCCACATATAGCTAAACAAATTAATCAAAATCAATCGACCAATCAGTAAGTAGCTCTTACAAAATAAGATTTTTTAAATAAGAATGAGATGCTTTTAAATTCTAATTAAATTATTTTATTGGTAGTAGCTAGGATGCACAATTAGAGCGTGAATTTAATGTAAAATAGATTTCAAATTAATTAGAATTATTTGAATAATGTGAAAACTTGCTTGACAAAGGTTTCTTTTTCATAACATTTTCGTTACATTTTCTCATATAGTAAAGGGTACCTCAACACCAAAATGAAAACGTTTTGTCATTAATCACTGCCGTTTCAAACCCATAGAAGTTTGTACAATTTAAATTATTGTAGAAGAAAACTAGAAGACTTGTGACTATCCCATTTACTGTCATGGTCTAGAAAGGTATGAAAGACATCGTCAGAATAGTCCATCTGCCATCACTGTAACGCCATTTTGGAAAAAATCCACTAAACACACTACGTATGCTGTACGCTGTGTCAGCCAGCCCACAAGTATGTGCTGTAAATACACATAGAAAACATACCACGGTTGACAGAAAACACAGCTTTCACAGATTCGAAACGACATGTGGATAAGTGATTCATTTTTTGTTGGAGAAACCCTTTAACTTTTGTGGATCAGGGTGGAAGAACACTTAATTTCCCAGAATGCATACTTCTTGTTTATAACCCTTATACAATTCTAACCCGTAGACAGATGGTGGTTTATAACTTTACTAAGGGTTTTTCCTTCTTCAGGAAACTTAGAGTCATCAAACCAAATCTTTGAACAGGCTGTCAGAGCAGATTCACCACAAACAAATACACAGAGCCATCATGGCCGCCTCCGGCACTGTAGGTCAGAAATGAGCCCCAGTCTGTGGCTTGTGCTGAATCAGGGCTAGAATGTGATTTGCAAGATTCATTTACAAATCTCATGAGCTAAGCAATATCACCACCTGATCCGTCTGACAAATGAACAATGGCAGCAACTGAGTCCAAGCTTGAGAGGGGTTAGGGGTGACCGACAGAAACACTGTCTGGCGCATAGAAACGTGTGCATACCTAATATTTTGTTTCCTTTGTGGAGAAAGCTTTCCATCTTAGCAGACCTGTCCCCTATGGGTGTATTATCCATTCGTTGTTACTTTACTATCTGAACTATTCATCTGAAACGCCTGTTTTTGACAGCCCAATGATGCGTTTTCAACAAAGCGATTCCTGATGCTTGACACTGGCACTGCCAAGGGTTTGGCTGGCGGAAGATGAGGTCTCAGTTTTCTTTCCAGCACAGCAGGGATACGGGGCACGAATGAGAGAGAAAACTTTCTGGATGCCTTTTCTATACTTCCTCTGACACTATCGACCGCTGCTCACTCCACCTCCACCAGCCCGGCTGAGGCTACTAAGAAGCTGTCCACTACCTATTCCAGCCTCATCGCTCTGCCTGTGCACTCGTCCTGTCCTCCTGCTTATTGTGTGAGTCCATTGCTCAGTATCATCACTTGCTTCCTTTCTCTCTTGGTCTCACTTCCTTTCACACACTGCTTGCAACTACACACAAATTCGCAGAGAGGAGGGCGTATGGGGTGGAAGAGGGAAAATGTGAGAAAGAAGGAAGGGAGAGAGTTGCATCAATATGTGTCCTTTCAGTGTTATTCTCCTGAGCCAAGACATGGGTGACATCCTCCCTAACTTGCCAGTGGAAAAGAAAAAACTGCCAGATTGTTTTTCCAAGACGTTATGCAGCTAACTGCAGTGAGAGCAAGGAGAAAGCTGGGTTTGACTTCCCATCATTCCCTATGCTTTTGAATTATGTTAAGCTGCTCTGTTTTCTCCAAACTAAACTCCCGTAATAATTGTGACAATCGTCTTTTTTTGAAACAAAAGCCTGAATGGTTGTGACAGTTCTGTGGAACTCTAGAAAACAAACAATAACCCCAGAGTAAAAAGTGAATATTTTATCTTTTTCTTGGTAATAGATCTGTATTTGATGAGATGCTATGACAGAAGAGTTGTTTTAGTAATAGTTGAATAGTAATGAATAGTTCAAAAATAGTTGTTTCAGTTTGTATCAGTAAAAAATCTCAGTTTGTCTAGTAAAAAATAGTTAGAATTTATAAAACTCAATGTATAAATTATTAAAATAATTAGAATTATAAAATAATTGCATAAAAATATATTATTTAAAAAGTATCTTGGAAATAGCTAATGCACCACAAACTATAATTATAAGCATACAAAGTAGTCTCTAAAATTCATTGTTACTCAAGAGGGAGATACAGGGCTGTTTTCCTTTGCATATCATTTCTTGGGCTGAGCAGAATGAAATTAGCTTGAATTACTTAATTTTGCCTTTGCATGATTAAAAATAACATCACCCGCATACCAGTCATTAAAACAACCTAATATGATGCTTCTTAGAGGTGATCAAAATACCTGTAATCAGTCAAGTGTGAATAACATCATCTCAGTAAGTTCGGAGGGGAGAAGTCAGCGTAGAATAATAACAGGATATCTCTGTTCTCAATGACTGGAAGAACTTTGGAGTGGAATGAATCATTTGTTAATTTTCATGAATAAATTATTTCTCCATGCATTAAAAACACTCTTAATGAGGGAATTCATCTTCTTTCTGCTCTTTTTTTTTAATTGTGCCAGAGTGTGTGCACGGGAGAATGAGAGATAGGGACTATATTTGTGTCTGTGTGTAAAAGGTACAGAGATTTTACCCTCAATCTTTTTGAGGTTGAAAAAAATCAACATCTTCTAAGTCATTTTTGCATATTTAAAAGTTTAATTAATTAATATATGATAATAAAAATCTGCCTTTATATAATACTTTTTTAGATTAATAACTTTTTGAACTTTTGTAGGGTTTCCAGTGTGGTCATGGCCAATTTGTGCACACACACATATTTGTTTATTAATAGTTTCTAATTCTTATAATGTTCTGATCCTTTTTTTTCAAATATTGATTTTGTTCTTATTTAAAATGCCTTTCAAAACTTAAGCAAATAGCATTTATAGAAAGAATGCAATGAATTCACAGTCAGTTCTTCTGAAATATGCATAATTCCCATTCCCCCTTCAATACTTAAATTTTCATTTCATGTGTGATAATTTTAATAAGGCTGAGATAAAGACAGACTACAAAACCTGTATGAAAAGTCAATTATACATGCCATTTTACTAAAAGGCTACCAGGAGAGGGCAGGTCTTCCATATCCACAGTCACTTCCATCCTGTGAGACTTGACACTTTACTTGATCTTTACATGGATGGAAGAAAGGGGGGGGGGGGATTACATTATATAAAAATAAATCAATAAATAAATATATATATATATATATATATATATATACCCACCCAACACTGAGTTATAGGAACCCTTTTTCAAATCTAATAATAAAAAACATCTTGACATCACAGTTTTCACCAAAATATTAAGCAGCAAAAGTATTTTTATACTACTACTACTACTACTACTAATAATAAATGTTTCTTGTGTAACAAACATGTTACATTTTAAAATATAACTGTAACTGTAATTAATCCAGCTTTGGTGAACATAATATATTTTTCTCAAAAATAAACATTTAATTGGTTTAAATTAAATTAAATTAATTAGATTTTAAATTAATTTAATATGGTACTATATATATATATATATAGTTTTGAAAATATATGATACTGTGATATATCAGTAAACATTTTGTCATATTATAGTCAGTGTTAACTTTTCAACTGAGATAAAAGGGTATGCTGAAAGATAGATTATAGATCTCCTTGGTTCTTCATTTACCCACAGGACACACCAACATAACCCTCCAGAATATGAACCAGCAAGTAACACATTACAGCCATATAACATCTCCTAGAGCAGGTTCGTATACAGGTTCATCGGCTCATGTCTACTCATGTTAAACTTCCACCGCTACAGTACATGTGGTCTCACAGCTGAAGTTGATAAGACAGTGTAGGACTATGTTAGATATCTCCAACACTGCAGTCGTACATAAAAATAATAAAGTAAAAGATGATGCCCGGCAGACAGTCCCCGTGCCTGTATTCATTGACGCAAACATCTTCATATCTTAATATCCATGCAGGAGGAGATAGCACTCCTATAAAGTTGAGTAAGATTATATTTGGCCCCTCCTGCATACTGAGTGATGTTATCTGCAGTGAAGTGACACCGTTGCTTTGCTTTATTTACCAGAAGGTTGCGATGGTCAGAATATGAAGCACACAAGGCAAGGCTTTTTACTCATATTAAACTAATGATAGTCTCTGAATGTCTTTGTCATAAATCACTCTGGCAGAGTAAACATTAGCACAGACTCCCTCATTTGCAATGTGAATGTATTCACGTATTTATCCTGACATGTTTTATGATCGCACTGAAGCTCCCCCCAACAGACACCCACCCACCACCTTCCTGAATGGCAATACATAATGAAACACGAGTGAGGAATCCATAGAAGCAGAAGAGTGAAGTGAGTGTGTGTGGAAAATCAAAGTGTGAGTGTGTGAGAAAGCATAAAATAAACATAAAGGAAGAAGAGGAGGCTTCGTTTGTTATTTATTGATAATCACATACGCATTTGCATCTATTCAGATAAAGCGCATCTGCCGTGTGACTCCACTGGTTGTAGTGTATTGTAATTAGTAGTATTAGTAGTAGTAAAAAAAAAAATAATAACGTGACTAAAATATGTTAACACTGTTAACTCACTGTCTCTGCCCCCAAACCTGTAGCCTATGTCATCTTACATTTGGTTTGGCTTCATACAGTTGACAAATATGATGCAGGGAAACTCCATAAATGCAGCTATGCTTTAAAATTCAAAAATGCGCCTAGATGTGTATTTATGTAACCAGGTTGAAAAGTTGTTGCTCTAAATGAAATACTGGTTCATTTCACCCCGAGATTTAAATGCACTGCAAATAGAACATGTTTTCATGTCCTTTTTATTTGTTGCCATAATGTGACGCTGGCCCTTTAAGAAACACGGCTGTGCGAGAGTCACAAAGTGCCGCGAGAGTTACCGGGGCCAGGTGAATGTTCCTCGTGCAATGGAGGATTGAGATCGCTCAAAGCCATTAAATCACACACTATAGAGAGATTTTGCACATGCAGTGAGGCATATCCTTGTTCTCAGTCATAGGGTGACTCAGATGGCTGTGTGATTTTGCATATTGACTGACTGCTGACGAACATGTTAGTTTGGGGAAGATAACCACCAAAGCAGGGGAGAAAAGTGCTTCATAGGCTGCTGATGGACTTATGAGAGGCTACTGCCTTTGTTTATGCTTAGTGGGTAATTGTAAATGTGGAAAAAGACACATACTTCATTTGTAGTTAAGATCATTTTATTAGTTTCGCTGGCTGTTTTAAGCTTGCATTTTTCTGTTCTATTTCCCTAAATTTGCACATTTAACGCTGCGCTGATTTAAGTACAGTCGAGAGTAAAAGATCCCTTTAAAATTTTCATCCTGTGTCCGGTGTCGTAACCGGGGACCAAACAACCCAGTGATTTGTTTTCATATTTGCGGGGGGCCTTTAGGGAAAAACGCACTACACCCCAGTTATTGCATGGTTTTTATGCGTGCAAACAGTTAGAGGGGGAAGACTTCCGTGACTTTTCACATTCTCTTTCTCAGCTTCTGAGTTCTGCTATCCAACAGTCCCCTAATGCTGTGTCTGATCCTCAGCTCACTTTAAGAGATCAGTTCATCGAAGGCATACAAGATGCGGCTTTTTGTAGAGAGCTGTGCAAGCTGGTCAGAGAAAAGCCACAGTCCACCTTATATGAGGTCTGCGAAGAGGCCATGATGTGGGTCATGGAGGACAGGCCCCGTGGTTCAAATGTGGCTAGGAATCAAAATATTGTGAAGTACATACTCTGGAGAAATGCCAGAACAATCAAGTCCAGTCAGTGCTGCACAAAGTGACATAGCTGTGGCCTTGCAAGAGGTAGTAAAGATCATCCATCAGCAGGGTAAAGCTATTGGAGAACTCTCTAGTCCGTGAACTCACTGTACAAAAGCTCAGTTCCAGAGGCAGCCAGGGTGGCAAACCCAAAGTCAAGCCCAAGTACACCGATGATGGCCAACCCATCTGTTTAAGGTGTGAAGGGGTGGGTCATGCAGCTAGACAGTGTCCTGTATCCTGCAGCTACAAAAGCCAGTCCACTGCCAGCACAGGTTCTGCGGTGCAGGGAAACGGAGCTCCTCCGTTGCTATGAGCAATGCGAGGAAGATCTGAAGGCTCAAGTTGCACTACATTAACAAAAGAATGTTTCCTGGAGGGTGCAGTGGGCAAGTGCCCTGAAGTTGATATTTACATTTGGGATGTTCTAGTGAGATGTCTGCTAGACACCGGAAATAATGTGAGTACCATAACCAAAAGTTTCTTCAGAGAAAACCTCCATGGAGAAGACAAGGACCTTCACTGCATCTCTAAGTGGCTTTGAATTACTGCAGCAAACAAGCTACCATTGCCGTACTTGGGCTATGTTGAATTGGACATCCAGGTGATGGGACTAACTATACCTGAGTGTGAGTTTTTGATTGTCAGAGATGGAGACACTGCCAAGTCAGATCCCATGCTCCCTGGTATCATAGGCATGAATATCACCAAGAGATGCAGGGAGTTTGCACTGACTGAGTTTGACATGACTTTGGGAGGGAAGCTGGACTCGGTGTGGAGGGATGCCTTCAGTCATGTTCAGGAAGCTGAGCTGGTAGAAACAATGCTGTCCACCAGGGTTAGTGGTAGGGGCAAAACCCATGTACCAGCATCCTCTGTAACCACAGTCTATGGCAGAGTACACAAGAAATCCACTGAAACAGAGGGTGGCTCCTGCTGGAGCCAGGGAGTGTACCTCTACCAGGCAGATTGATCCCCCTGCCTACCTTAGTGTCCCCTGCAGTAGGATGTTTCCAGTTCAATTGGTTAACTTTTCCCAGGGAGATGTTTGGCTGCCTCCTAAAGTTCGGCTAGGGGTCCTCACTCGCTGTCAATGTGTCGGAAGTGACACCTGCGAGGTACAATTCCAGTGCATCTCTGCCAACCACAAGGAGGTGAGAGTTGAGGATAAGCCAATGTCTGATTCGGATCTAAGTAATCTGTTAAGTAGAATGCATATAAGAGGTACTCCTGAACAGCAAACCAGGCTGGGTGTACTACTCATGAGGCATGCAGGTGTGTTTGCAGTTTGTGACAAAGACCTAGGATACACCGATCAGGTAAAGCACGAGATCCACTTGACAGATGATGCTCCTGTTTCTCAGCCATATCGCAGGATACCACCAACTCAGTTTGAGGACATCAAAGAGCATATGTCAGGGTTACTCTGGAAGGGTGTTATACAGGGAAGCTCCATTTCTTTCGCACCTCACCCATTGTCCTAGTGCGCAAGGCTGATGGAAGTCTGAGGCTATGTGTGGATTATAGGAGACTGATCTCCAAGACAAAGCGTGATGCTTTCCCATTGCCGCGCATTGATGAGAGCTTGGATGTGTTGGGTGGAGCACAAGTTTTCTCAACAATAGATCTGGCTAGCATTTACCATCAAGTTGCAGTCCATCAGAGAGACAGACCTAAAACAGCTTTCACTACACCCTTTGGGCTTTATGAATACCGCCGGATGCCCTTCGGGCTATGCAACGTGCCAGCAACGTGCCAGCAACGTTTCAGCGGCTAATGCAGGCCAGCATTAGTGACCTGGTCATCCAAATTGTGCTCATCTACTTAGATGACTTGTTGGTGTGCTCATTCACCTTTCAGGAGCATCTGGTGTGCCTTGAAACAGTGCAAAGAAGGCTGAGAGAGACTGGCCTGTGGGTGAAGATAGAGAAGTGGCATTTTCTGCAGACAGAAGTGAGATTTCTAGGCCATCAAGTGTCCGCTCGAGGAGTGAGTACTGACCCTGATAAGATAAGTGCAGTGCAGGAATGGTCAGTGCCTAGCACCCTCAAGGAACTCAGGTCCTTCTTGGGGTTCTGTAGCTACTACAGAAGATTCATCGAAGGGTTCTCTCAGATAGCTGGGCCACTGCATGATGTAGTGAGTGTGTGCCTTAGAGAGACCACTCCCAGCAGGGGAGCTCAGGTGTTTAAGAGCTCTTGGTCTTCCAAAATCTCAAACAAAAACTCACCAGTGCACCAACACTAGGGTATGCTGATTTCACAATTCCCTTTGTGAATGAGCCTCGGGTTGGGAGCAGTCTTTTATCAACATCAAAAAGGTAAGAAGAATGTGATCGCCTATGCCAGTAGGAGGTTGAGAGGTGCTGAGAGAACAATCAAAGTTACAGCAGCATGAAGCTGGAATTGTTAGCGCTTAAGTGGGCGGTCACCGAAAAGTTATGAAGTTATCTACTGAGATTCAAATTTACCATCATAACGCATAACAACCCCTTGTGCCACCTCGTGACTGCCAAACTAGGAGCCATCGAGCAGCGTTGGGCGGCCCAGCTTTGTGAACCAGTTCATCAAGTGAACCAGACTCTGAAAGTGAAGATGCAGAGTATGACGGCTGCATAGCAATCTGTAACTTACTCAAGACAGGGACAGCTCTGGGTCCAGACCTGTAAGCCGTTGGTGTGGAGTGTAGCAAGGTCTGGCAGGTACAGACATCCTTGGTTTGAGAAGATGATGATGTTGTGAGTGAGAACACTCTGACTCTCCCAGGGTATTCAAAAGCGAACTTAGTCAGTTTCAGGAGTCAGATCCAGTCTTCTCTGTATTCAAGAAGCTGTGGAGCCGACAAAAGAAACCTACCAGGCCAGAGAGGTTACGTTTGCCCAGATTAGTGCGTTTCCTATTGAAGCAGTGGCCGAAGATCAGAGAAAAGGATGGTCTCTTATACCATGTAATCGATGATGTTTATACTGGGGAATGTCACCAGCTGTTTTTACCCACCTGCCTGAAAGATCAAGTCCACAGAAATGTCCATGATCAGATGGGACATCAAGGGATAGAGAGAACCTTAGGTCTTTTGAGGCAGAGATGTTTCTGGGGAGGGATGCATGAGGATGTGGAACAGTGGGTGAAGCGATGTCAACGCTGTGTGTTAGCAAAGATGCCGCAGCCGAAGATTAAGGCACCTTGGACTTCATTCTTGGCCTCCCGGCTGCTGGAGGTGGTAGCTGTCGACTATACAACCCCTGAACCAGCCACGGATGGGAGAGAAAATGTTTTGGTAGTGACTGACATGTTTACCAAGTTCAGTCAAGCCTTCCCCACTCATGATCAGAAAGCCGAATCTACAGCAAATATCCTCCTCAAAGAATGGTTCCTGAAGTATGAAATCCCCCAATGATTACACTCCGACCAGGGCAGGAACTTTGAAAGTGCTGTGATTGCGGAGCTCTGCAAGTTGTACAGGGTCAAGAAAACTCGCACAACACCGCATCATCCCCAGGGAAATCCGCAGGTTTTGTGAAAGGTTTAATAGAACCCTTCATGACCTTTTGAAGTCTCTTCCTCCCGAAAAGAAGCACAGATGACCAGACCATCTATCTGAGCTTGTTTATGCATATAACGTAACATCATTTACAGGATACTCACCATAATATCTGTTGTTTGGGATCCAGCCACATCTGCCAGTTGATGCTCTGTTGGAACAGGAGCCTGTAACAAACGATAAGCTTGCTTGGTTAAAAGCACATCAAGACATCTCCAAGATGCCCATGTTCGAGCAAAAGAATATGCTGAACGAAAAGCTGCAGAAAGAGCAAGGCAGCATGAGGAGAAGGTATATTGCCCAGCTGTAGATGTGGGGCAATATGTGTACCTACGACACTGCCCACCTGGACGAAACAAGATTCAGGACGCCTGGTCTTCCACTGTGTACAGAGTGTTGGAGGTACAAAATACCACATACACTGTGGAGCCTATTGAAGGGGGTCCAGTAAAGAGGGTGCACAGATCCAACCTCAGGATTTTAACTAATCCAGTCCCAGTGCCAAAGCCAAGGTGTCAGAAACCAACTGTAATGACACTGCAAGACCCAATGATAGCCTGGAAACGACACCAGCATCTGTTGAGCTGGAGGCGGAAGGTGTCAACTTACCGGTGGAGGATCCAGCGATGAGACCTGTTCCTACTCCTAGGAAAATAAGGAAAGGGAGTGTTAGGCAAGAAAAGAATTGTCCTGCTGCACGTAAAATGCAGAGAACGACTCAGGAGTACACAATAACCCTTACCGATTGCCCAAGTCTACATGTAATGCAGTGTCTTTTAGTCCTGATGTGCTCTCCCAGGTGCTAGCTGGAATGGTCCTTTATACTACAGGGCAGCTTCAAGGGGAGCAAGATGATTAGTGTTCATAGTCACCGAGGACATTGACATTCAGCAGGGGAGAGTGTAACCAGGTTGAAAAGTTGTTGCTCTAAATGAAAGACTGGTTTATTTCACCCCGTGATTTAAATTCACTGCAAATAGAGCATGCTTTTTATTTATTGCCATAATGTGATGCTGGCCCTTTAAGAAACACGGTTGTGCGAGAGTCACAAAGTGCCGCGAGATTTTCAAATGCTGCGATAGTTACTGGGGCCAGGTGAATGTTCCTCGTGCAATGGAGGATTAAGATGAGGTCATTTCAGGATTAATGTGTACCTGTGCTAGGCTGCTGATGGACTTATGAGAGGCTACTGCTTTTGTTTATGCTTAGTGGGTAATTGTGAATGTGGAAAAAGACACATACTTCATTTGTAGTGAAGATTATTTTATTAGTTTTGCTGGCTGTTTTAAGCTTGCATTTTTCTGTTCTATTTTCCTAAATTTGCACATTTAATGCTTTGCTGATTTAAGTGCAGTCGAGAGTAAAAGATCCCTTTAAAATTTTCATTCTGTGTCCGGTGTCGTAAATTCATTCTCCGGGTCACGTTTATATTATACAATCACATGAGCAGGGAAGCAGACTATTACACAATCACAGATTTTGTCCTGAGTATGAGTTTACATGTTTAACAGTTCAGTAAATACAAAGTTGATATTGTGTTATATTTAAACACAATATTATGCGACCTTGCTCCATTTGCCAAATAATATATTACCTTTAAAGCCAAAGCAGAATGGTTGTGCATCTCCGAGCAACACATTCCTGTTTAGTTTGACACTGTCACACAAAGATGCATGTTTTATACCCCTCAATATATCTATTGATTTTTTTATATCAATATATTTGAGTTTAAATGGTTTTACATGTTGTCTTAGCCATTTTAATCCTCTTAATCATTTTAATGTGTGTATGTCTTTAAAATGTTCATTGATCTGCCTGTCATGTGATCCATCACACGGCAGGAATAAGGAACTAGACCAGTATAAATCTGACCCCATTATAAATGAATGTAATTCGTCTGATCTGGCCGAAGGTTATATAGATTCTGAATGAATCTGCATTTTGAATGAATCTTATGTGAACCAGTAATTCAAAGACCCATTCATATAGAGAGCCATTTGCTTCATTCTTGATTGAATCAGCTGCCTGAACAAATCAAAATGTAGCCATTTTCCACCACCTGCTGGAAGATTTCGTTTCTTATTTAGAGTATAATTTGATTAATAATATTAATAATGCTAATAAATAAAACATTAAAGGGATAGTTCACCCAAAAAGAAAGATTTAAAATGAGAGATGGGAGAGTAAATAATGACAATTTAATAATCACATCTCTTTTTTAAAATCATTATTTTATGTAACATGGAAAGTATTTCAGTAATTTTAATTCCTAATTGTGATATTGATATTTACTCTATTTTGATTGCTACTCTAGACCTAAATTTTTATATATGAACTATGAACTTTCATCATTGTAAGTTTTTGTCTGTGGAGTGTTACAAGGTGTTTGTCCATAGGCTGCATAAAGTCAGAGACACACCACACGATTTGCGGAACAGCCAGAAAGTTATGCATTGTGTCTTGTGCTAAAGTTCAATAAAGTTAGACTACAGTCTCAAACCCAAAGAGATATTCTTTGTAAAAGTTAAACAAATGTTCAACACCTTCCTAAAACACCTAAATTCCTAAAATGTAAACACACCCCCACTATCTCACTGTGCTGGATGATTTGCATAACATTGCCCCAAATGCTGGATGAAAGTCAGGGAAGAGAAGAGAAACAAGAGAGTAACAATTTGGTGCCAAATAAACAAAATAATGTTTTAGCGTCAACTAAAAAAAAATTACAAGAAACACTTTTCATTTTTATAAGTTCCACTGGTTTCTGTGGGTCAGTGGTACTGTGAACTTCATGTTGAAGGATCAATAAACACAGTTGTAATTTAGAAATAATGTGTATGTGTTTGAATCGAGACTGAGATCTTTTAGCGATTAACCATGCCAAGATGCTAAACACAGAAAAGCCACTGTTTCAATGTCAAGACATTCCTCCCATCATGAAATAGTGTAGCTCCCCGTGTGTTTAGGTTTGAAGATGAAAGGATCTCCCAAACAATGCCAAGATCTTGTGTCCAATAAAAAAAAACAACCTTGTTTTCTAACAGATAAATGGATGAATAGATCAATCCACTGCTTTGGCAGGATTGAAACTACCCTGAGCTGCCTTTTCATGCATTCTTTTGATAACGCCACTATACAAACCATAACGATATGTTGCTCTGAAAATATATCTTGTTTGGTTTAAATCTTTTTTTGACACTTTGTGTGTAAGAAATGACTGCTGTCCTATCTATAAGAAGGCCATTTATACGATAATGTCATTTTTTACACAAAACATTGAGTCTTCTTATAGAAAGTCTATAAATGTAGGGCTAAGGTGACCACTGACAAAAATGGAAAACATTTCCCCATGATTTTCCCAGCAACGTTGTCAATAATGACATTGTTTCATCGCAGACATGGTGAATAAACATTTTTGCCATGCAGACATCATTTTAGTCAGAAATGCTTTCATTTTGAAACTACATCAACAGCTTTTTTTTTTTTAATATTCTTCATATTCTGTTTTCAGTCTTTGCATGAATCACACCCAAAGGAAAACTGCATTTGTCTGTGGATCATTTATCCAGGCTGTAAATAGGGGGAGATTAGCGTTTCTGACAGGTGCATTCTATGCTGTGTAGTTGCTCTTCATCTAGAGAGCATAAACAATATCTCCAGTCAGCCAGTCAAAATGCAGTAACTGTAGAGTAAGCTATAGCATGCTTAATTAATGGAATATACAGTACATATAAACAGTTGGGAATTGGTGTGAATTATTGCTTCAGTGCAGTTATTTATGTAATGTAGTAACATGCTACTGTAAAGCCACTGCTGCTTTCACGGTTCATGGGTTCACGGTCTCATTCATGCCTGTTGTGTGTATGAATTAGTAGGTGTGGTTGAATGTGGGTAACGAGCTAATTAGTTTCCAGCTGCGGCTCGTTATCCAACACTACTTAATGTATGCTAACCTGTCTTGTCCTCGTCAGTTCCTCTGCTTTGCTGTGTGGTGCCTGATTGTGCTACACCAGGTTCCTGTATCCTCTGGCCGACTTGTCCGCTTCGTCCGGTGTAGTCATCCAGGACCCTGTATTCTGTCTGGGATTTGCCTACTGCAGTTACTGTGCTACTCTCCTTGTCTCTGCCCGCTTCACGCGGATTTGACTGACACTGAGATTGAATTGACTTTCGTCAAATAAATTGTTGCGCGCATCTGCAACTGTTTCCTCTGTTATTTCACCCGTCACAGCTGCATTTTAATACATATATATATATATATATATATATATATACACAAACACACACACACAAATTAGAAAGTAATTACTTAACAATTTACTTTTTGTTCTGCATCACTGCTGCTAGGATAAGACATCCAGTCTTATTCCTTTTTTTAATTTATTTACCATGCCATACAATCAATTACGCACATTTAGCACAAATTCGAGTTAATATGTAAGATTGTGGACTCAGGGCATATTTATCAGTTCCTTGAATATGACAAGACATGTAATTATGACTAGTAATGCGTAAACATATTTTCACTATTTTATAATCTTATTAAAAGATTAGAGCTGGAAAATGGCTTAACCACATCTGTCTGTTTAGGGCCGATGGGCTGGGGCCTAGGCGGACGACAGATTTTCTTATATTTTTGCCCTTGTTGCTATTTAGTTCGTCTTTAGCACTGAAAGAAAAGTGCTGTCTTGCCTGCGCCTTTGACAGTAATCTGTCATGACATGCTGTATTTTTCTATGTCTATGGGTTAAGGTTAGATCCAATACCTTTCCTCCAGAGTGCTTTAATATGTTGGCATATGCATCAGCGACATACACATAAATAAATGCACATACATTTTAAACCAATCATGCTAGAAAGCGTGTCTGCATACCAAGCACGACGATACTGGAAATGGTTCACATTGCTGACTTGCAGGTTTCTCGATGGAGCCTTCTGAAGAAGAAAAAAATACCCTGGTAAAGTTGAATTACAAATGTAGTATCAAAATATTTAACTTTTTTAAAAATCCTGCTACTTTATATATATATGTTATTATAAATGAGCTCTATTTGTTTTTTTTTTTCTACTGCACACCCCAATTCTAACCAAATAAAAGCTGAACAAATGCAAAAATGTTTAATGTTGTAATGTTTTAGAAATTATTCCATTACAAGGGCATTTTGTTCCACTTCCAACACAATTTTATTGCAGCAGTAATAATATTGTAATGTATGATTGAGCCTCTTCAGGAGGAAGAAAGAAAAAGGCGTATTAAACTACCAAAACATGCACAAACAGAGACAAGCACATAAAAGTCTCATCATCTTATTTCAGTCTTAGAATTAGCCTGTAAACAGAGGGAATGATGGAAACGATCACGTTTGAGACATGAGCCTCAGGGGGAAAGAAGAAAAGAGAATGAGAAGCAGAAGGGAGGGAGCGAGAGACAGAGCAGCCTGCTAAGACACATGGAGTTAATACGCTAGCGCCGGGTAGCTAGAATTATCACCGTCACATAATCCACGTCTGTTTTATTGTGTTCTCTAAAGTCGGCATGCACTTATTAAAAAGCAAGCAAACAGCAGTGCATTATTGCTGTTTTCTTAAGTCTGTCGAACAATATGTCAAACCGCCATGCGCCACTGTAGCAAGCTAATACACGATCAGTTTAATACACTGGCCGAGCTAATGGTACTATTTTTCTTTTAACTCTGCGCGTTATTGAGCTATTAAGATCCCTGCAAGAAAACGACTTTTGCAAATTGTGCACTATTTTAAGGGGAAATTCACAAGCTAGAATATCTAATGTGTCTCCTTTTGAACACATAAGCGCACCCATTTGTTTTGGCCGGGAAAGGGGGCAATTTAACAAGTGAGCAAGCTATCTGCTGGACTTGGGTCGGTAGCCTGAAATTGATTATATCCCACTGCTTTTCAACCTGATTAATGCTAGTTTGTATTTTTCCCCTTTACACATTTTGGACCTTTAACTGCTGATTTGGCTAAATATAATAAAAATAACTGAGCAATACCACCTGAGAAAGACTGCTGTGTTCCCAAATAACTATTCAGCACCTGTTATAAATTAATATTAAGTCATTTGTATTGTACAGTATTCCAAGTCTCTGAAAATACTTCAAATTTCCCTTTCCTGTCCGAACAACACACTGTAGTTGTGTAGTATTAAATGAATCAGTGTTTTTGAACAAAACAACTGAATAGATGATTCAGTGACTCACTTAGAAAGACTGTGGGTTATTTTCGATTTCAAGGATGCGTCCTAGTAAAGCTGCATAGTTTGGCTACTGTGTCATCAAGTACTATCATATGTCTTCTCAATTTGAAGCATCCTTGGAAGGCAAACTTCTCTTCACATACTTCACTCAGCGTATTTTTAAGGATGCATCCAGTGTATCCTTTGTGGCCTACATTTATCCACAGTCCACACAAAGCACATCTAGATTCCTGCAGTATTAGGAAGGTTCATGAGCCCAAGATTACGTTTATTTATATAGCACATTCAAATAATATAGTAGTCACCAAACTGAGTATAACATGTTAAATTCCTGAACTAAGTTATTGAACAAACTGGCCAGTTAGTGAGCAACTTAACTCACTCAGACTCATAACAACAGTCACTTGTTTTGTTTGGGAATGAATTAGCATTTTAATAGCATTTTAGTTAAAGAATCCAAATGACTCACTAAAAGAAGAGTTACTTGTTGCCACCTACTGGCATAATGATGTAATCTGCAGAAAATAATGATGATAAAAAAATTCCATTGCTAATAAACAGACTGGTTGCATTTTAGCACTGATCGCACTGATCACTCTCTACCCAACATTAAATATCTGTGGAAATATTCTTTCTGTTATAATGTCGAAAAGGCATGTAACGGTACACATTGGCTAGAGCGCTGATAACTTCAAGCATAATCACATTTTGAGCCCAAGAGGGTGCTTGTTTGTTCAAAAGAGGGAAAGAATTGGGATTTAGTGGGAGAATAGAAGAACATTTGTGGAGAAATGAAGACAGATGGAGATGGTGGAAAAAAGGTCAGCCACCTGCAGTTTCCCCCTCGCTGATTCCTCATCACGCTGCGCCTCACGCTCATCTCTAATCAGCCATGAGCATGACTCATACAGGTGACAATCACTACATATCTCCCTAGCATGCTGCCCACCAACACTCACAGTTCATACTCCACTGTGACATGCTCTTTCCGGATTAATGGACTGGAGATTCATTGCACCAATGTTTGCCGGGTTGACTAACTTTGATAGATGAATACTAAACCACAATTGCCCGTGACTGGTATTTGTGTGACGGGATTGTCAAGAAAAAATTACTTCTGTGTAGCGAGGGCCACAGATCTGCTTAAATAGTGAATGTTTTTTTTTTTTTTTTTTTAAATGTAAGTCCATAGCACACGCACCTTAACTAAAGTGACTGTGAAAGCTGAGTGCTGTGGGGTAGAGACTTTGCAGATCTGTGAATTAAGTGTTTTAATTAAAACATAGCACATCTGTCACAACCACTGGACCAATTAGCATAATGCCTTACAGCCTAAAAAAAGAAGGGAAGGTTGTTAAATTCTAATTTAGCCTGAGCTCGCTGATTGGAAAAGAGTCTTTGAAAAGGTCTGCAGCCAAACAGCTAGAATATCAAGCAAGATGATTCAGCTTGCATTGTGAGTCAGCTCTAAAAAGCTTCATATTGTATTAAATTCATTAGCCTTACTAATATACTAATGATATGTGTTTTAAAGTTAAACATACTATAAAATACATATCAGACACATCACCTTATTTTACCACCAGGCCAAAAAAACAAATTAAAATAAACATAAGTAAAATAATAACCCCCCACCTTGCTCTGATTCATGCTGTGAGACAATTTCTATTATGGAAACACTGAGACATGATATTTGAGATGGCTAGAGGTTTCTATGAGTCAATATATCACAGGAAATGTAACACTGCATTTTATGAGCGGTTGACATCTAAGCGAAACCTTTGTGTGATAAATGTTTGTGCCTTCATGTTATGTCAGAGTGTATTTTATCTGTCAGTCGATCGATATGATTATGCATATATCTTATTGTTTCCAATATTGTGGCAGTGATTTCACAGGGAGGTCAACATAATATCTTCACCTGATATGGCCGCTTATTATACAAGTGGACATCTTTTACTGTCCCCAAGTGGTTCATCCATCATGTGTGACTACATCGCTGTCTCCTCACATACAAAATAATGAGACTGAGCTCATGTTTCTATGCTGATGACATGCTATTAAATAACCATGTTTAGGACATAAGCTGTCATATCAATCAAGTCTTGCGGGTGCATGAGGAAAAGGTATAAGGAAAAGTTGACATATTCATGATGACATATTTATGGAAGTAAGTACCATGACCTAATGTTCAATTCAGATTATATATTTCAGAGGTCAAGACAGCAGTTCATTAAAAGATACTTCATAAAATAAACAGGTTTAGCAGAGGACTTATGATTATGTGATATATTGTCCAATTATATCACACAAAACCGTACATAAAGTGACCTTTGACCCTAATAAATGCCAAACTCTGTATCAATATCAGTATTGTGCTTTTTTTCTTGCTATTGGTCAATGTGCTCAAGTGAAATTTAGTGAATTTAGTGTCAGCCATAAGATTATAGTGAGGTTAGTGGAAAGGGGGAACTTTAATTTGATTATCATGTCTCAAGGGTTCTCACTGCTAATCATTTTTTGCAAGATTATTTCAATTTATTTTACCCTCAAGGAAAAGGAAGGCATTAAACTGAACAAAATTCGATTATAATTTTTCCCCCTTTACATAACCAAAGGGTGTATATGTATTGTTAACCTGCCTTGGGCTCTGATGAGATATTAAATCTGCTCTAACACATCTGTTAAATGTCTCCTTTAATAAGCAACCAAGTCTTAGTGTTCTGTTCAAGCTAATATAGAGTCCAGCAAATAATATCATGTACAGGCTCTCTTTCTATTGGTATTTATAGCATATTGTGCAGGACTGTAGCATGTAATTTGTATGCTGTCTTCTCATTCAACAAGAAATATCAATATCAGAAAATCACCTTGGTATTATACAGATCATTAAGGGAATTTGCTAAACTTGAAATTGAAATTCTATCTGTGCATGCATGTTCACATGTTTTGCCTAATAAGTGTCTTCTTTACTATAAACCTTGCTCCAGGGTATTTTTCCACAGTTGGTCAGAGAGAGGGGTCGAGACAGAGTGAAGGACCCTTAAGTCTTGTGTGAAAAGTCATGACTCCTTAAAGCCTGATTGTTATTTCAGAAGTGGACAGCTAAAAGAAGAGTACAGATGTCTCAAGAGACAAACAACCCTTGTTGGTTATTTTTGCCAATATGTTGCAATAATTAAATTGGTAATATTGGAAATAACACATTAATTTAAATGCAGAATTTACAGCAACAATTAAGAATTATTACTATTATGATTGCATTACTATTGATATCACAGTTAGTTGTACTGCGAACTACTGCAGAGAGATTAAAAAAGAAAAAGTTTCAATGCTCAAAAAGCTTGGCGCTACAGGACAAAGCTCTTTGTCTAACCAGACAAACAAGCTCTTGATAAATGAAAAGTTTTTCATGCATTAAAAACAAGCTGCAGACACAATGGATATTTGAAGCGTTTTACATTTTTTAGACTTGTACCCAAATAGGGATTACATTTTCATTCTATATTTGCATGCTTGCATATTTACATAATCTAAAATCTCTATTTGCATATTTCTTGTGCCAGATCTCCATAGCCGGCACTGAAAGCATGTGCAGTCCTCTGCTTTTTCATGGTATTTGCCAATGGAGAAACTGAGCTGGAAAGCTAAGCAAATGAGATTAGATCAAACCTTATTCTTTCCAATCGGCCCCACTGCACCCATGAATCAGATCATTGAACTAAAGCTGTTGTCCCTGACTCTGAGCCAAACACAGACCCTCTGCTTCCATTTTACCAGTAGGACACTGAAACACATAAAAGTAAACACATGAAAATGCATACAAACATGAATGCATACAAATAAAGAGCCGTCTATGAAGAGTAAAAAAACAACATTCTAGGCAAAAAGCGGCAGTAGCATGCATTATTGTTATGGACGTCAAGTATAATTTTGAAAATCAGGTCCGTATGGCATTAAAAGTCCATAGGGAGTCTCTGAAGAGCAAATCGGTTAATGCTCAGACGGTAAAAAGCACTTTACAGCACCATCAGGTAGCTGCAAAGATTAAAAGATGTATGAGGTTCTTCACAACGTGTGACACAATGTCAAGCCAAACAGGCAAAATAGAGACAGACACACACAATAATTAGTTTCAGCGCGCTTCATTTAAGTTCACAATGAAGTTCCTTGCTTTAAATGCTCCGAGATGCTTGTGAGGAATCTGACCATTTTAATAAACCCTCAATATCTCAAACCCGCATCCACGGAAAGTAGAACATGTTCAATTACAGCAATTATATCCTATGAATTCAGCTACGTGGAGTGTAAATGTAGGCAGCGTGTTTTAACAGCAGCTAAAACAATACAGCTCAGCTTAAGTGGAGATAAAAGCCCTTTCAAATACTTTCAAGTGAGCACCTGTGATGCATACTCAAACAAATAAACACGCATATACAGTACACTCTCATATAAGCAGAGAACGGAGGTGGATGGGTGTACCTGGGTGACAGACAGGTGACCCCTGCCACCCGTGGTGCCCCCCATCACTGTGCCCACCCCCAGTCCCATTCCAACTAATCACAATCTCATGATTTATTCAAACCATTCATCAGTCAGATCTGATTATTCATCGCCCCAAAATATGAATAATAAAGCACCTCAAGCCATGTCTCAGCGTGTCGGCCATTACCATACGCTCAATGTGCTGTTGTTTATTGCTGAAAGAAGGAAAACAACGAGTGTGTTTGTGTGTGCGTAAGGTGGTTTCGGCCAAAACCCCCCTCATTTCACTGGAAGAGGTCTATTTCCGTTCTCTTGCTCCCGCACACATACATTCAGATATTTTGCATTCAAAGAGGCTTATGGATAATTCCCATTGAAATAATTGATTGTTTGTCCACTGGAGTGGCTGAGTAAATAATGGATGGCTTCATCAGGGCCTCCTGCACCCTGAGCGGCTGACTGACAGCTCGCTTTAATAAGCAACTCTCCTGAGAGCTCACTGCAGGGGGAGCTACTGTAACACACACACTGCTGAATACAAACATACAAATATGGCAGCTTATTCATATTTAATCTCACCATCAACGTACAAAAGATCCATGATAACTGAATGCTCTATGCTCAACTCACAGATTTTGTTTACTGAGTGTATCTGTGTGAGCAAACAGGAGGTAAAAACAGACAACTGATTTTTAATGAGAGCCATATCTACTCACTTTGTCAAGCAACGAGTTGCTTCTACACTGACAGGCAGTGAGTAACTTTTTTTTAGTTCACAAGTTGTCTGCAACTAGTTTGAGAGTAACTTTGGCATTCATTGCTAATCAGCAAATATTTAGGAGACCTAATAACATGTTCATTATACACACACATACATGTGACAAAAGATTGACGAGAAAAAAAAAAAGAAGTAGAGATTGTTTTTGAAAATGTTCTTGCAGCTAGAGAGATATATGGAAGGCTTTTCTGCAGTTCCTCACAGTGACTGCTTAAATGAGCTTCCTGCTGTTGCACTATTTTAAGTGTTATGTCTTGCTTTAAATGAGAGCTGCTTCTGTGAGACACCGGCTCTGGGGATGCATGTGATTAAAAGCAAGCAGAATCCGCTGAGTCACAGGCCAACAGGCTGAGAAGTCGACTGTAGAAAGGTGCTCCTTCTTTCCATTTACTACTGTAGCTCACTCACTCTCCACCACTGAGGGCTTTATGTATGACATACAAGGCACTTTCTATGAATAGTGTCACATATCCAATGATTTTGCAGTAAGATTTTAATAAACTATTGACATATAAACAACAACATAATTACCGATAATGTGAAATTAACCTAGCATGGAAAGCAAACTGTTTTAAACACATTAAATATCTGCATTCCCATGAATGACACAAAAACATAGCGCAATTTGGGATATTTCTATAGGATAGCAGGAAGATGACAAATTAATAATCTCAGTTTTGTTTTTTTGTTTAACCTTGAAAGATTAATACTTTTATTTTACATGTATTTTATTACTAATGAATCATTTAATTACCGATTTTTGTAATTACGATGACTATTTAATGTTTATTGCTACAATATATAAATAAATACAACTCTGCTCTGTTCTGAGTTTTGCAAGGGCTGCAAGAACTCCAAAACCTCATATAATATGAATGGAAAGCAAAATAGGTCATATAATATTTAGTTTGACCTCCTGAGCTTGTCGATCGACATTTTCTGAAGGTTAAACAGTTTTCACTGACCATTTGTGGAGAAAGGGAAAAAAATGAGTCTTCATTTTGTAAGACTTTCATCCGTTTTACTATTTTGTACCCTGTTTGTAAAAACTGCAATATATGTGACCCAAATGTTCAAAATAAAGTGTGTGATTATGATTAAAATGGAAAACAGAAACAGGGAAGGGAAAGTTAGCAAAGCATTCTTTAATCTTAAATTTAAAAAAAACATTGCAGAATAAAATATGACAGGCTTATGTGCAGTATTTATTTAATACAGTACCTTGAGCACAAAGGACCAGGATCACAATGGTGATGGTGAGCTGCCTCTTTTGATCTTTTGCAAACATTGTAGGGCCACTGGTCACTCTGCCTTTACCTCATTGTAAAGCTGATCAGAAAAGCATTAGGTTAGATTTCACAATATGTTGCAGTACAGTCTGTATGATTGCTTACAAGCATATGCTGTCTCTCATCAAGCTAATTAGATTCAGTTTTCAACTCTAAACCAAGCAATGCATTATAGTCTTTAATTGCTTATTTAACGTTTACAAAGTGCAGCAAAGTTTTATTTCAAGGTTAACAGAAGAATGAAATTCATGCCTACTTCAAACATTCAATATCAAGATCACATATTAATTTCATGTTGCTTGAAAAGGGCTTCTTAAGGGTTATATTTTTATTGACTGCCACACCTTATGCCTACCTCTCCTTCTGTCAACAATGCCACCACCGTTGCAATACATATACAAGCCATATTCACACGCTTACTCAAAACACACATGAAAAGAAAGCTTTGAAGAGTGAGGGCTGGGTCCTTGCAATGTGAAATATGGAAGAAATCAGGGTTTACGGAGGCCCTTGGAGTCATGAAGAACAGACTACATTTGATCCCGGATCGCTGATCCACTTCTTGGATCAAAGGATCATGACAGTTGGAGTGTGTGTGTGTGTGTGTGTGTGTGTGTGTTTGTTTATATACCTTAGGCTGGGACACACCGCTCTCATGTTGCTTTGGAAAGATCACAAGTAGAAGTATAAGAAGAATAGGTTCAGTTTTTTCAGAACCCATAAATCTGAATCTGAGATGACTTTCATGCTTCGGCAAATAATTAGATTCATCATTTTCTTGACATACTAAGTGGCCTTTTAAAACAAAGATTTACAGAGTAACACTGTAGATGACTTTATTTTCATTTAGACTCTTGAAAATCCCCCAAGCAACTGCCCAGAGGAGGTCAACGTTCATTGACAGCGTATTTATTAGATGATAATTTTATCATTGTTAAAATTAACTGTCAATAACAGCTGCAGAGAATAAACAATTTAATAAACAAAAAAATTCCCATTAGCAACAGTTTTTAATTTACTTGTCTAATTCATATTGTGCAGCTCATTACCATCAAACGCTGAAGGGAGAAGTGGACACAGGCTCAAAACAATGCATGGGTAATAAAACATGGGGAAGGATGCAAATTGAAGAGTGTTTGTGTTGGTGTGAGAACTGCTCTTCTTTCAATGGGCTCTTGGGGCTGAAAGAATAGCACTAGGTAAATTGGAGGGCCAGCAATGTTTACTCCTGATATGAGCTGTATGGTACCCTTGTAAAGGCTTTTCATTAGCAGGCTCCTAACACATTCCCTCTACTTAGGGACAAAGGTGATGCAGCAAAAATTAAGGAGAGAAAAAGACGGATACGGAGAGAAACGAAAGAGGTTTTATAACCTGTGGGAGCTTCTAGCTGTTTAGCATGTGAAGAGGGAGACGGAAACTCCTTGAGTTTAATTCAAACGCAAATCACACTGTCCACTTTGATTTACAAAAGTACTTGGAGATGGAAATCACCGGCGGTTTATGTAGAGAGTGTTGTACTGCCTGCTCAATATTGTCTCAATGCTGTGCAAATTATTTCGCTATTCAATACTCATCAATTTTTCAAAAGCAATGCTCAGAGATAAGTGACCTCTCACATCTCACAGCATTGCTTCAATATATAATCCAAGAGTGTAGGTTTGGTTGTAGCATTGCTAGGGACATTTTTAAAATCAAACTAAACATATGCATCATGTTTTCGCCTACACAGTGAAATTGCCTTCTTGTTCAGAAAGAGTATTTATATAAGTGGCACTTTGTTAACATTGAATAAAAGCATCTATACGATCCACTGAAATTTTATAATTTCATTGAAAACCCAGCTTCTTATTTATCTCTTCATACTTCATACTTATTTATAAATAAGTTAATCTTTTAAACAGTACTTAACACACACAGTTTCGCCCAATCTCATCTTAATCTTGAGTACCTGTAGAGTAGTACTGCAACCTTCATATCTCCAAAAAGTCTTTAGCTTTATCATATTTATTTCAAAAAGATGAAAAAAGGCAAGCTCCTGGGGGCATGCCACGTGGGCGGAACTAAAGAGTGATGAGCACTTATAAGCCCAATAAGCTAACTTCTGCTTTCACGCAAAGCACTGTATCTGTCCTTCTGTTATATTTACACTGGAGACTTCTCAGGGAAAAAACTTGACATATAAAGAAGAGTGCTAAGATTTAAGACTAATACTGTTAATTTACTTTGAGTTCTTTTGCAAACGTTATTTTACATCTTTGCTTTAGATGGTCGGGAGGCTACCCTGCAGCAATGCTATAAATTTGATTTCATATTTGTATGATCACATTTACATCTCCACACAAAATATATAGCCTACTTTAAACCTTTTCATTTGGTATTTTGGTTTATTCTCTGGATACTTTATTTTAGTTGTTGTTGTTAATATTGTAATAGTGAGTACAGTATATATATATATATACTGTATATATACTATGTCAAAAAACTACATGGACTGGACACAAGTAATTTTTTTCACAAGTTTCAAATCAATAAATGCTAGTGATCTAAAAAGAAAACAGAATTATCCAGTTCAATAATAAAATGGCTTTATATTGAGCAATGCAAATATCGGCATTAAGCTGTAGTGCTATTTCACTATGTAACATTCTCAGATGGTTAAGTCATCTAGAGCCTCTAGAGGACACTCCCTTTATGGCAGTTTACTCATTCTTACTTTCATTCTTATACCGAACTCAATCTCCCAGAATGCACCTCTCCTTCACAGCTTTTCCTTGTTTGTTTTGAATCTACCACTCATTAACACCTGAATAAATACTAGTCTATTTTATCCACCCAGTGCAAAGTATTGCGATTGCCACTGCATCCAATTCAGAGTGTTCTCTCCTGTGTTTTCCCTTCTGTGTACTGACTTTGGACTGTTCTCTGACTTTGTTGTTCTGCCGCCTGCCTTTGATTATTTGCCTGTTTAACTCGACACTGTTTGAAGCTCTGCCTGTATATCTGTTCGCCGTTGTTGAGCCTCTTCTGTCTGACCATGAATAAATCTTTGCACTTGGATCCGCACTCCTCCGACTCCATCATTACACACTAACTCTACATTTTCATAAATTCCTCAGTTTAATTTATATTTACACGTCCACCTCGTTTTTGTGAATGATAATTATTTTAAGGCTATATGCGGTGTGAGCTTTAAAAAACTGCTGATGTGCGTTTTATATTTATTTGCATATAAATCAGTTTTTACATGCAGTTTTATACATCACACTTTATTTTAAGTCAGTAACCAATTACTCTTATACTGTTGCTACAAAATGTAGTTGACGCCATTGTTCTTTAGATGCAGCCTTTCTCTATTGGTGTCAGTTTATGAATCACCAAGGGCCAAGAATTCAGCTAAAAATCAATGTTAATGTTCTACTAAAGAAAGTAAGTCACCTACATCTCAAATCACCTGAAGGTGAGTAAATTAACATTTTGGAGTGCACTAACAGGTTGCACAACTGGTTTTGGGGAAAAAAGGGTATTTTCAAAGTGTGCGATTTTGGATAACCCATAACTAATTGTAAAAAGATTTGAGATGAAAGTGAACACAAACACGGGCAAGTACACATACAGCACATGCACCTACCTCAGGTTCGAGTGTGCACCTAAACATATTTACACACTGACACACACTCAGCAACCTACATGACTGCTGCCCCACAGAGATCAGTACAGTGTTTGATCCACAAAGACAACTTTACCAAAGCCTGAGTCAGCCTGGAAACCCTTAAAATGGGGTCCTGTGGGACACATGTAAAGTCAGTCAACATGCATGCACACACACATACACACTCAGTGTGTCTCCTCCTCAAGCAGAATGGAGACTGTCATTGGCAAGGCATCCTCCCGTGATGGGAACAGGCCCAGATGGTCCCGTCATGGCTGTCAGTGCCTCAGTCTCCAGGAATACACCTGTGACAGCTGGAACATGTGTAGCCAGTCACAGCAGCCCAGCTATGGAGACTAATTATCTCCCACCGCTGATCTACAGCAAAGGGACAAGTTGTTTTTTCATCTGCATTTCTCATCATGCCAAGGTTGCACTTATAGAAGCCGGGCAGAGACGTGAATTAATGAATTCTGTCTCCCAGAATGCATTCGCTTACAAAGCTTGAATGAACATTTTGTGTACATACCTGCTGATATGCTGATCTGATAGTTTGTAAACAGTGTAGCACATGATAGGTGGGATTTGCTTACGCTCGTTGTTTGGGATTCGTTCTTCTCTCCGCTGTGCTTTGGGAGGAGGCAGCTATTCTAAACAATGTTACAATGCTAATCATTGCTTGTTTTCCTGGTTGCAAAGTTGAAGCTTTGAAGTTTTTATTGAGCTAACTGCCTCTTTTTATAATCCTGCAGTGCAAAAAATAGCATAAAACTATAAATCAGATTTCATTTTTGTGTTACATAAATTTAAACGATATGGATAGGAAATGATATCTTTGTTTTTTATTTCGCTGCCTTCAAATTAACAAGTGTTTCAGGGAATTATAATTACAAAATGTATAAAAAAGCAGAACCAAAATCTGTTCTTTTAAAGTCATTTATGTATTTAGCAATTTTGCTGTACTATTTTAAAACGAATGCAAAAATGTAGTCATAATGTTGCACTGAACATCTGCCAGCGGTTTAGGGTCATCAGCATTAAACATTCAGCGCATAAACCATACATTGCCTGTATAAGTAAGCCCATAATCCAAGCCCAGATGTTAAAGAGAGCAGATCTCTGGTCTTATTTTGTGTGCACTGCAATATAGATTAAAACTTCACTTATTTTGCTTGATGGCCTGCTGTGTAGGTTCATATCACGTTGTGAAGAGAACTGTGTTTTACTTAATATCCTAGCGTGACTCAATAAGTAAAGAATAATGCTGGGACATAAAAACGACACATGGTGTTTCACGGTGTACAAACTAAAATATGATGATGCGCGCATGGCTTTTACTTACAGAAAGAGAGGTGACGCGTTACAGTAAGGTTCAGTTCATTAAAATGGGTTTATCATGAATCAAAAATGAACAAACAACTGGCAGATTGTTTATTTAGATTTGTTTAACATACTAATATATTAGTTTAAGAGTTAACAACATTAAATGTCATTTTAAAATGCATTATGAGCAAATTAATGAACTTTTTATTTGATACCATAACTAAATGGAATCATTCAAGTGTTACTGAAACAATCTTTTTGTTAGTGCTACACAAGACTAAAAGGTTCTCTTGTTTGCATGTGGCTGTCTTTTACAACTGAAAGTTTGTAAGTACTTGCAAAACTGACTGGAGGAAACGTCACTTGTGGTAATGGTTGTAGTTTATCAACTGTGATGTGGCATTACCTATCGCTCATCATGTGTCTCTCTGGTTCAGTCGTTGTCTCTAATTTAATAGCACTTTTATTCAAGCAGGAAACTGTTCTCTGTAAAATCTTGCAACAACATTGATGTCTGTCTCAGGGGGTTATGTGAGCCATTTTCTAGATGCTCAAGCAGATAATATTCTGAATGAAAAGAAACTCCATTGACAGTAGAATAGTTCTTTGTTTTTGATGCATGCAAAAAAAAACAAAAAAACGGAAAGCTAGCAGGTTATACGCCAAATGTGGAGTAGAACACATCCAGAGGCATTATCTCATTAATTTAAATTCTAATCTATGTAGTGCAGTTAATATATGCTTTTGATTATTCAGTCAGTTGAGTTTCTAGCTTTCCTTTAATGTTTGTGCATTCATTTTTAGTTCATTAAATATGACTAAGGCTAGATAGCCCCTACTACAGCTTTTATGATGTGTTCTGACCATTATTTTATTTTAGTTAATTCATCTAAAAATGTTGTGGAACATCTAAAAATATATTTTGGGAGAAAAAAGGGAAGAAAAAAACAACAACTTGGTGTTGTTGTGTTAATGTCCATTTCCATGGATTACAAAAGTTTACATTTTAGTTATATATTTTTAACATTTGAGATAAACTTTTTTTTTTTATAACTTAATTTAATGAGAACAGTTGTTGTACAACACTAATGAACTCTATCTCAGATTTGAGAGATAAAAAGGTCTACTGCTGTTTTAATTTATGTCTAATTTCTCTCCTCCCCTATCTATTATATTTGGATGGACACGCTGGTCTTAATTTGAAACTAATTAGGGTCCTTAAGTGCCACTTTAGTAAAGTATGTTAATGGGAATATTTATGGAAACTGTGCAGGGGAGGTGAGATGTCTGAACACCTTTTGATTAAGATATTGTTAGACCTGTCTAACACAAAACTGGGTGATTCAATAATTGCTAACTCCCAGGAGATTTCCTGACTATAGCTGAGAAAAGGACAACAGCTGATTTAGTGTTTGTTATATACTGTATTAACACTGTCCTACTCCATCGAAAAAACACTGGCAACCTCTACCTTCATGTTTAATTGATTTTGGTGGGATGGGAATGTTAACTTTCTTCACAAAGACAGAGAGCGCTAGAATTTTGTGAAGTGAAATGCTCAGTTCATGTAACATCAATGAAGACCTTATTTTCCCAACTAATCCCTAATTTCCCAACTTTGTCCACAATCACATAAATTACTTTATTTATGACCCTTGCAAATCACAGGCCAAAGTCAAGGTTATGTACTGGGAAATCACCACTGTTCACAATATCTCGCTTCTTTTCCTCACTGTAAAAAGAAATCTGTAAATTTGCATAAAAAAACTGGCAGCTGTGGTTGAGACCCTTTAAACTGAAATATGCAATAAATATCAATTTAACAACATTACATGTAACATACAACCCTAATAAACATAACTGATAAGAAAGTTATTTTAAAGAAAAAACATCAAATTGAAACAAAGGTTAAAAGGCAATGCAACTGCTTAAGAAACACCTCTTCCATGTACATTTAATTAATCAGTAATAAAATAAAGGCACTTACTAACAATATAATATAATATAATATAATGTAATATATAATTGGTGACTGTTATATGATAAATTGCTGGAGCTTTTGTTCATTTTTGTAAGTAATTTAGGATAAAATAGTGTGCTAAATGATAAGGTAAATGACTGAATAGTTGTGCTAGGAAGCTAATTTCAGAAATTCACTAATTTGTTCATTCATCAGATAATATTAACCAGTAGTAGTAATATGAAAATATCACTTTTTTACTGAACCTATTCGGCCATTTTGCTTTACTAAAGAATTCCATTATTAAATATATCACCTATTGAGATGGACCCATTTACTTGACCCGTCACTTTATCACTGAATTTAAATGTTTCAAGACATTCTTGGTCAGAGCTAAAACTGGATCCTCAATTAATTGTGAGTTTCTGTCTTTATATGAAGTTCACTGACCTTTCTCTCACAGTAACTGTTTTTCTGTTTTTCATGCAGTGTGAAGTCTTACTTTTAATGTCTGTATACAGTACATCTGACAATTTTTGTTTCACACTTGCACTTGAAATTTATAGTGTAAAGGTCATCTTCATTTCCAAATGACATCTAGCTGAGGTACATATAACATTCAGACATAATTTTAATTAATGCTCAAATCCTTCCATAAGTGTCCTCATTTCACCTTCCCTCCAAAAACTGAGCAGAGCTGCGTAAAACACCATGGAAGAACATAAGATGTGTGCTTGATCTTAAACCTTCTAAAACCCCTGCAGAAGCTGTGATTAAATGATAATGTCTGACTACTGAAGACGTCTGCTGAAGAAGAAGAGAATGAAATGAGCTGAGAAAGAGATGGTGACATTTAGAGGACAGGCAACAAGATGACCAATCTTGAGTTACATCTAAAATGGCCCTAACATCGGGGAAATAGAGTTTCTGGAGTGCCACTAACAGTGAAGATCTGGAAGTTAAAGTGGTAGTTCACCCAAAACTAAAAATGTATGACATTAGGACAAGTTAATGATGCAAATTTATCTTTTGCATGAATTTTCTTTTATATCTGCCTAGGATGAGGGCATTAGTTAAGTCACCTTGCAGCTTCACAGTATTAAACAGGTAAGTAACAGAAAAAGTAATGCATATGAGGTGAATTCCAATTCTGCAGCATACGCATTTAGACAGTAGTGTTATTATTTAGCAACAGTCAGTTCAGCTTTGATTCAGTTCTGTTTAATAACTGTAAAGTTCAATACAGATTTAATTCAGTGATAAATATCTCCTTTGAAGATAGGAATAAGTCATTATTCTAACTGATTTAGTTTTGATTCAATTTAGCTCAGTAACAATGTTGATATTACAAAATATGTCAATTCTCTAGTAAACCAATTTGATTCAGATTAGAGATGCACCGATTGCAAATTTCTTGGCCACTAACAACTTACTAAGCAACAATAACTAAGCTTACTAACAAATATCTACTTTTCCTCAATGAGTATTATTATGGAATATTTTTTTTTACATTAATTACACCAATGTCTCACAAAAATAACTTTAATAACAAAGAGTGCACTCTCTTAAAACTGGTAGAAATAAGAATGCTAGTGCTAAATACTATTACTTGAACATTAAAGGCAAGTTTGTCTTGACAAAGAGAAGCATTTCTACATTGTCACCAAAGGATAGTACAGGCTGCTAGCCTGTGGCTGACGAGCTTTGGCTTGGAGTTCAGAGTTCAGACTGCATGATTTTTAAAGTAGTCGCGTCACATATCTTTTCATACTGCGTGATCTAGGGTATCATTCAGTCGCTGCTGTGTTCACACGGCATGATAGGTTGGCGAAAGAGGGTTTCACACTGCATGACTTTACAATAGGAAGAATCGCCAACAACTTTGTCTCACTGCCAAACACACACAGAAATGACACGGAAACTCAGAGAGAATGGGATTATTATTAAAAATGAAAGCAAGCAAAAGAAGCTCGTCATACAAATTGCATGTGCGCTCATTTGCAACAAAACTAAGATTATAGAGGAGGATATTTACCTTCTTTACCTCCGTAACTCTTCCCCCAACATCCCGCTGCCCTCTCTTCATAGGCTGTAAGTAATCGCTGATTTTATATTCAGTCAGAACACATTCACACGGCATGATTTTCAATCGTCGACAGGTCCAGATATATAGCATGCCAAATATCTCACGGGTGTCGGCGACACGTTGGTGATTCTCTCAGATCGCGTCTTTGATAGTTTACACTGTGTGACAGTCCCTAGCATGAACGAGCACTGATTTGCCTGTGCTTTTGGGGATTTGTCGACGATTTCTCAAAACCTGTTGGAGAGTCAAAATCGGTGAAGATGTGAGCCTGACCAGCCGGTCACCGATCTGGGCCAGTCATACAAAAAATCGTCTGATTCCGATCACTAGCCAGTCAATCTTACAGTAACATGCACTTTTTCAAGCTGTTTGGACTGAAATGTGTGTTGGGAGTGTGTGTACACAACCACCCTACAATGATAAAGATCCACAGGTACTGTAGTTTTCTTTTGATTTAATAAAAATAAGTTGCCCCTTCTGAAATCAAGCCATTCTCAAATGCATGCTGGTGTGACGTCACACCGGAAAAGGAATTCCTGCAATCGATCAAATATTAAATAAAGACATAAATGAGCTTTTGATTTTAACAAGGTAGTATCAAGAGCACAATTATTTTACTCTGCATTCAAATTCTATTAAGTGTTACAAACACAAGCGTGTGGTGGGACCAAGATACCGCTGCTTCCACTCTATTCTGCATGCTTTTGATCGGATTCAAATCCTGCCAGCTAATGGGGGTGAAAGAAAAACATCCTAGAGTCATTCTCTGCCACAAATGTCACAGGAGATCAGCTGCTGGCCTGGTGATGTAAGCGAAGCCGTCAGAGTGGTTCTTTTGGCTGGGCTCTGCTCTGCGCAGGAGGATTATGGGTAGAAATGAGAAGAGCACAAAACTGCAAATTAAAGTTGGCATAGCTTTGAAAGAGGCAGCAGTCTGGGGTCAAGGGAGGGCAAGACTGCAGGCCAACAGCTAAACAGCCTCATACCATAGTGGAAGACATCTGGAAGACGGTTTCATTACATATCCACCCGCTTCGCTGATATGTCCTTTCCAGATTGCTCTGATACAAATGCATTTTATTTGCATTTCCCAGGCACTCCCCGAGGTTTACATCAGAATGCAATGATGACAAACTCCCTGTAGAGTCTCGCTGTCATTTCACTTTAACATCTTGTTCGCTGAAAAGTATCATTGCTGCATCTTTAATGTCATAACAAGAAATACCCATTGCAGACATGTCTACTGATACAACTCCTCTGATAGTTCTTTAAAGATGAACTCAAAAACATAAGCAATTATTCATAAATAAGATATGGCATTTGATTTTCACTATACTGTCACTTTCTGTTTTTAAAAATACTTTATTTCATACACTGAAATACTACGCTAGTTCTTTTCCAAGCCAATACTGTGTAATGTGTTTAAAAACTGTGTATTGAGTTTGACCCACAGCGGAAGACTCATATATCAGCTGAATTGAGTAAACATTTGCGAAATAAATAACATGCATTAAAAAAAAATTGCTGGTTCTTTCATAAATTAAGTAATCAATTATACTGCATTTGGTATTCATGCACTGCTTACTTGTAGTGCTGTTTGAGTAATTGGGTTTCAGGATGGTTTGGGAGACAGGGGCACAGAGAAAGAGAGAGAGAGGGAGAGAGAGAAATGAAAATGTGTCTGAAATGAGAGCCTAGCTTTGTATATACTGACATTTTCACAATGCCTCATCAATGCGGCTGGCGCTGGATATTTACTTCTGAGATATATCTGTAATCTATTACAATTTCTGCTTTTTATCATTCTGTGCATGTGCGTAACACTTTCTCTACTCACTGGAGGGTTATTTAAGATGTCAACAGCTGCATGTGTGTGGTGTAGTACAGAGAGAATATAAAAGTCAATAGGGTCTAAAATACCTGAGGACAAAGATATCCATTGGGATTTCTATTTATCTTAATGGTTGATTGCTTACCCAGAAGTATGCAATCAAAAACATGCCATCTTTTCTCATGAGTGCTCATGAGTGCTAAGCCGTAACAGTCTGTATGTGCTTTGTTGCAAGAAGAAAATTAAAATAAATAAATAAATAAATAAAGGAATGTGGACTATTTTGATGTTTTGAAAGTAAATGTTTTTACAGATCTATACACACCGAGTTAATAGTTGCTTAGAATGAAAAATGAAATTTACACTAAAGCTAAAAGCTGGCTAATAAATATGAAGTATGCCAATTTCATATTTTTAAAAAGTCTAATAATAATCAGGCCTTGGAGAAAAAAGTATGGATCCGTACTTTTTAATATTATTATAACATTTAAAGAGAAGACAGTTTTGCATTGTTACAAAGCATTTCTGTTTCAAATAAATGCCTTTCTAACTTTCTGTTTCTCCAAGAAAGCACAAAAATATTCAGCATTAAAGCTTTCAACATTGTGTTTAATTTCATAAGCATAAGACTTATAAAGACTTAGGAAATATTGGAAATTAAATATCTCACCCACCCCTAACTTTTGAATGCAGTGTAGTGTATGCTGCTTTCAAAAATATTTATTTCACCAGGATCTTGTAACTTGTAATGGCTGCTTAGAGAAAAGAATGCTTTTTGCATCCTGCTGGTGTGGTTACAGTATCAACCAGAAGGGGGTATCTAGCCTTGACCCTTTGTAAAAGCAAGATCAATCTGTACAGTAGCTCTTAGTCCTGAAAGGGTTGTTGTGTTACAAAAAAAATAGTTGTTGATGCATTAGCCCTGTTCATCTGGGTATTAACTTAAGATTAATATAGCATGATCTCTCTAAGGTTCCAATTAAAATCTTGGATATCGAGAACAGAGCAACTTACTCAGTATAGCTAACCTTCCCCACCCTCAAAGACAAACCTCCTTCTTTCATTAGGCCTGCTCCCTCAGCAGTTAGTTGTGGGAAAGCTGACAACATTTTTCTGCCTCTCCCCAGTCTACGTACTGTGCTGCGTGTATATTAAATATTGCATGAAGACCTTAAGTAACTATTGTTGTTCTTTTTTTCATCAACTATTTATGCCTGCTAAAGCCTTGGATGAGGTGCACACTAAAGAAAAAAAAAAAGAAAAAAAAAATAAGCAAAGCAAAAAAGAATAAAGACCTCCCGGACTTCGCTTGACAGACTCCAGTTGATATGCTGTATATTTACTGATCTCTAATGCATCCTTCTCCTAAAGTATGTTTTCAACTCCAAAAGCAGACTGTAATAAAAGAGATTGACTTTCCTTATATTTCCCTAAAGTTTCTGTTGACCAAACAGTTTCATTTCAAACAGAAAATAAAGAAGAAAGAAAGCAAACTAAAGTCACTGTCAGTTGTTCCAGTTTTCCTGAGAATGAAATCAGTTTAATCCTCTGTTTGATGCATGCGTTGTTACATCATTTTTAATACGTTATATTTTGGAAAGAATTTGTAAAAGTCCAAGCCATGCTAAAATAGTAATCAAGATGTCATAATAACAAAAACAAAAAGGCAGATTGAATGTAAAAATCACACCACAAGTAATTAAAACCACTTTTAAAGATCTGATGTTAAAAGTAGATGCATCAGAGGGTTAAAATCTGCATAATTTCTTTTCATCTGTAAATTGCCTGTATCAGTGTTTGATGAGCCACCCTATGCATCTGCCTCTCTCTTCTTTTTCTTTTTAATGTCCCTAGACTGTCTAAGGATGTTCCATTTCACTTTATCTGTAAGAAATAACACCACCCATTTACTTGATCCTCTCACTCACACATAGTCTTAATGAAAAAGAAAGAGAAGGCTCCAGAATGATATGCCCATTAGCCTGATAAGGAAGAAAGAAGAGAAAAGGAATAGGGAAGAAAGACATTCCTACCGAGTTTGAGGCAGAGAATAATGACCTTCACTGACAAGAGTAATTCTATCAGAACAGAATCAGCGATGGCAATTAGAGGGTTGTTGTGAGCCCAGATGGGTGTGTGAAGCCTAACCGGGGTCAATTAGCAGAGCTGGACATGTTGAAAGGTTGCACTACTGTGTCTGGCCCAGTCAAATGATACCCCACACCATGTGACCTTGACTTCAGATATCTCTGCCCATCATCTCGACCCAAACTCCATTTTACAAACTCATTTATTTTTTGTCTTATTTCCTCTTATCTTTAAAATCATACTGCACACGTTAATACCTGGTTATATAATGGGACAGTTCAAAAATAAAATCTGTAAAAATTCATGGCGTTCCAAACCTGTTTTATTCTTTTGCAGAACACTGTTTTGTGAAACACTTATTTGAAGAATGTTTTAACGTCTTGTCACTTTGAAAGTCAGTGGATTCTAAAATAACGCTGTATTCCCATTGACTTCTAGTGTCTGGAAAACTAAAACAAATGAACAAAAAACATCACAAAAAACAAAACTTTTCTATAAGACATCTGAAGAATGTTTTTTCAGTGGTTTTGTCAATGGGGCCCAAAACAACATTGCTTTCCATATTTTTTTGACCTTCCATATGGAAAGCAAAGCAAACCAAAAAACAACAAAACAAAACTTTTTGATGTGCATTGCACAGTATGTATGTTTTTGCACGTCCTTATTTTGCTGAGTTATACAGTACCTGTTCCTGGGTCAGCATATTTTGTTGACCCTGGAACATTTTAATTCAAAAATTTGGTCTTGGCCTTTATCCCTAAACCTAAGCATAACTGTGAGTAATGCCTAAAATCATAGGAAATGACAAATAAAAGACACTGATGTACAAGCACCAAACACTGATTGTAAACATATATAACTATAAGATCATTTCACAAATTCAGCATATGTGTTTAGATGAATTTTAATACCTTTTACATTTACATTAATACAATGTCAAATGTGCTTTTTTGCTATTTATTTTACATAATTCATCAGTGTTTTCCTCTCCTATATGAAATCACAACCTTCTTTTTGTATTTAAACGTTGTGTTGTCAGTGAGCCATTACATTTCTCGCTAGGTTTCATCCATATGTTTTAGTCAGTGCAATCATTCAGCTTACCGCATCAACAGATGCCATGAGGGCCACCACTGGGATGACATCAGACACAAAGCCCTCTTATTCCCAATATCAACCATAAAAGCATCTGTGTTTGACAGAGGGATTGTGTTGCATTGCGCTGGGTGTTTCACCCTCTTATCAGCCAGCGATAACAAATGACACGCACAGTAAAGGTGGATATGGCACTCTGGTACTCATAATAAGGTTGCACGGAGCAATGGTATGGTGAAGCGCTCGGGTGAGAGATGTTGGTGGAGTGTAAGGGTGATATAAAGGCTCATGAATCAGACAGGGGTCACGCATCATGTGCCATCTCATTGGCAGGGGTATCGTGTCCGCCTTGTATGATGTGAACACTGTTGTTTACCTGCAGCCCATCAAACAGCTAGTGCGAGGAGAGAGGTAAATAACTGGGAAGTAATTGCACACGAGGGAATGTGTGTGTGTGAGAGGGTGTGTGTTTGTGCGCGTGTGTGCATTCTTTCCTGTTTATCTTGATGAGTGACGGTGTGTGATTGTGTGCACAGTTCTGTGCATTTTAGAACTCTTGGGAGGGCAAAGTTAGCACAGGTGTCAAGAAAGTCTTTAATTAGCAAACAAATAAACAAACAAAAACACAGAGCTCCTCTGGAAGCAGAAAACCGGTCTCAAGGAAGAATGAGTTTGAAAGGTGACTGTTTTAAACCAAACCAAGATGATTAAAGGAATAAAAAAAAGATAAGATGCTTGACTTCATTTGATGAGATGATGACTGTCATTTTCTATAAAGTAACCTCAAAGATAATAGTCAAATATGACAGCCACTTAAGTGTGTGCAGCTTGTTCCTATAAGGTTTTTGTTCAGCTGAAGACATACATTCTTCTATGTAGATGAAAAAAAAAGAATCAATACAGACTTTGTAACTTGATTGTGCCTGACTATCTCTCAGTCTCTGGATAAATTCCTTTTTTATTTGGATATATTTCAGCTATAATGCAGTCATACTACCAGACACTATTTGATAAGCTTCTAACAATAAGAATTTTTTTGGTCTACAGAGCTATGAGACACAACAAAATTAATCGAATATCACAACCAATCAGAAAATGGTGTGGGCAGATAATGCTCATGGTTTCTAGCTGCAGACGGTCATTTTTTCAAATTTACAATATTAACATAATAAATGTGTACACCATGAATCCATTTTTCAAGTCGTTTTTTGGCTTGTCCTGAATCACTATAGTACACCTATAAAAAGTGTTTATATTCAGACTATTTAGACTGGTTTGAGTAGGTAGCATTGCAGAGTAGCGAAGTACCTGCGTGATTCGTCATAGACATACATGCAGAGAAGTAGCTCCGGTTACAAGCTAGAGCGCCAAACACTACATACTTCAGTTTTACTTATTTTACCAAAATAACTGCATAGTATTGCTTATCTAGTACTGACCTGAATAATATATTTCAGATAACATATGTTTACATATAGTCCACAAGAGAAAATGGTTGAATTTATAAATATGACCCCGTTCATTCTTAATACTGTGTTTTTACCTACATTCTTTTTTGTTTAGTGACAGTTGTTCATGCCCCTTGTTTGACCTGAACAGTTTTACTGCCTGCTGTTCATAAATATCCTCACAAGTTCTTTTTTGTGTACTTTTTCCCTTTCCAATAATGACTGTATAATTTTAAGATCCATTTTTTCACACTGAGGACAACTGAGGGACTTATATTTAACTATTACAGAAGGTTCAAAAACTCATTGACGCTCCAGAAGGAAAAAAATGCATTAAAATTTGCATGAAAACTTTTGAACAGAATGGACGTGTGTACATTTAAGTGCAGCCTGGGAAGACAATTCAACCGAATTACGTTTATCTTTAAAGAATCATTACCAGAATCTTTCTATGAAGATCATGTTGTAAATATGCAGCTGGAGATAAATGGCATTGGCTAAGTTTGGTTGCTGTATTCATGAGCACAAGTGTGAAACTGGCATTTTCATGAAATGCCAAACGTACATGTTCTCTCATGTGCTTCATGAATATAAATATCAGAATGCAGGTTGACTGAGTCCAATGACACCTTGAATGTCTACTTACTACTCTACTGAGAGTTCAAACTGGTTACTAATCAAAGACAGACACTGTAATAAGTCCACCTGAAAGTAAAAGCACCTGAGAGTTTAACGGCTTCAGCACATTGATTTATGGGCAATATCAGCTAGTCTGACTCAAGAACGCTGCAGAGCTCGAATTACTTATTCTGTGTCACTTGTGCACTATTGAAACAATTCAACACAATTGCAATAGAAACATTTCATACATGAAGTCTGAAGAGGTTGATTCAGTCCATAAAATTCCACCCAGCAGTTATCAGCAGTAATCAGTCAATTTAGGGGCTTTCTATGGTGGCCGAGAAAGCTCAATGCGCTGCAACTTAAGAAAGAACAGAAAAAAAAACACATGCAAACTGAGAATTCTCACAACACAACCAAACACAAGAGCGCATCAGCTGCAACTGCAAACAGCACGGACCACAACGTAAATGTTTCCAGGGGGACCTCAAAAAGTGACGAACCCATCTGGGACCTGATTATCCCTGCAGCCGAAATCGCTTACTTTCCTATTATATAGTACATGAAAAACAGCATGCGAGGTGAGTAGTATGTCCGAATTCATAGCATTCGAAATTCAGTAGGCGAGAAGTACCCATGATGACCTACTGCTTCCTATAGTAGGCATACCATGGACACTTTCCTATTCCATGAGGCTCAGGGAGAGGACGCATCATTTTTGAAAAATGGCGGAAAGTTGAGACGTTTAAAAAAAAACGTTGTTTATTGTGATTAAATTACACTTGTTTAACACAATCTAAATAAACAGATGACTTATTGAAAGTTTAAATTGTCG
>JAUMHI010000012.1:3531582-3562236 GCA_032359435.1 Enteromius unitaeniatus
TGTATGGTCGGAGGGGTCCCATTTCGCTGCATGTAACAGTGTATGTGACAAATAAAGGCTTCATCATCATCATCATCTGTTGTGACGGCGCATGACACGTGACAACATCGATATGGCGGATGTAGTACGTCCAAATTCCATTCATACTACTCACATTCATACTATATAGAACATACTACATACATTTTAACGCTCGGGTAGTACATTCAATTTTAAATGTAGTACCTATTTAAGCAGTATGCGATTTCGGACGTGTTCAGTGGCTTTTGGTCAGAGCAGAGGTGTTGTCGCTGAACTAAAAAGTGATTTTTTTTTTGTTTATTTTAACAACCTGATCATACAGGATTTGGGATATTATTGAACTAATCTGACAAATTACACTTTTAACTGTGAAACAATATTTTAATGCTACTTACTCTCAGATGGTTTCGTCACTTTTTGAGGTCCCTCTGAAACATTTCCATTGTGGTCCATGCTATTTGCAGCACGTTTCTGTGTTTGCAGAGCATTTATGTGTTTGCAGCGTGTTTCTGTGTTTGGTTGCGCCTGTGTTGTCAAACTGATGAAGATGTTTTCTTGTGTTGTAGTTTTTTTCTGTTTGCATGTGTTTTCTTAAGTTGCAACACGCTGAGCTCAGAGCTCTCTTGGCCACCGTACCTTTCACACTGCATGAGTTCCAGAACTAAAAGTACAGTACTAAAGTACTGCGATTATTTTGCACAAACTATTTCCCATTTTGAACTATTTCGACAGTGGGTACTAAGAAGTGACGTAAGCCAGTTGACAGCAATGTCATTTGCACACAGCGCTCAACAAGGGAAACAAAGAAGAACGCCGTAGACGTCCAAATAAGGTAAATGCCGCTTATTTAAAAAAGAAATAAGTTGATACAATGTATACACAGTTTTAAATCATGTGGGTGAGGGCATTTTCATACGTATTAGACAATCAGCATACACTTACGCCGTTGATAGTTCCTAGTAATTTTTTAGACCCTATATTCTAATTTAGTTCCTCCAAACGGAGTTCCTGGAACTAAAATAGTCCCTAGTTCCTGCGGTGCGAACATACCAAAGAGTGGGTAGTTCCACAATTAGTTTGGGTACTATGAAATGGTTCCTGTGGTGGGAAAAGCCCTAATGAATGGATTTCCCCCCATGAAATTGAGCTATCTTTAAATCCTGTATTTCTGACTTTTTGTGTTAAATTACTGCTGGTATCCTTGGCAACATTAACAGCTGAATTTGTATTCAGGAAAAAAGACTCACTGAACTCCAGCCATTTATGCTTACCTCATGACCATCTATGACGCACTAACGATTCACTTTTGTTTTTTTTCCCTATTTTGTTTTGGTACAATAAATCAGCATCTAGTCTAAACAAATATAATCTCAAATGAAGCTTCAAAGTGTAGTTTGATGGATTTGATTAAAGCACCAAAGCAATTTGAGATGGATGTGGATGTGAGAGCTAATAAATGAGATGGAGAATAATAATGACCGGTCCAGTGTGTTCCAGGGTAAGCAAGTACACTGTTTATTTATTTATTTCATTCATTATTTTAGGTTTGTGTAAGGAAATGATCAAAACATCAACACAGGAAGTAGAACGTCTCAAGGGAAATGATTTCCTAAATAAAGCTCAAAGCATAGAAGTCTGTATCTCCACCTTCATTTTTGACCACATCAACAAACTGGGCCAGATTAACAGGCTAACGTTAATTACACATGGCTTGTTAATTGCACCTTATCTTATTATGACACAAATGCCGCTGTTACTTATTATGTGGGGTAACTGATGGTCAAGAAAATAAACATATTTGTTTCATATCTTGACTTAAAAGAAAACACATTTGAAAGGTTTTTAAGATTTTGAAGGAATTCTAAATTTCAAAGTATTGTAAACCGGCAATGCCACTAAATCACTAAAGTGAAGAAATTATAGCTCAAGACTGTCCCTGAGGCTCACATCAAAGGTTTGGGTTCTTTGCGATATCTTGTGCAGGATGAGAGGCTTGTATGTTGAATTTGATTATCTACACTTCAGGAAATTAAAGTCAAATGTTTTTGAAACTATAAATTACACGTCAATAAACATGATCCCCATATTAATTTCACAAATAACAAATTAATAAAATGTACAACTATACAATTTAATATAATTAAATTAGTGCTTCAAAAAATTTTGAAAAATCGCATCCAAAATAAGTTTTTGTTTGCATTATACATGTGTGTATTCTGTGTTAATTATGTGTATATATACATATAAACATATATACACATACACACACACACACACATGCAAACAAATACAGTAAATATCTTAAAAATATTTACATGTATTTACATTTCTCTATTTATATTAGGGCTGCACGATTTGGGAAAAATGTGCGATTGCGTTTATTTATCATTTAATAAATTTATTTATTATTATTATAAATTTGCGATACGATATGTAAGTGGTTTGACTCAACTTGCTTGTTATCAAGGAAAATGCACACACAAATTAGTAATAATGCTGAAATCTGTATTTCTCAACTGAGATACAGTATACAGTGCAATCTAGCAACAACTAGAAATTAACAATGTTTTCAAAAACTAAATTGTACAAAATTAAATAACAGTAACATCTTTTCATTACTGAATTAAATTACATTAAATTAATTTTAAAATAAAATTAAAAAGTCAAAAGTACAGATAAATAAACCTAATACCCATTTTAATATTTTTTTCATGTTGTCCCAAAACATTTTAGCAGGATGTGATATATACTTATATTTCTATTGATATCTCTTGTTCAGTGTGCCAATCATTTTCTCAAATCCCTCTTTGCTAAAAGTGCTTCACACCTGAGAGGACTTGGGCGGATATATCTCGCTATGCGCATGTAGTTGGACGCTTGAACATGTCGTGGTTACCCTGTTTTTTTTTCAGCGCCCATGTTAGCGGGTGAGAGCTTTCACGCAGGGGCGGCGCAGAAGCGTGTAGCAGGTGCAGAGAAATGACATAAATCAAAGCACATGGCTCACAGTGTTCGGAGAAGAACGCTGGAAAATAAGACTTGCTTGTCTATACAGCCTGCAGTACAAGCTGCCAGAATGAAAGCATAATCGGCGCGCTGCTTCTGATCTGAATACGCTTCCGCTTTGCTTATGCATGCAGTGTAAATCCGGTGTGTTTAATGCGACGCTTAATTCGTGCGAATCTGCTGCAGAATGTTGTTTTTTATACTTATTTCAAATACTAATTTTATGAATATAAGGAATAATTCCAATTTTTTTAAGGTTTAAAAAGACTGAAACCCATCCATAATCCTGTTTATTGTAGTATGGGTTTATTGTAGTCATTTCTTATATAGCTATACATAAATAAAAGAAAAAGTCACCAAAAAATGATTAATATTCCAACTTATATGTCACATTTATGGTTTGTATGTGGTGTGTAGATTATATAGCACAATTAGTATGTGAAATTAAAATGTCAGATGAGGAACAGAGCAGAGCAGCTTCAAAAGACAAGGACAGAAAATTCAAACCTGTCAATCTTTGTTTAATAGTCTTTCCACTTCCTCACTGATAGCCCAATGACTACACCTCAGGACTATAAACCGTTTACAGTCTCAAATCTAGATAGGGTGGTCCATGAACCCTAGAAGCGCTAATATTTCCCCTCTTGCTCTCTCAAAGCGGTGTCCTTAAGCCAGACACTTACTTCCATGCAGCTCAAGGGAATTTGTTCCAGCAATTACTGTACTGTGAGTCACTTCAGATAAAAAAAAAAAATAATATGTCTGCCAAAACGACAAGTCACTATCATTGTTTACTGCTGCAAGAGAAAGAGCACATCTCCCTTAAATGCTCCTCCCATTAACAATATTCTAAATTCAAAGAAAAGAAGGTTATTTATGGACTGCAACATCCAGCTCAGCCATTTGCATGATACATCAATTTTCAGGGAACATGCTGCACCTATATATTATTAAAGACAAATACACAAAGAACCTGCTTTTTTAGTCAAATAGATTGCGTGCATCACCTGCTATTATGTATGCCAGCATGAGGAGCCAGTAACAGGGAATGTTGTTGGACTACGCAGGGATTAATTCCCATAATAAGCATTGACTCTCTCTTTTGCCTCTGAAAACATGTCTTGCTGTCCAAAACAATGACAAAGTCACAAAGAGGGAGGGAGAAAGAACGCCTAGAAGGAAAGGGAAAAAAAGGAGGGAGAGAGAGCAGGAAGACAGAGGCAAGAAACCACATTGTGCTAATGAAACATGGAAGACAAAGAGTTCAACTGGAATAGCATGTTTTTGGGGGGAATTGAGTAGGGTGGGCGACAACTTGTGTCCAACCTCTGAGCTAAAGCACAAGCATTAACTATACCCCCCAAAAAAATATTAGTCAACAACACAAAAATGAATGTGGGTTTAGTTCATTTTTATTTTATTTTTTTTATGACGTTTGCATCAGTTTTGTTCAGACTGGTCTCATTAAAAATATGTACCTCTGTGCCCTTTTTTTGTGCAACACAATTTTTTTATGTACCTTACTGCATGTTTTGCCACAGTTTCAAAGAGAAGTGACCACTGAGTGGCGCTAAAACACAGGTTCAATATGTGAACCCTGGTACGTTGGTACTGCAGTGGTTCAGAATTTAAATATCAGTGGACTGTTGCTAAAAGTAATGCTCTATAATGTTGGAAATATGCCTTACACCAAATCCAAGCCTAAACCTAATGTATTGTTAATAAGTGCAGAATTGATAGAAAAAGGCATTTGCTGATGCAAACATTTCATTTCAACTCCCTTTTATACAGATTTGAATTGTTTAAGTAACTGTGTGAACATTACACTTTAATCGAAACCCTTTAAATTTGTGTGAAAAGAAATAAAAGCTGACTGAGTTTTACTGCCTCTAGTGTTCATTTCTTTTGGAAACTGCAATGATGTGTACTTGTTGGTACATATTTTGTGTCTCGCTAAAAAGTGCACCCAGGTATGAGACCAGGTATTTTGATAGAATATTGCATTGTGGGTTAAAATCTGGGTACAGTATTGTTTTCGATATATTGAAAACAATAATGCCTTGAATCAAGGTAATTTGCAATGAAACGAGGCATGTCATGCTAATGTGCATTGCTAGTTAACGCATTTAGCTTCAGTTTAAACTGGATTGTGGATGATTACTGGCTAAGATGCAGGTTTTTAAACTGAAATACTGTGTAAAAAGTGCTTTACCTCAAACGGATGAAAATGCAAGACTTTTAGATGTCCTCTCACGCACAGATACATCAGATACACAGCCTGACATTACGAAGAGTGCGAGAGGAGAGATATCAGAGAGCAAAGTCTGTGCACTGCTTTCTTCACATGATCCCAACAACGCCTGCAGCCTAATACTGTATCAGAGCAGGACGAGTAAGACAGGAAAAACACAGAACAAATGGAAATGAGAGCGCTAGACCATCTCTGTTACAGTAGTTGACTAAAAGATGACAAGTTCGAGAGAAAGAGATAAGACTGAGAAAGAAAAAGGTGAGTTTGGATACCGGAGAGAGCATGGCTGGGAGTAGAATGGAATCTGTCCGACAAGTACTTGTCTCCATAGGCCAGCAGATTTTCAATTTACGATGCCCTTAAGCCAAAACCTGAAGCTTAGCTTTATTCACTGTGAAATCAAGCTGCAGTGTGTTTTTTTATTCATCACAATCTTTTTACACGTCAAGGACACACATGGCAATTAGTCATTTGGAAACATTCATTTCTACCCGAGAGACTGAATGATGCGATTAGTGCACTTATCAATTGTTATTATTTCTCCTTAACAAATTTTTTTTTTTTTTTTCTTTTCATTTTCTTACCATAACCTCTTCACTATGGTAAGCCTACAATAATATAGTGTCATATTGCAGCTTCAGTAAAGGTTTCCATCCATGCCATAAGTTCATAATGCCACAACAAATGAATGAATAATTTAAATTAACTGATTTTGTCTTTTACTTTCCACTATGATTGTTGGCTAATATATAGGTTATTTAAAAAGAAAGACATGCATGCACACTCTATTCTTCCACAACCCTTTTTCACTTCACTTATTTGTCAACCATCCTAGCATATTATTTTAGTACACCAACAAGCTCTTCCTTAAGCACACAAATGATCTTTGTACGTACAGTTATGCCCTTGGGTCTGTGAGCACATTCTCTTCAGTTTAAGCTTCTCTCCCCCTCACAGCCTCCCTCATTAAACACTCCTTATTGTCAGGGCTCATTTAGAGGCCACCAACATCGCCTCACTCAAATTAAAAACCTGCATCCCCGGGGCTAAAGCTCTCCGTGCCTCTGTGCCCAGTGGGCACTCAACTTCAATTTACCCCGGGATTAGAATCCCGACCGCTGTTCCACATCCTCCAAGTTCGAGAGGAAGCTCAGGGAAAATAAAAACGTCATAGATGGGGTTTCAGAGTAAGGCCAATCATGCAAAATCAGCATCAAGGGCAGATGTCCAGGCTGAGCAGGCCGTTCGAGGTCAGACTATCTAAAAGGCCTGGGGGTACAGGGGGAGCAACGGACAGGTTGGGGTCAGAATGCAGTTGTCAGGTCACATAGAGTTGGACCTGGAAGAGAAAAATGAACCTAGGAAATAATGTATGAACAGAATGTGTATGTCGGTCCACGCATAATCAGAGACTCTATGATTAATGTCATATTCTCTGCCTATAGTGTTTTTCAGAGAAGTCACCGAACTTGCATGTATTTGATTCCTCCACAGCTCACTGAGTAGTGCCCTGTCAGCATTATTTGACTGAATAATTACACCCCTATAAGCAACTCGCGCCTCTCGTTTGCATTGTACCTCCTCACCCCAGCCTCTCTGTCAGAAAGTTTCTATTACTCTGATCACATAACAGGCCCATTTGCATCCCTTGAGTGGACATGCAATTATCCCAATAATGTCCTGCTAGTCCAGTCCTCAGCGAGTGTGGTGGAATATAGTTTGACAGCCAGTGGACATAGAGGAACAGTGTATCATAAAACAGTATCAAGTGCAGTATTTTCCCTCTTTTTGTGCTTTTTTCCATTAGAACGGTTATAGTTTTATTAGGCCATATACACATCATGCCCATACATTGTACATAACTAATTAAGTTCTACAATCATTCATGCTTAGCATTAAAACATGTATTCATAATTGCTACTTGTTATGTTTATTTGGAAACATTTTACCAACTACTAAGGCCAAAACCTCAAATACATACAAACACAATACTGCCAAATAAATAAAAATGTACACATAATAAAAATTAAATAATAATAATAATAATAAGTATTATTTATCAGAAGTAGTAGTAATAGTAGTAGAGTAATTATATATATTTAACATTGTTTATACACATTATAATTTTTTGTGTTAACAGTTAAAGAAAATTCTCAAAAAAAGAAAATCCATTATAATAAAGAATGTTACATTAATTGCATTAATCAATATTAATAATCATTCTTTTTATTACACCATAACTGCACAAATAAATAAATAAATAAAAAACTACAAAAAAGGAAATTATAAATATGTAAATATTATGGCCGGGACTCGATTAAAAGAATTATCTAATTAATTAGAGGCTTTGAAATTAATTAATTGAAATAAATTGCATTTTAATCGCATATAAATATTTGACCTGAGAACCACGCTAGCTGCTATATGTTTAGCATTGAGGTGACTTGAGACTCGGTGTGCAGCGGTGATATGCGAATTCCTTGTTGCATAGCTTGCACACAATCATGCTCTTATCGACGCTTCCATCCATTAGTTTTTTATAACAAAATTTTATATCCACAGGGCCAACCAAAGCGGTCTCATCAGCTTCTTTGTCCATGTTGACTGTGGTTTGTTTGTGTCTGAATGCTAGTTGGTGCTCCATAATCGGTCCGCCGAAACTCATCCAGTGAGAAACGTTCCGCTGTGCAAAAAAAAATGTAGCACATTATTTTTGTGTAATTAATTAATCTAAATTAACGCATTAAAGTCCCGGCCCTAGTAAATATATATATATATATATATATATATATAGAGAGAGAGAGAGAGAGAGAGAGATTTAAATAGAAAATCTGGTTACACTTTGTTTTGATAGTCCACTTTAGATGTTCTACTAATCATAAGTAACTTTGTAACTACATGTCAACTATATGTTAATTAACCCTTATTTATTTACAACTACGTGTCCACTAACTCTCAGTAGGGTATGTTTAGGATTAGTAGAATAAGTTGACAAATACTTGCAAGTCAGTATATTTTACTGTATGTTGTGTACTCATCAAAATAAAGTGTTAGAAGTTATTAAGCAGACAGTCTACCAATACTCTAATGACTGCTCTTTGACATGTAGTTGCAAAGTTACTTACTGTTAGTATAATGTCTAAAGTGGAATATCAAAATAAAGTGTAACTTAAAATCTTCTGGTTACCCTTTCAGTCTAATCACTTCAACGTTACATATGAAATCTCGCTTGACCAATCGTCTTCGAATCCTTTGGAAAAGGTCAATGAATATTGGTGTGCAATAATTACAGCCAGGTGCACTTTAACACAGCGTAAGTATAAGAGGGCACGGCTGGATTGCGGCTTTTCGCTTTTGGAGCCTCGTCTGGTGACATTGAGTCTGCTGGAAGAAAATCTTCACACAATTCCTGTCCGAGTTCATGCTCTCTCGCCGTTGCAGCATCTTCAACTGGACAGCTGTCAATGGACCCGCGGGACTGGTAGCCTTTCTCAAAGACTCAAAGAGCGCCAGTCTTTTGCTCGCCAGCGAGAGACCTAATCCACTGAGTGCACACGGTGCCACAAGAGGTCTCACCTGGGTAACCTGGTGTCAAAAAATATATATTTCCTTCACGGTTTCATAGTCATTCTCAGGAGTGTCTATGCGACAGTGCGTTTCTGTGTGCGGGAGTTTCCTCACCTCCTCAGACGGACACGATCGCTGTCTCTCATGCTTGGGCCATGCTCATGCAGTCATGTTCACGAGACGGCTCCAAGTGTGCCCAACTCTTGGCAAGATAAGCCGTAAAGGCTTAACCTCTACCACTGTGAAGCGCCTGGGGGACCTCAAGGTAACTGCAGAACGTTTCGCAGGACGAGAGTGTTCCGCGAGTGTCAGCCGGCGCCTGTAGTTCCGCCGTGGTGTTTCCAAAGGAATGCGCTCCACCGAATGCGACCGGCCCCAGTGTATCCTTTGGTGCACCCGAGGATGCCAAGACTTCGCTCTTCGGATGACGAAGGTTGCTGCATGTGCCATTCATCAGGTGATGTCACACTAATGGCACATCTTGCAGGTTGGCCTCTTTGGCGAGTTGACAAAATACTTGCAAGTCAGTCTGATCTGAAGCCACTTCGGCGAGGCCAAAATAGACCTCTTCGCCTATCCCGAGTCCTCCCATTGTCCCTTGATTTACTCCCTCACCGACATGCCCCTCGGCAGGGATGCACTGGCAGACAGCTGGCCTCCGGGGCTCAAGTACGTCTTTCCCCCAGTGAGCCTCCTTGCACAGACCCTGTGGAAGATCAGGGAGGACGAGGAGCAAGTTCTGGTGGTAGCGCCTTACTGCCCCTCCCGGACATGGTTTGCCGACCTAATGCTCCTCGCAGCAGTCCCTCCTTGGAAAATCCCCTTGAGGAGAGACCTTATCTCTCAGGGGATGGGCACGATCTGGCACCCGATCTCTGGAACTTGCACATCTGGTTCCTGAACGGGACGCGGCATACCTCTCCGGCCTGCCAGCAGAACCCATGCTTCAACTTTTTAATGAAATCTAAGGATAGAAGTTGGCATCGCAAAGGGGCCCCGAAAACTTGGGAATGTTACGTGCAGACTCTCCTGCTGACAAGCTTGCACGCCTGTGAGCACCGGTGTCTCCGCGTAACACGGCCTCATTGTTGTGGCCTGTTCCATGGGTGTTCCCATAAGTAACGTCGAAGTGATTCGACTGAAAGGGTAACATCTAGGTTACGAACGTAACCCACGGTCCCTGAAGGAGGGAACGGAGACGTTACATCTTTCCTGCATGACCCTGGGTCGCACTGATGCCGACTCGGCTTCTGAGCAAAAACCTGCATGTGCAATCCAGCTGTGCCCTCTTATACTCACGCTGTGATAAGGTGCACCTGGCTGTAATTATTGCATGCCAATATTTATTGGCCTTTTTCAAAGGATTCGAAGACGATTGGTCTCTCAAGCGAGATCCCATATGTAACATCTCCGTTCACTCCTTCAGGGAACATGGGTTACGTTCGTAACGTAGACGATTTGCCTGCTTTAATCAGTGTAATGAACACACAGCTCATTAAAAGTGATGCAACCCCACTCGTCCATTACGTACACACACTGAAGATTTTGGGTCAGTAAACTATCCTCATCAATACCCTGCAGTTATGGCCGCTAACTTTGCCAATTAGGCAAAGATGAAAAGACTCTGCCTGTTTGTTAATGCTTCTATGCAGATTTTTAAGGTCCTCTGTTACCTACTTTGTGTAAGTGCAACTCCAGCACTTCATTCTTCTATTGACATGCCTGACTGCCTTGACATTTAGTTCGGTCAAATTGACTGTTTCCTGTCAGTCTCTTGAGAGCACTGTATTACTTCGTCCTTTCAAAAAAAAAAAAAACATGTCATCAGTGAAGGTGTTGCCAGAATTTTTGTTGTTTACTGAATTTATGGGGTCCATTATTTCTGCATTCAGTGTAATTATACTCATGTTACATGCTGCCTGTCAAGGTCACGGCTGTAGAAATTCTCAGCTCCTCTTCAAATGTCGGACCTTGCCATGGCCTCACAGCAAAACGAATTGGATAAAGGGTGAGTGGCTTACTATAAGACACATGTGCACTAAAGGTAAAAGCTCAAGTAATCACTCAGACGACAAGCAGTCAAGAGACCATCTAAGATAAAGCACATGGCAGTGTGTGAACATTACAGGCAAAAAGCATTGAAACTCCATCACCTAGCAGTGGATAATTAAATGACTTGCATGAATGGCTATCTTAGGGTGAAATATTCCAGCAAGCCACTACAGAGTGATATCTGGTGTCCTTGCATATTAAAAACTGCAGATAAATAAAAGCATGTTGCATATACATAATAGTAACAGTAAAAGTGTTTTATTAGAACAACATGTTATATAAATGTTTGAAAATTTCATCATCATTTTTGTTGTTGTTGTGTTGAACTTTGTTCAATTGCAGTTCAGTAAATTCCACTTCCTGTCAACATTCTGTGGATTGTGGCCAATTCAATTCAAATTCCATCTCATAAATTGAAAGGAAGCCAATTCTAAAAATTGAATTTTGTCCAACCCTGTAAAATGCTGTGGTACATTAAAGGTTATTCAGCTTTCTCTGTACCTAGAAACGCCGTTCTCGCTTGCTCTCCAAGTCCACACATCTGCTGTTCTCGATCCTTTTAAGCACACAAGCATAAGACAACTCTGTGCTTCACACTGCAGTGTTAGACCTGTGTTTAGCAGGGAAGCTAATGGATTTTATGAAGGGAACCGTCCCTCAAAATGTACCTACTAAAACAGACAGGCCTGAAGGACAGCAAGACAGTCAGGTAATGTACTCTTCTCCCACAAATGACGGCACACAATTATCAAAGTCGAAAAGCAGACCCATCCTAATCTAGCTCTGATTCACTTTAACAAAAAGAGAGGGGCCATATAATGAGAGAAATTATGCTTCCTTCACCCGCTGCTATTTTCACTTACTCTTGAATTATGGTGTCTGAATAGACCTGATGGCTCTCGTGTGCACTCTTCGTGTATACCTCTTGTTTATTTGCCACCTTTTTTCCTTGTCTTTTTTTAACTTTATCTGCTGAAAGCAACAACAAAAAAAGGCATGGAATATGAATTACTCCTGGTGATCAGCGTATTAATTCTCGACACTGACGTTGGTAGACTTTCATTACCTCCTTTTGGACACTCTATGGATTACTTGAAAAGAGTGACTGCATGACTGTGAGATGGAGCCCCATCCTCATTCCGCTCTTGACAGGAACTACAATTACTCAAAACCTGATTAATCTGAGATGCCAACAGAATGGCGGGGCGCACACATTATCAAAAGAGAGAAAAGAATATTAAGTACACTACTAGACCTGCAAGGCCATAGTAATTGCTTCAAATTATTGGATCCCTTAACTCTACAAAACTATGAGATATGACTGCATGAATATGACCTGTGCTAATGAAAGATGTAATAAAGATAGTAAAGATGATGATCATAGTTAAACTTGAAACACGGTACACATTACAGTAACCTTGTTACTGTGTAGCAGTACTATTATTATATTGCTATATCAATTGTTAGCATTATATTGTTAAAATACTACTACTAATGTGCTTATGATCCTGATCAAAGTGTTTTATTAGAATACAGTCTTTTATAAATGTTTAACAGTTCAATTAATATGTTAGTTAAATAGCCCCATAGCTATTAAAATTCAGCAGCTAAAATGTTCGTTTTAATGGAATAATTTGAATGTCTTCATTCTATTCTTTTGTATATGTCTTCACTTTTTTTTGCCAAAATGATGATGATAATATTACTTGCTATACTTAATGACCATGATTCACCAAGTATAATGACACTTCAAGCTACGGTAAATTAATACCTACTTAGACAATATTAAATGTGTGTGAAGGAACCTCAGGTGTACCTTTCTATTATTTTGTGTGAATGTAACTGAATGGCCGTCATTAAAATCACATCAGCTCAAATAAAATGAAAACTTACAATTGATGTCTTCAGAACATTAGCATTAGCCAACAGTGGGAAAAGAACAATTCAGAAAGAGGCCCCTGACACACTTTTTAGTCATGTCCTTCACACCTTGAATGAAATAATGGCTATGCCTGCAATTACACCTCATCATGCGCAATAATTTACCATATAACACAAAATGATGAGTGACTTTGGGAGAGTTTTATAGAGGGAGAAAGACAGGGTAAGAAAAAACTATCTACTCTGCTGTGCACTTCTAAAATGACTCACTGTTGACAAACATGACAAGAGGAGTGTGTGAAGTGACACTGAGCTGTATCCTGTGCTGCTCTTCCTATCATGTTGTAGTGCAAGAGGGTCAGGGTCGTCTTCAAGCAAGCAGACTCCCCTGTCAGGCCCTGACAGCAGCGATGGGATGGATGTCTGATGACTACAGCCCTGCCTTTTCCCACCTATACCCGAGAACTCACCTTCCCCCTTCAAATACACTTATTATTCTTCATTTTGTAGTACCTGTCCATGCTTGTGTCATATCATGTCATCATTGCACGCAACGGCTCCTTCCTCTTATAATTGTTGTCATAGCAAAGGCGAAAGGGCAACTATTGTACTTAGTTTTTTCAGCACTTCTTTTCACTCAATTTTCACCTCGATAAAGCACTTGCTTGGTTTCTTTTAACTTGAACAAACTGATAGCCTGCATCTCAAAAATCAGAAGGAAAGAGAACTAACACAACCAGTATAATGGAAAGTCAGATGGGCTAGATGTGTATCAGATGTGAGGGCGTGAAGTGCTGTTAGCCACACTTTGTTCATTTTGGATTGGTCTGTCAATCAACAACACCAAAATTCAATTCTGTCATGTCCTCTCCATCTCTCTGTTTGACCCTGGAGAATCATGGTCAGCATTTTTACTACTGTGAACGTGGTAACAATTATGTTTTGGGAAGCAACTTCTAAAGTGTACAAGCTTGTCTTAATGTAAAACTAAAACATAGTCAGGCTACTCTTGTGAAAAAAAGTAGTTGAAAAGAAGTTGTTGAGCTACATTAAGGTACTTCAGGATACACTATCTAGTTATTATACTATATAGTTATCTAGTAATTTAATAAAAACAGATACCTATAGAATTATACACACATATATATATATATATATATATATATATATATATATATTTTTTTTTTTAATTTAAGTGAGGTGAAACAATGGCAATTAACACAGCATTTAAATACAGTCAATTAACTGGTTTGAATTATTCTGTTCATTTGCATGTACTCTCCACATTAATCAGTTTTAAGTGAATGATTTAGATGATCTGGACTTACATACAGTATAAGAAAGGAGTGCTTCAGCCAAAGCAATTGATTAGAATAAACCGGAATATCCAATGCTACATGTATGAGTGAGGGCATAAAATAAAACAATTCACTACACTAGAGTTTGCACTGAAACTGTGCAAAAAAATGGTGACATGTCATTACAATGACAATGTAGTGGTTGACGCTATGCATATTGCAATGCAAAACTGACCTTATACTGCTCTAAGAGTGATCTTCATTATTTTACCCTTATGTGGTCTGTAGAGCAAACTCTCTCTCTAAATAAATGTCACTGTGTTCTAAATAATGTGGGGATACAGTAATTTTGCTGACAAATGATTACATAGAAGAACAGTCTATAATGCCACTTTGGTATATTATCTGCTAAAGTGAACAATGAAAATGTCAAGATGAGAGTTTTTCATTTCTGATTTCAATTTATGACATGCATCACCCCATCTAATCAAATATTCAGATAACATGAAACAAAAGCAAGCAGAATTATAAATTTTTTCTAAAATCTGAAGTCTTTTGGATGCCAAAATACTTTCTCCTAATAAAAACAATACTTAATATAAAAAATGCATTAATATAATCTCACTAACTAGCGGACACCATGGTCTAAATAATGTTAGCAAAAAATAAAATAGGATAAAGTTAAAGTACTAGATGTTTCATCCTTCACAGTAAGACCAGAAGCATGCATTAAAAAAGGCTTGATTATTATTTCACATTGCCCTTAAAGCAGCAGAGATTTTTGTATTGTTAGCATGGGTAGGTTAGGTCAAAAAGGTTAAGGATTGTAATTGTCCTCCTTAATCTTACGGTAAAGCAAGCAAAACAATTCAGCTTTCTCAGCTCTTCCCTAATTGATCAGACAGCTGAGGTAACGCAAACTGTTTGTGTAAGTCCACCTGATCTTGGACCTGCCAAAAGCACTCCTCAGCTTTATGAGCACTGGGAAAACAGAAGCTCTCAATGATCTTGCCACTTTTAATGGGCTCCAATGACCGCTCACCTCTGCAGCTTAACATAACAGTGGAGCAGCAGGTTGATGGTTTAATGTGCGAGTGCAGCGATCGGTAATGGCAGAGCTCCATGAGTATGCAGCCCTTGTACTAACGGATGGCGCCTTCTGAATGCAAATCCCCTTCTCACATCTCTTTAACTCAGGGCATTTCTCCATCTCTCTCACTGTCTCTTTCTCTTTTTTTGGGTGGAAGAGGGGTGCAAACGTAAAGGATTAGCGCTGGGGCGTGACTGATGTGCGAGACAGACGCAATCAGAATACTTTATAAGTATATGCACATGTGTGCTTAAAGTAAGTTTGCGTGCGTGTCTTCTTTCTATCTCTTCTCCCTTCAGACTGATCTTAAATCCGGAGAGAGTGATCACACAAGGGGACGGCTTATTGTATAAAAGCAGTTTTGGATACAGGAGCAGTCATTCTTGGAGTCTAATCCACATGGCTGGCTCTCCTCCTGTGATAAGACATCACCTGTTAGTGTCGGTGTTGAGGAGGCTTTACCACTGTATAATATGAGATCTCTGGTGCCTGATCTGCCTATGGAATTAATAAAAGCCTTAATGCTGCAAACACTGTGTTTATATTTACATACATACAGTATATATATATATATATATGTATATATATATATGTATATGTATGCATGTTTAAAATTAAAAAAATAAAATAAAAAGATGCCTGACAGGGGGGGCTCTATTCAATTTAAATAGAAAACATATAGAACATTTATAGAATTTTTATCACATTAATGCAACCTTAGTGAGCACAATGGATTTATTTCAAGAACAATAAAAAGAAGACATCTGTTCCTGCTCCTGATGAATTGTAGGAGATAAAAAAAAACACTTGGAACATGAGAACACAATTAAGTCTTTTCAGCCATGGAAGAGCAACCTGTTAGCAATGCCTTTTCATGTCTATGTCTTACACTAGACATGCAATCGCCAAATGCAAACTTGTCAAAGCTCAGCAGCATTACACAGCATCACTGGAGATAAGCCAATTTGATATGACCTTGATTAATCCCGAGGCCCTTTGTTGACACCGACAGATATCACCATGGAGACAGTGATGGAGTTGCCAAAAGGCAGTGTAAAATCTATAGACTATGCTGTATTATCAGTGCGTGTCAATAAAGTTTAAAAAGGAAGCACAATGAAATGATGAAATAGATTACAACAGACCAAATAGGCTTGTAATTGTCATGATTTCATCCTCAGCCACTACTGTCACCTCATCCTCTCTGACTGCATTTCCCATCATACACCACGCACTCTCACCTGTTTTGCAATCACATACCTGCTCTCAATTAGCCACACCCACACCCTTATTTACCAGAGCATTTAAACCAGACTCACACACCAACATTTGTGAAGTCTTGAATTCCCTTGTGTTTCATTTCTGAGCGTTCCTGTGTTTTGTTTTCTGGCTCTTGGATTGTTTCCCCGTTTGTGATTGTTTACTGCCTAGCCTGACCATTGCCTTGTTTATTGACCACATTTGTTCCTAACCCGCGTTGTTCCCATTTGCCTGTGTTTCTGAATCTGCTTGTACGACCTTGCTCAAAAATAACAGCTGCACATAGATCCACACGTCCCTGTCTCCTATGTTACAGTAATCTATTTGTCATTTGAATCCAACAAACCCAAGTGTTGTAGTAGATTTGTTGCATACTTCTTGTTGTGATGGCTATTTTGGAATGTTCATAAATTCAATGGGTTATTTGATATTCCACTGATGCAACATTATAGAGCCCAAATGAAAACTGGCCTAATACACACATTGATTTACACAAACACACATTTGCATGCAAAGCCACAGCAATCCAAAGGTTTTACATGTTATTGTGCTTATTTTAACAATCAGCATGTGTCGACATACGCTGCGCTCAGTGCAGGTCTCCATAATCAAAGTGGCAAGCCGCCTGCCTCTCACTGTCATCTCTTACACTTTAAAGTCAGGCTGCTGTGACAGGTAGGAATTTGCTGTGGATTAGGACTGTAATATATTTGCTATCAGAATGAATTAACGTACCAAAGAATGTGGAATATTTGGTAATTACAAACTAATTTCCTCCCTACACCGTTTCCACAGATCTGCGTGTGTGTGGGGAATGGGTGGGATTACTTTTACCCTTTTATATATCAAATTAAAAACTGTCCATCAAATAATCCACTGCAGCCGTGTTCTAATTGGCTAAAACCACAGTTATAGGATGTCTTTGATGAGACCATTTTGCTCACAAGGCATGTAATTGGGACGTAATTAAAAATTGCCCTGGCGTTTAAACAGAGACCTGTCAAACACTGTGACCTTCCAGGGAAGGATTTGGATTATGATAAAGAGCCCTGAAGCAGGCTTTTAGAAATGAATTGAATTTTAAGCAAGGACAATCCTGCATTATGTTAGGAAATAATCAGGATGTGTGTGAGTTTTGTAAATAGTTATTATGAAAGCTACAAGATTTCTGGAATATTTGTGCACATTTGTAAATATCTAGTTACTGACTGTCAGAATCATATTGCCCACAAAAAAAAAAAATAGAAAGCACAATCAGATTACACAGTAAAAATTCCTGTAAAAAGCTAGTCATTTTAATTGCTAATTATTACAGTGAGATGCTACAGCAAGAACCTGTTAACAGGTTAACCGTAAGTTCCCTTACTATAATAGGACAGTAAAATACTGTTAAATGTACAGTTTTTGGAAATTAAAATTTCTGTGATACATATTTGATGGTTTTTCACTAAAACATCTTGTTAAATAATGTTTATTGCATTTGTGTGCCATGTGTTACCATGACAGTTTTTGGACACTCCTTTAACTGATTAGCATTTACCTGTGCTTGTTAAAAAGAATAAAAAAATAAATAAAAACTTGTCAGTGTATTATAAAATCGTAATACACATTTTAGTATGTTAATATAAACATTATATCAGTTAATGAAATACTGTTAATTTAAGTTTAATCTGCAAAACCTGCAAAAAAATGTTTTTTCTATGGCAACCACACCTACCGCATTTTTCAAGAATACATTTTAAGGATTATTTATGCAAGATAAGCAGCAATAAAAGTCAAAAGTCTCTGACCAGGGGTTGAGTGTATGCTCCAGAGCATCGTGGTAACAGCCCATAGCACCCTTTTTTTGGCTGACCTTTCAGTTCAACCACCAGGCCGTGCAACCACTCACATGTGAGACTATCTGCTGAAGAAAACAAAGGTGCCTATACCTAACAGAGCATGAGAAAAGTCTTTCCAGTAATATGATGCCTCAGCATAAAGCATAAAGTAGCATCATCCTACTTCAGCATAGACCCATGCAGAAGATGCGAGAAGAGCATTGTTCCTAGTGATTCAAAGAAATCATTTCCTCCCTCTACATTTGCATGCAAATGCTCCCCTTCACAGCCCTTCGCACACAATAGGCCACATAAAATTGTTGTCCCGTCAGGTTGAAATAAATTTCATCCCCTAACTCTCCATTTAGTGGGTGTTATGGTCTCACTGTGCATCCAATGAATGTGGAAACTCCTTAAAGTAAAATGCATTGCAGGAAAGGCATAACCTCTGAGAACCGCTGGAGGCTCTTCGATGCCTCTGTTTTGATGATTCAAGCACTAAAAGATTTGCTAATATCTCCAAAAATAAAACGTTGGTATGGTGGCCAATTCTCAGCTAAAATCCCATCATTTTTTGAATCCTAAGCCAGATTTAATATGATTATGGCAGTTGAGAGTATTAATTCAAAGATCATAAGGGCTGTTAAACTTGGAAATCTGGTTAATTAATATGTTACTATATCATCTACCACTTAACAAAAAAATCCAACATACAAAAAAATGTCATTAACTGGATTTCAGTGGTGGGACTAGAGGTTTCTTGACCACGATATATGGATCATTGTAGGAATTCAAATTCATACAATTTACTGGATTCCACATTGTGTGACCGTAACGTCACTGTGGTAATTCTCTCTATAGTGTTAAAATCTCTCCTCTCTAAGATCAGCCTGGTTGCCCTTGGTCAAGCATTTTGTCTAGTTTAAATTTGGTAATGGAATAAATTTGTGTGTCATCTCTGACACTAATCCACACCATTGCTAGCAGTTCCTGATAGAACTTTACAGCCCAAAAGACACAATTAGTTTAAGTGCTAGGAATCAGAATCATGAAGAATTTAGCTGTTCAGATTTCTCTTAATAATTCCATTTCTATAAATGATTCTTTCAGTACTTGTAAGTAATATATAAAAAAAAAAAAGACATGCAATTTCACTACCAAATTGTAAGATATTTTCAGTAATAAAAATATTTTAACTGTTTTTGTAAATGTGTTTACTGTGACTTCTGAAAGTCATTCTCTTTTTCTATAGACAAACTACTGTGAATGCAATTCTACACATTGCCGTTCGAAAAACTCATCAAGTCATCTTCTACTTTGGCTGCACTGCATGATTCTAAAAAGAACAGACTTATAAGAGTAATTTGTGTAGGAATCAGACTTTATAGACTACAAGTACTATTATATACAAATTATATACAAGAATATACTTTCTGATACTATCAGATACAGCATGCCTGTATTTTTCTGTTATTGGAATCAGTTCTCTACCCAGCTCAGTGCATTAAAACCATCCCATGTTCATCTCTTTTTTTACTAAAAGATATTAGTATAAGATTTAATGAATTTCCAAACGTCATTTATAGTCCTACAGTATCTATAACAGATTTTCTTCTTATATTTGGCTCTTGACATATCGTAGATTGAAACAACATAAAAAAAAATAACTAAATCAGAGTATCCTCACTGAACATTTCTGCCATGAATGTGCTAGCTATGTATCCCACAACTGCACAAGCACAAAGGTGGACTGCCATATAAGCACCGCCCTTCATATCAGTAGCAGGACCCAAAACAGCATCTGTGACATTTTGAAACCTCTAGCACAGAATTGGGGGCAAAAAATAATAAACAAATAGATAAAACCCTAGGAAACTACACAACAGATTTTCCTCTCACAATGTATTAGGCTGATGTGCTTTGACGGGAAACCAAACGTTTAAATATTATGAATCAGAAAGGAACACAAGCAAGATATCATCATGTGCACAAGCATAAAGCGGATATGACACATCGCTCAAATGTGTCGTGATGGAAACAGCATATCATAAATCTAGACAAATGTAAATGATGAGGAATATGTTGCTTGTGTCACAACGCCACAGTTGACCAATCCTTAGATTTGGTAAAGCATGAAAAAAAGAGGTTTTTAAGTGCCGTTAGAGTCGGTCATTTGTCATACATCAAGATGTTGTGACAGGTGCCATATAATATTTATCTGAAGGATGGATTTACACGAGTAGGTGTTGACTACGTGAAGTAAGAAACCGGTATGTGTGTGTGTGCACTTCCGTACACCCTGGGACCTGATCAGTGCTATCATTTGCCCACATGTCCACTGTGCTGTGCTGTTTGCTGTCATAAAAAAAGGAAAGAAAAGAACAGACAGAGCCAGTGAACAAATGCACACTGATCTAAACACTCCAGACCTCTCGCCCTCAGGACTCCTCTTCCCCCTCACGTAGCCCCAGCGCGAGGCTTCGTCTCTAGAGCAGCCGCTCAGACATCTGCTATAAAAGTAGAGCCAGATCTGACAGGGCATGCAACCAGCCAAAGCAAGAAACACTACAGCACCTCCGGCTCCACAGCTGAATATATATCACATCCGCAGTGACATTCTGCTTTAATAATGGAGACGGGGCAACAAAACAAATGCCATCTTGTCTCGGACTGAATAACGTCTCCGTTGTAATTTATCCTATGGAAAATGTTTGCATGTCACATTGATGGTTAAAGATTGTAATTTGCTGTCTCGCTCTCGCTCTGTCTCTATCTCTCTTTTTAATCCTATCCCACAGTTAATTTTTTTTTTTTTTTGAGACAGGAGATGAATAAATTAAGACAATCTAAATGAAAATTTAAATTAGATTAGCCAAAGCAGTGGAAGAAAGGGATGTCAGCTGTTAAAAGAAAACATCTGCTAACTGACATACTGTATGACAACAGTTGCTAACAAAACTTTACATAAAATGAATATATCTTGCACTGAACGTTGATATTTATCCATACTGTACATTCACACACCCACACATTGCTATCAACATTTTATTTTATTAATTTATTTTTATAGATTTCTACCCACGGTTTTTTTAAACAATTCAGTGACTCAGTTTGTCTAAAAAACACACAAGAGACACTACAGGCAAAAACATTGTTTTATGCGGTGGTCAATTTTGAGATTTTGGGATAGTTTAGTCCCTCAAAAATTTAATTAAAAAAATTATTATTTTATAACATTTTGTTTGCTTGTGACCATAACTTTCTTCCCGTATTTAAATCTTCTCTGTAAATGCCGCTTTTTTTTTGTCATTTTCCGATACCAATATCTCAGCCTATGTTGCACCTATGTACACCAAATTTTCTAGTTATACTCTCACTAGTATTCTGAAGATATTTGCCGAGGGATTTGTTAATAAATAATTCCTGGCCTGAGTTATGTGACATTTTAATGAAAAAATATGGAAAAAATACGCTATTTTTAAGGCTATGGATAGTTTATTTTGATTTCCTAGGAAATGAAAGCAGATATCCTAAAATCCCTCTGTAATTTATTTTTCATTTTGTGTATAAACAAAATGAAAAAATAAATTTGCACCTGGCTTTATCTTATATTCAGATATATGTACCGGAAATATATGCACATTTCCACATATTTAATGAGATATTTCCTCTTTTGCATATTTAAACATAAAATAAAAAAATAAAAAAACTTGCAATACATTTTTTTCTCCTATTCATGTGAGTAATCAACTGGTAAAGTTTCATGGTCCTATTTGTAAGTTAAAAATTTTACCCTATTCACCTGTAGTGTCTCGCCTTAAGTAATGTCAATTATTGTCCTTCCACAACTGTACAAATTAATTTACAAATAACTTAAAGATAATGTAATATAAAACAAACAAATGCAGAAATAAATGTTCCATATTGCTATCAATAGTACTGTCCCATTTGAGTTAATTAATCATTTATTGCACGAAACATCATGATGCAATGTCCAGAAGTATTTTGCAGTTATTTCTGTTAAATATTTTTCCGTAAAATAATATTTAACAATGAAACAAACAACAAAAAAGAGGTAATTTTGTTTAGGATGATGATATTATTGCAAAGGTTATGCAATGAGCGCTAATCAAGACACCTCACTCAAAGTCAAACTAACCCACAGAGAGTCTGACCGTCACGCATAAAGCGAGCCCTACAACATTCAATTCAACAAAAACAGACATTTCCCCGGAGTGTGGCTTCCTCCCACTGGAATACACATCCTCCATCCTCTCCTTAATTCTGTCGTGCGCCCTCCTTTCAACCCTGCTCTCCGTCATACTTTCATCTCAATGTTCTTACTCCTCTCTATTTCCTCTGCAGTTTTCATCCCAACCTTTCACTGCAAATGCTCGTCCACCCCAACACGCACACATTCATTCACATGACTGCTCAATAAAAATCTCTTTAAAAATAAATACAGACGCACACGCACACACCTGCTTGTTATGCCCCGTGGCCCACAGCTGTTAGCAGTGGTGCTGAAGACGCAGCCAGTAAGAGAGAAGGGACAGAGGAGCATGCTGGCCGTCGACTCATATTATTCCCCCATTTTGTCATTTTCACAAGATCAGTGGGCACGGTGACTAAGTGAGAACGAAAAGAGAGAGAAAGAGAGACTGAGGGAGAGAGTGAGAGTGAGCGAGAGACACCCACCAGACAGCCAAAGTGACAGACAGACTCTCTTTAACCTTCTAACTGATGACACAAGAGAGGAGTCCCCTCAGCCATAGTGAGTCTCTGAGCTGTTTTCAAACCAAAAACATGTGATCTACATTTAGACTTTCTCATTTTAAATGGCAAATAACAAGGCACAGCATGTTAAACTGCAAAAAAGTAATTTTCTTAATCAATATTTTTTTTCTTGTTTATCCTGAGGGAAAAAAATAAAATAAATAAAAAATATTTTTTTATATATATATATATTGAAACATTTTTAACCTTCATAGACCCAGAAACTCACACTAGAAAATGTATCATTGGAACACTTTTGGCAGGAACACGTTTTTAATATAATATTTATAAATATTTATAATATGAATTTCCCAGCATGCCTAAATCAAATAATACGGTCAGTGACACCACTGCTGACTGTTGATTGAACATAAAAAGTACAAAGAAAAGAATTGGAATTTATTGACAAAAAAGTCTTTGTTTTTAATGACAAACCAAGCATTTAAATGAAAAGAGCGTTTAAATTTAGAAAATAAAATAATATATAGGTAAAAAAAAATCAACAAATGTACATATACCTAGACTTGCTTATATTTATTTTCTTTTTCACTTCATATATGTATCATGACAAACCAAAAAAGAAAAAAATATATATTTTTGAAAAATAGCTTCAACCTTTAGAGCCCACCTATGTCAGATTTGCAACAGTCAATTAAAATCAGACATGCATATTAAATGTATATTCTGAGTGGTGTACAAACAAACACACACACTGGTTTTTGTGTGACGTTTCATAGGTGTAATGGTTTTTATACTATACAAAGCATATTTTCAATCGCCCTACACCAGGGGTGCCCGATCGGGTAAGATTTGAGAAACCCTGCCTTATAAGAAACTTTGTGCAATTTCAGATAAAAAAAAAATGTCATTAAGTACATTTTTGTCCATTGAAGAAAACACAAAAGCCAGCACCACACAATGAAGCAAAATATGAGTGATTAAAAAACACAACTCTGCTCCTCCAGTAAATGTATCTCACCTTGATATATTTTTATTTTTTTCTGGTGAATAAGACAATTGCACCTGCTTAGTATCCACATGGTGATGGATTGACAAACAGTCTGTTTATCCCCGCGTCACACATCAAACTTAAAGTAGCTGTCTTTTTTCACCAATGTGACCCGGGCGTCCTTGCAGGATGGCAAAGAATCTATAATCTCCTAAGCTGCATAAAGCAATCCTGCAATTAGTATGACTGAGAGTTCCAAATGTTAATGGACTGCATTTCACTCCTTGTCAGCGACAACAGATGAACTAGACACTTACTGAATTTTATGTTTGCTTCATCGTCATTGTTATGTGCACCAAAAGCTCTTGTACTCCTTATGTATCCAAACAATAAATGCAAAACAGGAAGCCATAAATGATTCTCCAGCTACAGCTCGAAAATACACTTTTATAAAACCACAATAAATGCAATAAATGCAGCACTATTTAAAAGCAGTATGCTGATCAATCTCTGCCGTTTTAGATTGCGCAAGTTTATGAAACAAATACCATTTTGTCTGCTTTGCTATCTTTGGGCAGAAAGTGTCCATACTTGTTTTATTTAGCAAATCTTTTGTGTTCATGGGTGCAGGCTGAAAGAATATACTCTTACGTTCTACGAAAGAACACATCCATTTGATGTATTGTTTGTTTGTACTTCCAGGCTTGCCCGTCTGCTGTGAGTGCCTGTGTCCATTTGTCTTAATAAACTTGCTGCTGCAAATTAAGACTTCCATCTGTTGGAGGTCATATCTGTATTTGTCATCCTCTCCCGAGACATGGGCTACATTATCCCATTGCGCTTCAGCTCAGGACACGTGTCACATGAAAATGCTGTGAAATCTATTCCGTACAATGGCAAGAATATCTCTCCTGCTGTGCAGATTCCATCTAATGCAAGAAAAAAACGGTGGTTCGGTGAATGATGGGAAAGAAAAAAAGAAAGAAAATGCTAGACATTCGCTAACATCTCCAGCTCATAAATTCCATCAAGGACCAAGGTTTTAAAAAAGTCAATAGTGTGCACAGTGACTGGCACACACACACTAAAACGGCACATCAGCAAAATACGCAGATGTGTGCTGTCAAAATATAAATCAGCAATCACGGCACAACATAAACACAATTGCCAGACCAGCAGAAAGAGAGAGCAGGAATATATGAGCGTCATTTCGCGATTGGCAGCACAGTAGGGCTAGACAGAGGGAGCGAGACTGACTCAAACACACTTAGGCACAAACCGCATAATTAAATGCAATGTTATTTATGATTTCAAGCAATAATTGCTGGCCGGTGAGTTCAAGGTTCAGGTTTTACCCAGAGCTGCGGCATTGTTTGTTAAAAAGGAATGCCGTGTTTCATTTTTGGCCTTTGGTGTAGAATTTTAATGAGAATGTGGACTAAAAGGATTTGGAGGGATGCAAATGTTTGTTTGGGCTTTTTCAAATGATGTTCAAGCATTGGTCATCAGTTAAATCGCAAATGGTGTATTTCGACAACACACTCCTCCAAAGGAAAGAAAAATGTAAAATCAATCCGTCAATCTGCTGCCTGATTAAAAATCATGAGATTAATAACAATTATTTTATTCTATAATTCTACAGTCATAGCTATAATTCTGATAGTAGGTTCAGGTGTGTTTAATCAGGGTAGGAGCACAAATTTGCAGGACAGTGGCCATCCTGCTAACCTGATTTTACCAAGTATCCATGCATCAATGTCTTTGTTAAACCTGGAACAACATTATGATTAGCCAATCAGATCTGAAGAACCAGTTTAGTTTTTGTTAGTTTGGGGGCTTGTACATTAGTGCCAGTCATCTATCATCAAATCTGTTTTTAGAGACCTACTCATGTAAGGTTAGATTTAGGTGTAGATATATAGTCAAGACTACATTTTTTTAATAAAATGTTGTTCCAGAGATTCAATCATGAATATCTGCGATTTCAAAATATGGCCTCAAATTATTTTATTTTCCCAGTGGTTTAAATCAGACTTCTAATAGGCTATAATTCTGAAACCTGAAATAATATCTCCATTAAAACTCTAAAATGTGCAAATGCGCAACCTCTATGAAATCCCTGCTAAAGACACATCAAGCACATCTTTCAGCATGACATCCAACACAACAGCATGTTTTGTTATGATCGGAGAGATGAAAGGGAATGAATAAAGGGAAATAATCAGAATAGAAAGCAACCATGCATCCCAGTTTAGTGTGAGGTTTGTTATTTTTAGCCAAAGCAGCAATAATTACCCCAGCAATGTCTAACAAAATTGTTCAGGCTCGGCTAAGCAATTAGGCCAGGCAGAGTGGCTAATGGAGAGAGAATTACACAGACCTTTCCCCCATTAGCTTCCATTTACACCAGGAAATTCACTGTGAGTACAGGCCAAACATGACTTCCTAAAGTAGATTAGGGTCTCTTTTTCTCCTCCTCTGCCTCTTTTAGGCTCACGTGTGTATGTTTTTTTCACTGTTAATGCACAGGTTTTTCAGTAGGTGTACTGATATAATTGGCGTAGGCTCAACTAGCGTCTGTTTTACTTTGCGTATCGTGTCAAAAAAGACGGGGAAAAAAAAACCTACCAAACAAACAAACTGTGACCCACACATAGATTTACAAAACCAATGAATATTCATGGAGATTCAATGCTCATGAAATGCATGGAATGTAGGCGCAAAACCAATACGTATTTACTTCGCATCATTTATCAAAATAATTTACAATGACTAACAACCCCGTTTCTGATATATACGATCTCTAAATGCATAATAAGTCAATATAGAACTTAATATAAAAGTTAAATGTAAACCAATTCAGAGAGACACACATCAGAAGCGATTTCCATTTTAACCTTCATTCAAACCTTGCACGAATTCTCACTGTCTTCCGCCATTAGGGACTGTCAAATCAGATGTGACATCTCTGGGAGATGGCAAATCCACAAGAATATTTAAATCATCCTTCAGTCTTTCAAGACCTGACTTGCCGTGGCCTCCCTCTCTGGCTGATGACTTTGACAATTAATTTGTGTTTTACAGATTACGCCATCAACCGCTCCAACCCCAAACACGAACATGGGCATGCATCACTCCACACTCTACCCATGTGTGGAGGAATCTAAGATTAAAAAGAGGATATTCTCTGAATTAATACAAAACCGGTGTGGGTGTATCCATGAGATAAAGCAGAGAAGTCCGAGGGAGGGGTTGCGGCAGTGGCGCCTTCGTCCCATCTGATTTGTTTCGGAGGACGAGGACTCTCATCATTCTCTGAAAGTTAATGATTTCTCTCGTCTCTCTGAGCTTAATTTGCTAAATGAATTCAGATATCTCTTCTCTGGGATGGCTGTATGAAGAGGGGAGTAGATTACCCCTTGACCTGCTGAGGTACAAGCAATTAAAGAAGCGTCACGTCAGTCTGTCAAGACGAAACACAAAGGCTCAAGACACCTAACCCAGTTAGAGGGCTCAACTCTTTAATAAAGAAAGTTTGGTATACTTGTCAAGATTCTAATGGGTCCTGTTACAGTGGGTAATTGGGAATTAGGCTACATACATTGGGAATGAATATCCAGCCATTTGTCACCTCCCACCAGAGGAATAAATGACGGCGCATACGATGCCATATTAATACATAGTTTCCTCTTCCCAACATTGTCAGTTTATCAACTAATCCTTAATGTGATTATATTATTAACCAATAAAACATAAGTCAATAAACACATTTTAAGTATTTGTGAGCTAATAGCATTAATGCAGTCATTACCCTCCTGCTAATCAGACACGCAGACCCATAAGATTTTAATCTGAATTCAAACGTATGCAATCAACAGCCCAATTATACAATTTAATCTCATCTCGATATTTTCTGGTGGGTAAATCTGGGGCATTTCGAATTGACAAGATAAGAAAGAATGAAAGAAACCTATGGGGTTGAACGGTTCTGTTTTTTTGGGGGGGGGAGAGGAAAGGGATAAGCATTGAGATAATTAGGGAAAGAATGCGGAAGAGAAATCAATCCAGTGTCTTCGTTTGATGTGTTATCAGAGCCGGGCTGTCTGCGGTGATGCGATCTGACTTATAATCGATAGTGATTATGCACCAGGGCTTTCCCCCACATGCTCTAACCACTGTGTTCTCGTCTGCTTCTGTGGCTACTGTTCTGGCTCATCAAAGCCAGCAGTTGAAGTTTGTCATGATGCTCTAGGGGATCTCTGGGTTGTGGAGACATGCTTGGGTACGGTTGCAAACACAAGTTTGGATGCTGATATTGTTGGAAAGACAATATATAAAAATTCTGCTTTCATTTTCACTGTAAGCTCAAAGCTAAATCATGAACTGCAACTACGATAAATGTTTGGTTTTCTTAACAAGCTGTAATACATACCTGTGCAGCTCTGAATTATTCTCTATTGTAGGGAGAAGTTCAGGGCGAAGAGCAGAGTTGTAAAATTGACAAACAGGATAAGCTGAAGGTCAAATCAATGAGCACCATTCTCATAATAGACCTCGGATATAGAGTACAACAATGCGTAACTGAGCAATTTGTTCTTTGACTCTGACTGCACAGGATCTGTTGGCGCAACAGCAAACTTTTTAATTTTGCCCTGCTCGCCAGATCCCTAAAAGGTGTAAAATTTGAATCCTGTCTGTAAATAAATGGAATTAGCTATGTCTGAGTGGACTGTATCCTTCCCTGTAGCAACAATAAATATTTGGTCTTTGCTGTTTCTCGGTTCGCCGTCCCTTGGGCTCCATGGACTGCAGTATTACATTTTCAAATAGGAATTCTAGAGCTTCCTTTTTATCATGCATTCTTAAAAGTTGCATTTATTTCATTTTAAAATCTTTGGCTCATTATACCCATTTAAATGTTGACTTCCCATATACATATACAACACATTTTACTACACTCTAATTAAAGGACTTTAAATAAGGGTCCCTGTGATTTTGGGTCACGTGATTTTGCCAATTAAGAAATTATCCTGGGTCAACATTACTGTTTCTTAACCTAACCCTTAAACCCCAAAATTTATTCCTAAAATCTGTGGTAAATGATATCTATATCAATAAGGTTGTAGAAGCACCTTACCCTGATCATAAGCCTAAAACAGATTTTTCCTGACAAATGATCCCTCAAATCTGACTGGTTGATTGGAATGTTGTTCCAGGATCAACAAGAATGTTAATCCAGGGACATCTTGTACTTGGTGAAATCACACTTACCTAAAAGAAGGTCCAATGTAAGATGTTAATATGAAGGACATCTCCATATTGATTTTTTTTTTGTATTACATTGTGTCAGTAACTTTAACAGATAATGTGCTGGCAGAAAATTATCAGTAATGTGTTAATGTGAGACATTTACTGGCAGCTTTTTCAGTTTAATAAGCAATATTTATTGTTGACATGGCCAAAACATTGCTAAAGTTAATAATAATAAAGTTAAAGTTAAAAAGAAAATCTACCCTATCAGGAAAATATGAAATTCCTTTAAGAATTATAGGGTTAATTATCAAAAACAGCACCTCAGTCCTAAAACCCAGTGTTTTAACATATGTCAGACCTGCAAGATGACTGGCCATAGAAGAGATGACTGGTGTGAACCAAATGTACATGCTGTTGGGGCGACGGAACAACATACTTTTTCTTACCCGTTTACCCTAAGAGTGACAATATAATAATAAATTAAGAGGGAATTTTATGTATTTTTATGTCCTCCTTCAGGGGCGGAAATTTAAAGGATCAGTGGATCAGATCATTAAAATAAAATCCCCTCATCTCTGCTTGAGCTCCTCTTCATTCCTGTTCACCCCATGCATGAAGGAAAGAGTTAATTACTAGGGTTTTAGTCATTGCAGTAGTGTAGCTCTGTGCTAATGTCTTCCCCTGATCGTGCCATCTGTATCCCGTCACTGCAGCAAATTACAACCATGAAAAGATAAAACACATATAATATTGAAATGTTTACAAAAGTTAATAAATATTTGCTCGCTGTATGCTAGCAAATCTGGTCCCATTCCAATCGGTTGTGAGTTTTGTGATTGCTTTTTAAATGGGCAAACATCTCACACGCCTCACACAAAGTTATTCCTTGCCACATGTTTAGGTTGATTCAACCCCTAAGTAAAATACTGGGGTCCGTTCTTCATACGTCCCTTGATACATCCGAGATGAATTGAGACATCTAAGATCAGATCATCGTGCTAACTATTAGCTCACTAATCCGGTTCTCTGAACGTACCTGCTGTTGATGAATAGTATAGCTGGATTGAGTTGTCTAGGATTATTGCGCGTCCGTGCGTTGGTTTAAAAGGCGACATGTATTGATAGTAGAAACACTGATCACAACCCCTTTGATTGGTTGATGAAATGTAAAAGAGCAAGCTCAATTTTTTTTCTCAAGCAGAGCAAGAGCTTTTATTAGAGGGTTGTGAAGAATTACTACGACGGCGTTTAGTGCCACCAAAAAAAAAATTATCTAAAACTAGACTGAATTGTGATTAAATTTTAATTAAATTTAAGCATATTTGAATATTGTTGCGTCCGAGCGGCTGCCTTATCTTATTGAGATGAGATCTAAGAACTCATGGAATATCAAGAATATAATATTTATTAAAAGACTGAACAAGAACAAC
>JAUMHI010000012.1:3562336-3621741 GCA_032359435.1 Enteromius unitaeniatus
ATATATATATATATATATATATATATATATATATATATATAATGGGGTATGATATGATATATTGTGTGTGTGTGTGTGTGTGAAACAAAATAGAGCTAGATATAATATATGCTTATATAAACAGCTTAAACAAGACATTAATACAACAAACAAGTATGTCAGCTAAGTCCTTTTTTCGCTGCATCTTTGATATAGTTTTTTTGGGTTATGGGTTAGTCTGGATATGATTAGTTTGGCAAATAGTTAGCTAGAAATGAAACCTGCCAAGCAGTTAGCATAACAATGAGGTTTGCACGGCCAAAGCAGTGAAATTAGTTTGGCGTAGGGTTTGCACAGGACAAGAGAACAGCTATGCGCACAGATGATAGGGGATATTTGTCAGATATCTTTTGAAATACATACGGCATTAAACTGCAAAAGACCGGGTTCAAAGCTAGCATTACCATATTCACTGCCGATTAAAATTATCTCCGTCTCTAATACATTTTTGTATCCGTGCACAAAGCCACTGTGATGTCATTAAATGTCACCGGTGGGTAAAGAGTTTTCTCTGAAATAGATCGGCCCTCAGAATAAAATTACTTACTGATGTCAAGAGTTATATTTTCATAGAGCACCATCCCCTCTTACTGTCATAAATGGAGGGACGGGAGAATTAAATATCATTAAATATCACCCTTCTCATTACACCATGCAATTACACTGGGATCTGGATTTCAAAGTCCTCACCAGTTGCCTAGCAGTCAAATTATGCCTCAGACAACCGTGTCGATCAAATAAAAAGACGGAGGGTAGAAGGAGAGGAGACCTCTGGGTAAATGAAAATGGCTTATGACTCACCTCTATCTTTCTGTCTCTGTATCCCTGTCTCTTTCTATCGCTCTCTAAAGGAGCTTTTTTTTTAATAAGAGGAAGAGTCATTCGATCTAACCGTTTATTTTATTAGTGCTTAAAGTTGACATCTTTAATAAATGTGTGTGATGGGATCCAAAAGGGAAGGTGGAATCAATTTAAAACATGGTTACTACTTACACTCATTTGCCAGACACGCACTCCTTCCCTTTGTCAGGATGTGAATCCGGCGACACGGAATGATTGATCGTGGCCACGGTTAACAGAGACATGCATTAAACTGCTGATCACAGAGTGTGGATATTTGCAATACTACCATGGTTTATTCTCATATTTCATATTCATCTGGAGACGGGGAGTTTGTTCGAGTTATTGAGCGTAATGAGCCATGAGGGCAACCGAGTTTACACAAGACAAGCAGCTGAGTGATGCACCATTCGATATTCACCATACTACTCCGGATCTGAGCGCATGTGTGTGTATGACGCAGTTGTTCAATAAAAAAAGAGCAAAGAGCATAATTACTTAAGATGTCAACTGAGGCTGCACAGCCACTTAGAGAGGAGGGTTACGCAATTGGCTCTTTCCCACTTTACACAACATCCACGGTCAATAAACGCCTCAAGCCCCATAAACGGAGAGAAACTGAATTCTTAGAGGAAAGAAACCAAATTAAGAGACGGGATGAGGGAAGCAATACAGCATCCTTAAAAAATATGACCGTTTTAAAGTCATTGCATTCATGTCTGAGTTGCCACACAATAGCTAAATGTGAATTCTTTCTCATTAGCACTCCCATGCTTCCCTCAGGACTGTGTTGAGTGCTAACGCTGTCTATGTGACAGAGACAAATGAGTAATGTGTTTTAAAAGACAGTAGGCAGAGGATATTGCCCAAGGCTTCGACGTAAATAGCAGCAAGACCATTTGTTTGGCAAGGGAGTGAAGTTAATAGTTGACTCAGGTGAGTCAGGACGCACGTATTGTGTTACAGGCGACAAGGAATACGTGAAACCAGTACGTGACTCAAGGGAACTTCATTGGAAAGCATAACATTAGGGTCAGCTGATCAACGGAAGTGTTAATGCGAGGGTGTGAGGGTGTGTGTTAAGTGGAGTTGAAGTGCGGGGGTTGGAAAAAAAAATTCCTGGCAAGGACATAATTCACTCAGTATGTGTGTTGATGGGTGTTTGTGTTCCAATTTGTGAGGGAAATGTAGATATGTATGATGATGTGGTAATAGCAGCGGTGTGAAAAGCAGAAGGAAAACCATTTAATGAATTTCAGAAGCCATAAGTAAACAGTAACTAGGGTAGTAAACAGCTGCTAAAGAAATGTGTCCAAAATATTATGCCAAACATAAATTTCTACTCTGCTGTATACAAAGAATTTACCAGGTGCATTAGAAATAGTGTGAAATACCTTAATAGTGTCAAACCACAAATGCATTTTCTTTGGCTTTTGTTGTTTATACACACACAGTATATAAAGTATATATAAATATTATCGCAATTATTGCATCCAAAATATATGTTTTTGATATATATATATATGTAAAGACACATACAGTATATATATTTTTCAATATTTGCATGTTTATGTGTCTATATTTATATAATTTATATTACAAATGAATATATTTCACAGTAGAACATAACATATAAGCCAATATGATCATTTTTTATTATTTTTAATATGTTGTATTACTTTAATTAGCATATTTGTTCCTATTACTGTTACTTTTCACAATGTACTATTATTATTATTATTTTGTTTATTTTTTTGTCATGTGATATAAAAGCGTAATAATTTATACAATGTCCAATAATAATAACAAAACAATACATTATATTAATACATTTGTATAACTGATTTGTATTACTCCTGTCCTCCACCTCTCTTGCCGTGTGTCCCTTCAGCATACAGAAGTGTTTGCCATGTCCCCATAGCCACTCATGGGCTGTCAGACTGTAATCTGGAGTGATTGAATGTGATTGGATGTGGCTGACTTTAACCAACACACATAAACTGACACACCCTCACACACACATTTCCTGAAGCTACTGTTGATGTATTCCATGCCACACTTTCCAAAAACAGACAGCCAATCTGCCTCAGGGCGATCACACGTTAACCAACCAATTTACAGTGGCACCTCGTACACCACGGCAAGCGCAAACTCATTAGGATTCAACTACACACAACACGAAAGCACACGCAAATAGAATCTCATTAAAAACAAGGAAATAATTTTGAAAAAGTTCCACTCAGGTCACTCATGCATCTTACATGGCCATTAACGCTCTGTTAGCTAAGTACAACAAGTTGTGTATTTTTCTTATTAAGACGCATTATCATCAAATGTGATTGTAAGTTAGCCATGAAAAGTTATACACACTGCGGCCTTTCACACCCCGCTCCCTCTCATTCTCTCTCCAGACGTGACATAAAAGTGTAAAAGAAGGCTGAGAGAAAGGAAAGAGCGTGGACAGGAATGAATTTCATGGTTATAACTTAGGAGAGAGCCGGTATTGTGCAGCTTTGCACTGGAACGTAGTGTGTCCCTGACGCCATGACTCCAGTGTGAATGAAGCCTAGTTCTGCTTTTTTCTTTTTTCCAAATGTATGAGGGACTATGTTGCGTTTTTGATCTAAAACACTGAGAATGTTTCAATGGCAGGTGGACGGCAGGGGACAGAGCTTGACAGATCTGACTCAAGCAGAATTTGAGGAGGATTTGTGTTTTGGAGCCTGTACCTGGGGCGGTTTTTGTTTGTGCCATTTAACGAAAGGACACTCAGGGCAAATTCACTGAGCTTTCTCACTTAACACAAACATCGTCTTATTCATTACCATCAATTCTGTCTATTAAATAAATATGTAAATAATGAAATAAAAATAAACAAAAATCTTACAAATTAAATTAGAATGAAATAAAAAATAAAAAAGTAAAATAGAATTAAATAAAACAATCTTAAAACCAATTCAAACTATTAAACAGTATCTGAGAGTAATAAAATAACACTGACCGCAACTTTATATCTTATCACCGTGCGTTTATATTATTTTAAATATAATATATTATACATATATATTAAGAACATGTTATATTATTATTTAATCATAAAATAGAAATAGTCTGACGTGTTGAAGTTGCGTCATGAATTTATGGGAATTTTTGTGCAGCTACCTAAATACTTTTACTGATACAACACAAATTAAACAATGCTTTTAGCAGCATGCTTAGTAAACTGATGAAAATGGCTGAATCCATCTCAGTGCAACATGTTCTGTGAGCCTGATCTGTGGGCATCATATGAAGACCTTCATATTGATGGGTGTTAGTCTAATTGAGGGGGGGATTTGTTTGCCGAGGCTTGATTCACAGTCTGTCAAAGTGATGGAAACAGGATGTTGTTTCTACATGCAATCAAAGATGACAAAGATTACGCTGTGGATGCATGTGCATCTGTGAGTCTGTATGTACGTGGGTTAAGGGTGCACACATCACCAACAAAGAGTTTTTGCTAAATTAAATCTCCAATTTGAAGATGATTTTATCCAATATAACAGTTATTTTCCCCCTTGTCAGGCGCATAAACAAACCAAACTGAACGGTAATAGGTTTTGTGCATTTATTTTTGCCAGCAAATGGGCGTGAAGTAAATTTCTCACCTTTTGGTGCATTTAATGCACGATCACTGCCTCATGCTAAATGGCTGTTATCTGCGGACACAAGTCAGCAGGTGTTCACTGAAGCCGTTAACCGGGTCTAAATGAACAGGGCTGGGGGGAAGGATCCATTCTCTTGATGGGCTGTTGCACAGTAAACACTGACCCGAGTCTGACCTGATCAGACAAGTGCTTTTACTCATCAGCTCTGCAAATAGGTACGAGTGCCATTAGGACATTAATTTGGACCTCCCACCAATCTAACTAAGGACAATGTGGCACAACACATACACCAGTAATGATCCACAAATCAACAGGATGGTAATCAGAGGGGTCGTAATGTGTTTCCACCATCAGAGCAACAAAGACCACACAGTGAAGACAAACCAGATGCTAATAAAACAAAGTGTGTGTGTGTTTGTATATACTGTCACCCTGGACCACAAAACCAGTTATAATAGTATGGGTATATTTGTAGCAATAGCCAACAGTGTTGGGGCATCGCCATCTCACACCAATTGCAGGAGATGCTTGCCATTTTTCGCTCACTGAAACACTTCTTACCAGATGTAAGAGATCGACATGTGTTGGTTCCCACCAGTGGTCTCGTACATCAACCACTAAGGAGATCTGTGTTTGCGCTCCTTATACAAGCTGGCACACCAGATCCTCTTGTGGGCCTGGGACAGACTCCTCTCACTGAGAGCTGTCTACATTCTCAGGCATCTAAACCTAAGAACAGACATCCTGCAGAGCAGAAGTGGACCTCTTTGCAGCTCTAGAATGCGCAATGTTCATCCAGCCTCTGACCAGGCAAAGTATGTCTTTCGATCTGATGGCCCTCCTAGATGTCTCTCCATGGAGATTTCAGTCAGGAGGGACCTCCTCCCACAGCCATGGGGCACCATTTTGCACTCTCGCCCGGAGTTGTGGAAGCTGAGAGGGGGCACAACTCATAGCCTCCAGTCTCTCAACCGAAATTGTCGAGACCATCCTCCAATTCAGAGCTCCATCCACGAGGAAACTGTATGCCCTGAAGTGGAAACTTTTCACTTCTTGGTGTAGAGAATGCAGGATCCAGTAAACTGCCCAGTTGGTACAGTGCTGGAGCTCCTGCAGGCCAGATTCTTCACTGGGGTCACCCACTCCACCCCGAAGGTAGAGACCCCCTGGTTACATGAAGTTGAGGCCCCAAGTATGATCCCAAGTACCTATTTAGGATCTGGCCGTGGTGTTAGAGGCCCTCTGTGGGCTACCTGTTGAGTCCAAAGGGGATATCTCAGATCGCAGTGGCCCCTTAATCCATAACCTGTGGGTGCATTTTGAGGGTCCCTATGATCAAAACACATCCAATTGTACTGCAGGACTTCAGTCCTCCTCCCTTCAGGAAGTCCGGCCAGAAGAAACTATTGTGGATGCCATCAATACTGCTTATGAATTCTCTGGTCTCCCGCCAATGCTAGGAGTCAAGGCTCATTCAACTAGGAGTGTGGAGGCCTCCAAGGTCTTGATATCTGAGGTCTCTATACAGGAGATCTGTAACGCTGTGGGATGGTCCCACACATGTGTGTCCGTTTCTACGGATTGGACTAGTGAGCCACTCCAGGCTCTGTTGTTCTCTTGCCCTAGCTGTGCAGGTACACACACTAGGCAGGGATTTGCAAGTCTGGGAGCATGGGCATCTTGATAGCGTCTTGTCAACATGGCTTGAGTTCCTGCAGAGGAACATCTCAAGGTTACGTATGTAACCCTGTTCCTCAAAGGAACGAGATGCTGCGTCTTGTAAACACACTTCCGGCATCCCTGCCAGCACTCACTTCATGACGTTGAAGCTGAAGCTTGCGGCACTCCACATGCTTTTATGCTTCCTGGTCAATGGCGTTCCGTACCAGTGAGGAACTAGGGTTACATATGTAACCTTGAAACGTTAAGTGTTCAATATTCTCTCTCACTGCATATTTCAAAGCGAGCACTACTTATTATATAAAAAGAATGGCATAGTGGGGAAGTACTGTATATGAAATAGGATGTAGACTTCTCAAATCTATAGTAGACAGGAAGATAGAGTACTAATTGTCTGTCTAAAGAGAACAGGTGCAGACACACAAGTCAATGACTTTTTTTTCCTAAGTAGGCAAACACTTACCAGACAATATCAGTTCTGCTAACAGTAGCTCATCCAAACACACACATGCACAGCACACAAACAAATACCCTGCTTTCTGTAAACTGTTTTCATGTGAAACTGCCTCCAGCTTTGTCCTAACGTCCATCCTTCTGTTCAGCTCGCGTTTCCTTTTATTTACCTCCCTCTCTGTCTCACACTCAAAGCAAAGCAGTTGTTGAGGAGTTCCCTCCCCGCATCTCTCCAGTACGCTGCCATTGTCACCATGCATCCTGCTGCTATAGAGTGTGTGTGTGTGTGTGTGATCGACAGAGGTTTACGGCTAAATGAGGGGTGTGAAAAAGACAAAGACGGAGAGGAGAGTGGGAGGCTGACAGAGCAGCACCACAAAAGCACTTAACAACTTCACACACACCCTCTCTCCCTCTCTTTCTCTCTCTCTCTCCCTCTCTTTAAGTGGTGACAGACTGGCAGCTCCTCTCCGTGAAGTTAAATGTCAGATGCAGTACTCAGCTTCTCCCTGTCTTCACTCCTCTCTTTTCACTGTCTTGACAGGTGCCACTGCCGCGTTTTTATGTTGCGCAAAAATGAGCCCAAACTCAACCGCTCTCCGACTCACTTACAGCTTCCTTTCTGACCTCTGTCCACTCCGTCTTCACTTTATCGCATCATTTGCTCTATTCCAGTTTCACTCACTGGATTGTTCCTCCTTGTGTAGGATATTTCTGGTTTAAGCACTTTTTTGTCAGGCCTGCAGGGCAATCACACAATTGTTCCTAAGTTTTAAACTTCCTGACACAGCAGATATCCAGCGCCCACTATACCCACACTTCAGCAAGATCAGTTAAAAAATTTGTAATAATACTCCTCGAGAGTTTGGAGAAAGTGTACCACAAGTCAACAATCCATAAAAAGTTGATTATGAATTTCGCTTTAGTCTCAAATGCACATCTTGCAAAATTTCACACAGTAATCTGCATCAGAACCCAGTTTTTTTTGTTTCTTTCTTTTTTTCTTTTTTAAACCAGGGATAGTTTTTGTACTAGGAAATTGTCATCAAATATTTCCTTCTGCCCAATATGAAATACCCTCAGCTTATACAGCACCACCGTTATATATTAAAAATGAAAAACAGAAGATCATCCTGTCATTCTGTTCTTATGAAGGGAGAATGTGAGAATGATATCGTTAATAATACTAAACTTTTCTGAAAGATGCTGACAGGTCTCCACTGCTGAGAAGAAGCTCAAACATGCAGCTAGCAATAGCACAACAACTAATGTAAGTGGACGCCAGTCGCTACTATTTACCAAACTCTATACTTTCATCTTTTTTTTCTTTTTTTTTAGTGCAAACATCATTAAGCTACTGTTCAAAACATTTGGGATCAGTAAGATTTTATTTTTTATTTATTTTTGCTCATGTATTTGAAATTGGTTGCTTATTCTCACTAAGTTTACATTTATTTAATTCAAAAATACAGTAAGAAAAAAAACCCGAATATTTTGAAATATTACTACAGCTTAACTAAATAACAAATACATATAAAAAGTGTTTTTTACTCACTTGATCTATTTATTGCTTCTAAAAAGCTAATATATATATATATATATATATATATATATATAAAAATAATAATAATAATAAAACTTTTTTTTTTTTTTTTTGGACAGACAATCATCTGCCATTCTTAATGCTTTATTTATTTATTTGTTAATTCTTTAAAACTGATTAAAAGTAGACTGGATTGTCTACAAAACCAGCTGTGACTGATTGTATAATTACATTAAGCAGCTCAAATGGAATCAACTGCAAAAAGAAAAAGAATAGAAAGCAAAGTGATGTCAATACAAAGCTGCCTTTGGCGTGACCATGTTGACTGAAGAGTTCAGTGCTTACAGGAGGAAACTGTGGGATCAAGTGCCTCTAAGAGGAACATCAGCACAGTCCTCTTGCCTTAAAACCAAGTAGGACGGTCAAAGAGCAAACGCTGCCGTTATCACTTGTACACATGTACGGAAGAAACATCTCCCCTCTGGGCTTATCTTCAGCTCTGAGCAGTGAATTAGGCACCGGTATGGGAGTGGTGCCAGGGTGGATGTTGGTATAAATCACCTCAAGGTTCGATTTGGCACTTTAAGGAGAAAGAAAATCAAAACCTCAACCTCTCTCCACCCTGCTCTCTTTTTAGCTTTCTTTCTTTGTTTCTCTGCACAAATCATCTCTACTCTCTCCGTATCTTCCCCGGGTTATATGAGGCTGAAGATGCAGCTGGGGAATGGAGGGATTAGGAACACACTCTTACATTAATACGTCACAAATTGCACAGCATGCAGGCCTTAGAAAGAGTGCGTGTGTGTGTTTGTGTGTGTGTCACAGTCAAAGCTGGGACTGACACACATCCATGCTCTCTGACGATCCTGGATTAGAGTCTGTTGATGTGTTTTGGGAGCACGAGTGTGTGTCCGTGCATGTGTGTGAGAGAGAGTGCATCCCTGGCACTGCTAATGCTACATTTGTGCTGAGATAGGCCTGTTCTGAACCTGCTCTCAAAGGCTTATTTGGGTTCCATTAATGATGGCCTCACCCAGTAATCTCTCTAAATTGGAAATCTGATGAGAAGTTAAAAAAAAAAAAATCACTTTCAGTTGGGAGAGTGCATATGCTGCTGTTCATTCCCTTAGGAGAGCGAGGAGGGGATGTAGGGCGCGAGAGGAAGAGAGAGTCGTAATCGTGTCTCCGATTTAGCCTGCTTTGCATTTAGTGGAGTCAGGACCAGAATGCTCACTGCTCCTCTGTCGTCATTTGAGACGAAAAAGATGCCGATCAGGAAAGCACACATAGTTCTACAGCTTTTCCTGAATCCTTTTACAGCTTCCAGACCGCATCACAGTATAAGAATATCTCAGCAAATCTTTCATTTTACCATCATGACGTATACGGCAGGGATTAGCAACCCTTTTTGGTCTGGTGAACCTCTATGACCTAAATTATTTACTGACGCTCCCAATGAGATTTAAAATAATGTTCTGGGCATTAAATCAATTTATAACATGACTCTCTGGAATATTTGACTCTTGACCGGTCAATCACGGCATTCAGTGGTCAAACCGTTTTATGTAATGGCTGCTAAACTGTACATTTAGTTGTCTTTGCTGTTTCACGTCTCTAGTACTGCTTTTTAAAAATCTAATTATCATTAGTAATAATACATATACATTATTTAGTGTATGCAGAGTAACATACAGTCAAGTGGCCATTATTGTAATATATTGTAAAATAATGTAATATAATAAAATAGAGTTTTATGTTCATTTTAATTGTAATAATAATAAAAAAATATTTATTTTATATATATACTTTTCTTATTTATTATTACTATGTCCAAGAGAACCCTGCAACATGCCAGTCTGGAAAAACACATTGTTAACTAATACTAAATATAAACTACACAGTTCTGCTTCCCTTCATCTCTTTATTCTTGTCATATACTATGTAATAGCTTTCATGTAGTGTCAGACTGTAAAATAAATACATACAATATTTTTCCAGCTGAAATGCTAAAACACTGGAGATGTGTGTTGTCTTGTAGCTGACAAACATGTGTTGTAAGAAACAAGCATCATGGGAAGCCCAGCCACCAGCCCCATGGAGACCAACGCATGACTTCCCAAAGTCTTTTTCCCGTTCATAGGCCACGGCAAATTTATGGGATTTACAAACGTAGCGGAGAGAAGGGCAGCGAGAGGCAGAGAAGAGTGAGATGGAATGACAGAGCAGGAGGGGAGGAGAGGAGGAGGGCAGCGAGAAATGAGGATCAGAGGAGGTCAAGCAGAGGATTGGAAATGGAGGCACAAAGGAGACAGAGAAGAGTGAGAGTGACATCGAAGAGACAAAATGAAGAGAAGAAATTTTAAAAAGTAGAGAAACCAGAGAAAAAAATGAGAAAAGACGAGTGGCAGACAATAATTTAAATGGTTACCCAAGATGATTTATTTTTTTTAATTAATCACTTAAAGTCATTATTTTTGTTTTCCTTCCATACAAAAAGTATTCTAGTCACTTCATAATGTTATGGTTGAACCACTGATAGACTATTCTGACGAAGTCCATCATACTTTTCTGGACCTTGACAGTGTTTTCTTGGCAGTCAGCTTTCATCCAAAATATCTTAAAATTGTGTTATGAAGATGAACAACAGCTTTTATGGGTTTGGAACTGCATGGTGATTAATGACAAAACGTAAAGTTTTGGGATGGAGTAACCCTTTAAGACATGGTGAATAGACAAAAGAAAATATAAGAAACAAGATGAGATGATAGTCAAAATGAAATGATGAGAAGAGAAGAGAAGAGAAGAGAAGAGAAGAGAAGAGAAGAGAAGAGAAGAGAAGAGAAGAGAAATCAGAAGAGACAGAAGAAAAGAGAAACGAGTCGAAATGAGACTAGAGCAGGAGAAAAGAAATGAGACGTGACGAAAAGAGAAGAGAAAACAGAAGTGACCCACCCGTTTTATCTTATCATGTGTGTAATGTCCGCTCTTATCCTCTTATCACTGTGAAATGGAATTTGCCCAATGACATGGAAATCATCATTTAGGGGCGAAACAGAAACTCTCCCGCACAGGCCAACAGAGAATATCCAGCACATTTACATACAGTCTGTCTCCTTCTCTCTCTCTCTCTCACGCACACACATACTGAGACAGAGTGAAGAACAGAGGGCCCAGAGTTAACAGGCATAAAAAGCAGTGTGCTTCACCGAGAGTGCGGATAAATGTCACACACAGCGGCATTTCATTGAGCCTTCGGAGCGCTCTAAAGGTGCCTCTCACTAGATAAACCAAAAGAGACCTCGTAGTGCGTGTGTACGTGTGCGCTCTTTCCCTAACACACATCTTATCTACTTCAAAATCTACATCTCTTTCACCTCGAGACCCTGTGCTTTTTCCCCACAGCACGAGACCTCAGTAGAAAGTCAATGGCTGTTTGTGAGAAAGAGAGAGGAAGAAGGGAGGAAAACAAAAGCTGGCCATGAATAACTCTGACTCCAGCAGTTTTGTGGGGTTTGAAAGAGACGCTTGAATAATGGACTGCCTTTCCCCAACAGAGGCGACAAGGCTCAGACAAACTTATTTATAAACACGAGAACAATAGACAGGGAAAGAAAAGAAACACACTTCTAGCGGAGGAAATATTCACGGGGCGATGTCGTACAGACAGATGTGGGTATTGACATCCCAGGCTTATTTCACAGCGACGATGAGACAAATAATAAACACTAGGACACTACCTGTCACAGTGATGTGGCTGTTTGCTCGGGGGGTAAATATGAATACGACACCAAAAAAAAAGAAGAAAAAAAACTAAACATATATTTATGGCTAGAGGACTGAATTTGAAATTCTCCTCATTCATTATGCTGTGACAACCTCTTAGGAAGTGAGGAAGTCTTCAAAAAATTTCCTTCACTGCTCGATACATCAAACTTATGCCCCTTACACTCCAGCATTAGCTCCTGAAAGGCGGAATAGGTCGATCTGTCACTCAAACAAATAGGCCGACCCTCTTTCAAGGAAAGATGTTCTTGTTCTTTCACCCTGTCATCTTTCTTTCCCCGCTTGTTGCTCATTTATATGCAGCTGATAAAGGCATGCTGGTTATTTCACATATTGACTTCTGGCGTGTGACAAACAGGGGCTACATTTAATTAGCCTTTAGTTATTGAAGACATGCTGATCAAGGGTGATAAGGAGAGAAAGAGAGAATCGCAGGCGGTTAGAAAACCTTACATTTATTCTGATCTCGCACACTACAGTGGATCTTTCCTTCTTCTTATTGTCTAAAGGGGCATTTGCACATGCATCGATCCAGAAGTCAAGTTTAACGACTGACAGTGGGAGAGAAGACATCGACGCACGCATGATCAATCTCCTGTGAGATAGTAGAAAGGATGTTAACGTTATTGTGAGTGATTTTACTCTTTTGTGTGATTTGTCTGTTAAGGCGTACATATTGGGGTTACCAGGTTTTCACACGAAAACCTACCCAATTGCTACTCAAAACCCAAAACTAGACTAATTTCAAAGGATAGTCCCCCATTAACAACTGCCTTCCAGTGGAATGAAACACACACATTTTTAGCAGGGTTCTCCTGGTAAAATTCACATTTCAGGGGCTAAATATCATGTTTTTGGGATCGTTTCAACCCACGGACATAAAAAACAACCTGCGGCAACAGCGTAAAAGTAGCCTAATTTTGTGGGAAAACCACAGACTTGGCAACACTGATACACACTACTATTCTAAAGACTGGAGTAATGGCTGCTGAAAATCAGCTTTGCCATGACAGGAATAAATTACATTTTAAATTATAATAATTTCACAATATTATATATTTTTTTCTTTCTGACCTCAGACTTCCACAGTGCTAGATAATAGTGCTATAATATATTATTATTATTATTATTATTATTATTATTATTATTATATGATGGCACTATTGTATTACTACAGTGTCTTATTATATCTCAATCTATCAAATTGAATCCACATCTAGTTAATATTGCTTTCAATGATTTTATGTTTTAATATATTATAGGATGATATATTATACAGTATACACGATAAGCAAACATGCGCACATAGTCATACCTCTTTCATATGCAAGTCAAGTTTGTAAATCAGAATTCAGTTTAAAAAGTTTCAACAGACAATCGATTTATGAAAACTTTATGTTACCACCAATACTGCAACCCGGTGACCTGCAGTTATAAAATCAGTGCATGTGTGAATGGGGCATAAACCATGTTGCAACCAGGCCAGAACTCATTTCTTCATTTATTTCCTAGGTCAGGCAATCAGACTGGCACACTTCTTGTTCCCAGACCTCTGCCCTTGCCCTCCAAAAAGAGAGAAAGCGAAAGAGCAAAAAACAATGCTTAAAAGTAAAAACTCCAGATTTTTTTGTATAAATTCGATTTCCTGTTTTGAAGTCGGCATGACTCAATCTTTGAAGTTGTTGGGGTATTTAAATTGTCTGTTGGTTCAATTTTCTTTGGGCTATGATTATTTCCTTTAGTGCTTTGGTGTCCCCCCCCCCACCTCATCTCTCTCTCTCTCTCTCTCTTCTGTTCTTGTCCTTTTTTCTGCCTTCTCGTTTTTGATGAGTGTTTACGAGTATCTCAGGGGAAACAGAGGCTGCCTGCTGGGGAGCGAGGACTAAGATGGAAAGAACAGCGAGCTTAGCTGCGACGCATTCATCTGTCACACCAATCCCACGGCTGTGTGGACACACTCCTTTATGAAATGCGGATGGAAAGAGCAAGGGACGGGGGAGAAAGATGGACGAGGAGAGGAATGCGGCGCTCTCTTAATTAAAGGATGCTGCCGAAGTGTCTTCTGAAGCAGGGATAATAGCCATAAGCTCTCTGTCCTGTCTAATCTCCTGAGTTACTACATTAAAGACAGCCTTAATTAAGCCCCTTAGGACCCCCGTCGTAGAGCTTATAGGAAACAGCCGCTGTCCGTTCTCCTCCCAAAAAAACACACAACGCGGCCTAGCATGCAGCCTATATCCTATATCTGTATCCCCCGACCACACGAAGCCCCCTTGAACTCCCCATTCAGAGTGATCAAACCTAACAAGGGTGGGAGCTACACTAGGACTCATCTCCCTCCCTCTGTTTTAATGCAACGATTAGACTGGCTGAATATCGAAAAGAGGATCTTGTATGCCTTAATCTCCTGCTAAGCTCCATTTGTGAGATGGGTGTGTACCGGTGGCTAAGACGATCAGGCAGTAAATAAGGGCTTTAGTACCTGGTTTGGTCTGATATCCGATTGTAAGCCAGCAAACAGCAGCTGCCACCCATTCCTGCACAACTAGCTTGACTTCAAATCTAAATGTGACTTGTCACTGCTCTGTTTCAGTATAACAGATACTACACTCCATGCTAGTTTGGGCTAGATCTACATATGCGCCCAGTTTGGGTTATTTTTCATTCCTGAACTGGTCTCAATTTTGTGCATTGTATAGACTAGAGTGCAATTTGTATACCCTGTTGACAGCTAAGCTAAGGCTTCAGCCCTCCTTTAACTCCCTTTCTTCTGTTTCTCTCTGTCGTGCTCAGACCCTTTGGCAGATATCTGGCAGAAAGGAATAGACAGACCAGTGATTAAGACCAAGGCACACATTTAGCCTTCAACCCTGCCTAATGCTGAGAGATTAAAGCCACGGGATCGGGAAGAGAGGAAAAGAAAGATATGCCTCAGTGCCCTGCTTTCTGCATGGCTCTGATTAAAGGATGGCCAGGTCAGTGAGGCTACGAATCGCCCACAAAGGAGGCAAGGGTCAGCACAAACAGGCTGTTGTCACCAGTAGGTCTTCTCTCAGGGTGAAAAAGATGCCCTTGTCACAGTTTTACATTGCAGGGTTCACAAACAGGATATGTGAACTAATGGAGCCAGGGAGCAGCTGTAAATTAAGGGCATTCTATACAGTACACACTCCTTTTTTTGCTATAGATGAAACCCTTGTTTTTAGTTTAAAGCTTGTGCTCTTTTGAACCACATAAAAGATAAATAAACTATTAAATTAAACAGAAAACCATATTAATTGTAAATCAGTCAATCAAAGAAAGTTCATTAACTGAATGGGGTTCTTAAATGAATATAAATATGTATTTGTGGGGTTCCCGTAAACCAATATTAAGCATAAATGAGTTAAATAATAATCATAGTAGTGCAATTAGTAATGAATAAAGTTTCCATCTGCTACTTGTGAATAAGCCTCACAAGTAGTCATCTTTTAAGTTACCCCTTTCATTTCGCTGCCTCTCTGAAAAAGCTACACTCTTATACACTCTATAATAAAGGTTCTTTATTGACATAAATGGTTCCACAAAGAACCTTTACCATTCATGGGTCATTTTTATTTCATTCTTATTTATGCTAAGACAAAGTGACTCTATTCCCGTAAAGGTTCTTTGGGGAAGCAAAACAGGTTCTCCTATGGCATCGGTGTGAAAGTTCCTTTATGGGAAGTCATGCCACTCGGACGGCCATCTTTGAAATGCCACTCAGGCATCCTAGTGCAGCTCCTGTCTCTTAGAAGAGAGAACCATCAAATTCTCTAGAATTGTTCGCAAAGCTTACAATTACTTTTATATTTAAAATGATAAATGTTATCTGACAAAAACGGTATCATACTATCGGTATCTAACTTCTGATGGTAGCTGCAGTGATGGACTGATTTTACACACCAGGCTATTTTGCTCAGAAGGTGGGGCTTCATTCAAATATTTCCCCATTCAAAACTATACGAATGTCACGTCTTGGGTATTCTACAGTCTGTAGTACCGCACAGGTACTGCCTTCCACATTAAAGTGGAAGTAAAGTGAAAATGAATATTCTGTCTATACAAAGCCATATATGAGTGGTTTGGGTCAGGCACAAAGTGGACATTCCATGCTAAAGCCTCATTAAAGAGCACACTAACCTTGAGCCAAAGAGTGTAGATTACTCAAAGTCAGGATGGGAGAAACACTAGCGTAAGACAGCCTGAGACACCCTGCGTTCTTCACTACTGCTCTCACTATCGCTCTTTCTTTATCCACAGAATAGATTACACCTCCCTACTAACGGCTGACTGACATATCACCATGCATATGCAAGCAGTCTGCTGCCCTCAAGACAGAGGAAAGAAGAAGAAAATTGAGGGAGAGAAGAAAGAGAGAGTAAAAAGAATGGAAGAACAGAAGTGTCAAAATGATTCAGCTTTACAGGAAGACACATCGTGCCCTGCTGAAAAAAAGACTAATGTGCCTAATGATTTTTGATTACGTGAGAGGAGACGCTGTGAAGAAACCGCACTAAATAACGTCTCATGTTCTCTCTCTCCTTCTCTTCCTCTCTCTCCTTTTATTTCTTTATTTATTTTTCTCTCCTGTAAGATTGTGTTATCTCAGGCAAACAGTTTGCAGCTGAGGGGGGAGAAAGCTCAAGGTGAGACTAGCGGTGGCAATATTAAATAAAGTGAGGAGTGCAGAGATAGATGGGATGTGTGTGTTTGGGGTAAAAACTGACCACAGCTCTGGGCCAACGAAAGCACAATGCAATGTGTATCCCTGGAGACCAAACATAAAATGAAACCTAAAAATGACCACTACTAATGCTCCTAAAGTCACGTTAGAAGTCAGTTTTCCCACAGTATGAGCTTTACACATATAAAATAAATAACTAAATAAAAAGGAGTTGCATTTAATTGAGTTATAAGGCTCAATTAAACACAAAAATACAGTAAAACTTTAATGTGAAAAATTATTATGATTTAAAATAATTGATACAGATTTCAGAAGTGGGTGTGGCAAAAAGGCTTGATAGCGCCACCTATACACTTTCGACGATGTCCCCCTATAGCTGTATTTCATGTACATGTACAAAAAATCAGTAGACACATAGCTCTCCGATACCTACAAAACGTCTCCTGGTATGAAATCCAAATTTAATTTTCCACATATATTTTGTGTTTTGCGTTTTTGCCATTTCTGGCATCATATTTCAACAAATTCCTCCTAGTGATTTTTTCAGATCAATACCAAATTTAATCAGTCTAAACTAAAGGCTTTTTTGATATTAAATTGTGAAGCTATTTCGCAATAAAAAAATAAGTTGTTGTAACTAATCTGCCCAAAATTTCACATCAAGAGTCCTGGCCTGAACACATCTAAATGCCCAGAAAACATTTCTCATTATTATAAATGTTGAAAATAAAGTGCTGCTTAATATTTTCTTGAACAGCAAGAAATTTTAAATAATTTGTGTGCAATTATAAATGTTTTATTGTTACTTTTGATACATTTATCTCTTGCTAAATATAAGTACTATTTAAAAACTGTAATTAATAACAGAAAATTAACAGATATTAATATGAATATTTGAGTTAAAAACAATAACATTTAGTTTCATTTCATCAAATGTTTGCATATTTGAGTAAATCTGACACACGCATACCTTCACACACAGACACACAGGGCTTGTAGCAGCAGGAGCTGAGAAGATTTGTTGTGGATAAACAGATGGACAGTGTCTTCTCCCTCTTGCTGTTATGGTGGGGAGGTGCACGCTCAAGTGATCTGCAGAGGCCCGGGGCAGACACGAAACACACATACACGAGTGTAGCTGTGCACACACACACATACTGAAACACAAATTTAAATACACTTGGCTATTCATTATACAAGACGTGAAACTGAAAAAGGGGAATATTAATGAAGGGTAGCAGAGTGTTTATAATGGTAAAACATCTACATTCATCTTGCGCCTTATTTACACGCTCACAACCTATTACCTTCTACTCGTCAGCCTAAAACCTCAAGCTAACCTGTCAGTGCCGAGTGATTCATAACCACTGTAGTGTTACTCAGAACGACCCAAGGCTATCCCCGCTCTTCTGTCCTGTCTCTTATCCTCTCCAGTGGCTCGCCACATCTGGTGAAAAGTGGTCTGTTTTAAAGAGTCAACAGTTTTGGTGTTGTGGGGGGGTGAACTAACAGAGCTGGCCAACAGCCAGGAATGGTGAAATGGCGGGAAAGAGGGATAAAATGCAGCCCATACAGAGCAAATTGAGAAGGTAGGCTGCGAAAGTGACTTTTAGGAGTATGCCAGTTCTGAGTACTTGAGAAGAGAGTGAATAACCTCTCTGAGTGTGGCGTCCGGTCAAGCAGAAGGAGGAGCGGATTGACCATGACCTGCACGGACCTGCGCTGCTGCTGTCCCTCTATCCCTCGCTCCACGCACATGCACAGCGACTCACGGTCAGGATAAGAGGGTATGACCTCGGTGTTTATCTCTCTCTGGGGTATTCAGTCACTCACTCAAACTGCTGCGGTCACAAGTCGCATCTAAAGAGGCATGTGTTCCTCTAAAAGGTTCAATCAACATTCATTTTTAATGCACCAAGGTGCCATAAATGTATTCACATAGGATATTCAATATTGTGACAAAAACAAGTCACTAGTTGATTGTTTGCACATCTGACAAAAAAAAACAAGACAAGGAATAACTTTCAAGACAAGGATTGAATACAGAGCAAATGTCAGTGAATACGCAAAAGTTATCAGACATTAGATTAGTTCAACCAAACTGCAGTTTTTTTGCTATGAAATGTAATATTTTCATTCAACAAGGCTGTATGAAATTGATCAAAAGTGACAGTAAAGATATAATGCTACACAAAACTCTATTTCAAATAAATCCTTTCCTTTTGAACTTCCTATATATCAAAAAAAAGAATCATGGTTTCCACAAAAATATTAAGCAGCATCAGTGTTTTAAACACTGATAACAGCATTGATGAATTGAATTGCTTCTTGAGCACCACATCATGTGACCCTGAAGTCTGGAGTAATTGCTGATAAAATATTTTGCTTCGACATTACAGGAATAAATTACTAAAATAGAAACAAGTAATTTTACATTGTAATGTTTCACAATTTTGCATTTTATTCATTTGATTCAATTAATGCTGCCTTGGTTCTTTAAAAAAAAGTACATATGAAAGTACAACTGTAGTGTACATAATTCTAAGCTTGATAATATTTGATAATTTTTGGATGACATTTTGGCTTTGGCAAAACTAAAAAGGTCTGCCTATGTGCGTGCATGGCCAGTATAGATTGAAGGTTCACTTTATCACTGTCGATCCGCGCTGCCATGAGGCTGAAAAAGACCCCCACAGGGACTGGTAAAGATTGACCGATAGATTGAGAGATCGATAGATGAGTGAGAGATACTTCCTCTTGTGTTCATTGAAACCCCAACGTAACTTTCCGTTCCTTTACTTATCTCACCGTCTCTCTTACACCTTATGGGAATAGTTCACCAAATATGAAATTGTCATCATTTACGCAATCTCATATTGTTCTAAATCTGTATGACCTTGTTAAATGGAACTCAGAAAGTGATTATTTCAGTGACTGTCAAGCTCCGAAATTAAAAAAAAAAAAAAAAAAGCCTCATGAAAGTGATTCATTCGACGATTAGCTATATTTCAAGCCTTTAAATCTAAAGCAAGCTTTCTCTTCAAAATACTGAGATGAATATTCTCACTGAGCTCTTCCAGCTTTATAAATCATTCTTCCTTTATCATCTTCTTCTCATTTCTCTCACCTGCTTCTTTCATTCACTCACCAAATGCATTTTCTGTGAGAAAAAAAAAAATAAAAATCAACCCTTCTCCCATCAGGGTCCCACCTCTCTCTGATTCCTTTCCCGTTGCCTCATTCCTCTAACAAACCCCCCGTTGACTGCAATCACACACCAGTATGCAGCGATGCCTGCCTCTCACGGCAGCCAACCACAAGACCAATTCTCACTCCGCCGATGAAGCCAGCAGCACTGATGGCTGTTGAATACTCTACATCCTATCCATGAGACTTTCTATCTTCAATCTCTCTCTCTTTTTTTTTTCCAATCTCTTCTCTTTTCTCTGCCAAGTTGGCACATGAAAGGTGGGCACCAGTGCGGAGCTAGGTTAAATATAGACATGACTAATGGCTTCTCTAAGGTACGCCAAAGAAATCACATGCCCTGATGCCGCAGCCCAGCCGTTTGTCACTCAAAAGTTGATTCGAGATGAAGGGAGTTGAAGTGAGTGCGCAACAGACAGAGGGAGAAATTAAATCAGAGATGAGCTGTACTATTTTATCTTAGGGGGGAAAATATGGGATGGGAAAGGAAGTGTTTACATCTGGTTTACTATATCCTTTAAACCACATCCTGACTAGGTGAAATGTGACACGTGTCCACGTAATAGATCTGTCCAGAATCAAAAATAAATAAATAAATAGAGGCCTATATTGTGACATATATCATTTTTGATATTTTTTTGTTTGTTTGTTTGAACCAATGAGGATTGAATGTGTGTGAGGCTAAATTGCCAAAAAATTAATTAAATCAAATAAAATTATCAAGCAATATTGCATGCTTTTTCTGAATAAAATAAATTCACAAACTGACAAAAAAATGTCTTGTTTTGGTTTTTAATTAAATTTTGAATCTAATAATTAATTTAACTAAATAACATAGAAAGAAAAAGTGCTTGCTGCTTTATGGGAATGAAAAACAAACACAGGAGGACAAAAAGGATATAATACCTAATGGAAAGTGTATGGAGCCCACAAGCATATCATATGTCTAAGTAGCCATATCCTGTAAGCATTACGACGCTTCCTGCTGTACAGTTTGCCTTATTTCAACCACATGCTTGAGACACTAGTAGAATCTCTCTCCGACATCAATCACACAGCTTCCTGTGATAAAGGCTTGAAAAAATCCTTATGAGGAGCACAAAAGGGCAGCAGATTCCTTGTGTATCAGTCTCGCATAAACACCCACACACAGACGGCGAGTGTTGGGGGTTGTAGCACAGGTCAGTGAGCGCACGGCTTGGCAGATCCGTGCCACCTGCTAACAGCCTGGCACTGGCACGAGAGACGTCTGCAACATGTACCGGAGACTACTGCATAGGTCAAAGGTCATCAAGGCCCCACCCTGTGCTCAGAGGACCAAGCAACAACTTTACACACATTTACATTCACCACAACAAAATCCATTAACCTGTCTGCAGCATGTTTACGCCTTTCAATGTGGGTCCAGATTGTGAGAGTGTAGGTATATAAGCGTGTGTGCTGTTATGCTTAAAAAACATCTGTTCTGTCATTGCCATTTACTAGCGATACGAGCCAAATCACCTACGGCCATTTTAGCTCTGTCCGTATGGCTTCTTGGTTTGCTCTAAACACTTTTGTTTAAAAGTTTGCAGTCTTAAAAGACCTAATGAGATCAAAAAGGGAGGCTTTAAATACCAGTGTACACCTAAAAGTTGACAATTACACATGACCTTTCAAAAGTTTCAGGTCTGTAAAAAGAAATTAATAATTTTGATGCAGCAAAAATTAATTCAATGAATAAAAAGTGACATTTATAATGCTGCGCATTATTTCAAACTATGCATTGAGAGAGAAAAAAGTGTGTATTTAGTTTTTTATGTTGTTGTTTTTAACTTTGACAATAATACATGTTTCGAGCAGCACTTGATGATTGTATCCTAAAAATTAATCTTTGCTATCATAGATTAATAAATAATAATAAGAATATATATATATATATATATATATATATACATATAAATATGTGTGTGTGTGTGTGTGTGTATGTGTGCATTAAAATAGTAATATTGTGTAATATTATTACAATTTAATATTACACTATATATATATATATATATATATATATAAATACACACACACACAAACAGAAATTAATTAATTTAAATTGTTATATCAAACAATATTAATATTTTTACTGCATTTGATACAATTAATATAGCCTTGGTGAGAATAAAATACTTCAGAAAAAAAGAAAAAAAAAATCTTGTCCAGTAAAAACAACAAAAACAGCAGTAATGGCTACTTAAACTTATTTAGGCTTGTTCTAGGTATATGTATATATGTATATGGGTGGATTTGTCTATTATTACAAGCAGATGTTGTGTGCCTGTCATATTGTCATTAGTGTGTTTGCTGTTGACTTCATGTTTGCTCAGGAAGAACTAAATAATTATGGAACATGACAGCACGGGCTGGCCTTTCTCAACAGGTGACCAGGCAACAGCTTAGCAAGGTAAAGACAAAGTAAAGACTGCCTCTTTCTCTCTGTATCCTCACTGTGGAATTAAAAACAGATCTGTAGACACAGCGAACAGCAAGTACCTTATGAGGCAGAAGAGAGGAGCAGTGAGGCGGAACACTAAATGTGCCATAAACATGCACCATGCAAATCTCTATAACATCATTGGACTAAAATTCTCTTAATGGCTGTGCAAAGTGCAGACTGTTTCTCAAATTTAAAGCTAGCAAATGCATAAATAAAGGGATTAAACTCTGTTGACTGTGCACATGAAAGGTTTGATTGGATTTCATGTTCGTTTTTACGATTATGAGGCTAATTTCTGTCCACGCAGTCGAGCGCATCTGTGTGTGTGTATTTGTTTGAGCGAGTAGTTGAGCGCGCGCGAGCGAGTTTATTCATCCGCTGTCAGGACCTATAAAGATGGACGCTGTCAGCGTCTGTGCGGAGAGCGAGTATCTGTGTGTGCGCAGGAGGGGGACAGCCAGGCGTAATTTCAGCAGATGTTGCCTGACAATGCCAGGGTGTGTGGATGGGCCTCCGGGGAGGAGAGAAGTGGAGTAGCAGTCGGATTCCGCAGTTGCACAGGCAAAGAGTGCAGTCACCACACGGCACACGACACCTCGCCCAGAAACAATGACAGCCCACAAGAGTAAAGTGAAGGGGAGAGAACAAGAGAGAGCGAGATAAAGAGAAACGTTTTATGCACCGTTTGGGCCTTTATCAACCTGAGAAAGACCCCAGAGGACAACTTTATATGCCAAGTTCATAGCGCAGAAGACCAAGGAGGGTAGCTTTGTCTTAAATGTAACACAGGCTAATCTCTACATATACCCTTAGTAAGAACAAAACCACAAAATAATAATAATACATAAATCACACTACGTTTACTGTATTTTTTAATCAAATAAATGCAGACTTGGCAAACATTAAAAAAAATATTTCTATCCTTTGATATCTGCTGCTTGAATAGTTTTTTGGGTCCCAACCTGACCAATCTGTTTTAATCTTTTTGCAGGCAAGACCTGTTAAAAAAGTGTCAGAGGTCCCTTTAAAACTGGCCAATAGACCATCAGACTGGTTTAGGTGATTTTACTAGGCTAGAAAGAATATCCACATCAATTAGTTCCACGAAATAGCTAAAGAAAAGTTGACTTCCAAGTACATGACAATGAATGTTTGAGTTCGAATTGAGACTTGACAAATCTGATCACAGTTTGAAATATTTCTAAGACCTCTAGAGGAAATATGAGTGTGAATACCAGGTTTTCTGTCCACAGTGATTGCACAAAATATTACTTTATAACTTTTGGTTTGAAATCTGGCAACTCCATTGATCTCCATCCAAGCGGCCCTGAAGCGAAACCGGAAACATTTCCCAATTAGCATGTCCTAACACACTAATCACTAATCAGAGACCGTTGAAATAATTGTACACATATGCCCCGAGAGAGCCATATGGCTGCATATGAGGCCTCCATCCCACCCGAGCGACAATTGACAGTCGGCTAGTTCTTTAACATTGACCACAGAGCTGAACTTTGCTAATACTTATCATTAGATCAGCTCAGATAATCTAGATAATGGAGCTAAATGAGAGCTAATGTGTTCGACCTTGATGTCGGGTTGTAGTGAGAGCTCAGAGACAGGCTCCTTAATGAGAGAGGCTCTGACAGGGAACATCAGAGTTCCACATAGAGGGCCCTTTGTGTTCCCGCTCACCTTTGTGCATGTGTGTCCCCTTATCTTTCCCCCGAGAGCTGGAAGGGCTTGCACACGTGCCTAAGCCATGACTCACAAACACACTAGTAAGGCTGGAGTAATTTTCCTTCGCTGAGTGATTTGTACTCTCAGGAATTCACTGATTACAGAGAGGTAAAACGCTCCTTTGTGCGTGTGTCAAAATGGCTATCTACCTGTCTGCCACAGTTGTCCCAGATTTAAGCCCACAGGACGAGCAACGTATCCTGTGAAACAAGCACAGCGGTAACAAGGAGGCGCTAAGGGGCCCAATTTTTAAGGAATGTAATAAGTATCATCTTAATGGTATTATGCCATTTAAAATTAGGAGTATGGCACAACAAGCCTGCAAAAAAAGAAAAAGTGTAATGAAAAGCCTTGGCAGCTAATTAGAATATTACAACAGGGTGTCATGGGCCAACACAAACAAAAAGACAAGCTTAGCTATGTGTCTCATTAGATTCACACCTCAAACACTATTGAGAAGTGAAGTAACAGAGCTATCCACAACTTGTTCAGTCCTTTCTTTCTTCAACAAAACTTGCAAACCTCAAAAGGCAGAAATGTCAGTGTCCTTTCTTTTTACTTTCCTTCCTTCCATTTCAATCTTTTCCTCTCGGTGAAACTTGAGGAATGGCAATGCACTGACACAGATGCCAGTGTCACTTCCTTCCACTTCGTTTCTTTCTTCCTACCCTCAACAAAACCTGAAGGAAACCTCAAAACACAAGAAATGTCACTGTCAGTTCCCTCCTTTCTTCCATCTATCCTTCCTTCTTCCTTTCCTACAACTAAACTCGAAAGAATGGGTGCAGTGACAGAAATGACCCGTTCCTGTGAAAGTCCATTTCTGCCTCGTAAGGGTGAGAAAAAACAAACAAACAAACAAAACACAGGCCTATTATGAGCTGAAAAGTCAAAATTGAGATAATTAGTCATAGTCAAATTAATATTTGTCATAGTAATGACTTTCATCTAAAAAATGACAAAATCTCATTTACTCATTACAGCATTTAATCATTTCAACTTATATCAATCATTATAACGTTTATTTAAAATTTGACAATTTAAGTCAATTTGGATTCATCCTCTCGTAATTTTGACTTTGTATCTCAATTTCCACTTTGTACATCATGATTATGATTTACCAAATCACAGCTTTGTCTTATGCAGAAATATGCACAAGTATAGCGAAGCATGCGAAACAGTCAGCGTGTAACGAGCATGTGCAATTTAGTGGCATCACTCCAAATGGTGCAATTTCCCTCATGAAATACACATAAGATATACACATAAGATACTCTCAGTCTCTGGCTTCTTGCAGGTGTTAGACACAGCAAAGCTAATGATTCTCCATCTTATCTATGTGTCAAAAAAGTCAAGGTGGGAGAAGAGAGGAAAAAGGGCCATCATCACAATTAACAGCTCTTTATTTTAATTAGCCTTGCATTGTGAACGACAACACCTGAATAATGCAAATTAAGCCGGTTGTTTAATATTCCTTCAGAGTACATTTGAAACAATTTTATTTTCCTCTTTTTCCCTTCAGCTATATTCTCTCCTGATGAGTCACGATTATTACTGGCGAGTTTGTTCCGCCTGATTAACCGCTAAGCAATAGTAGGCACTTATTTGCTTATTTAAAGGAGAGAAAGGTGGACAGACTGCTGAGATAAAGATACTACTGAAGCCAAGGACTGCTAAAGGGTGACTTGCAGCTGATGTACCGCAGCCTGGACCACAAAACTGTTTTGCATAATTGACTTCACACTTCACAAAATAGATTCTCGCTCTGTAACGGTTACAGTCAGAAGACCACACCACACCAGAACGTCAAACAAAGAGACAGCTTAGAAGAAATGGACAGCTTCTTGTTTTATCTTCCAACTCCTGTTTTCCTAAACCATGGAAACATAAAAGGAATGACATCAAACTGACATCCAACTCAAAACGGCATTCACTAATTCGCAATCACGCTCCGATTGAAGTTTCTACAAATGGGAAAAATGAGTGGAGGCTAGACAAGCACGCAAAGCTAAAACTCCTTTAAAGGTAGGCTAGAATTAAAAAATGTGCATAACTGTGCTGCCTTGTTAATACTACAATGCTATATTTCGCATGATATTCCAAACCGAACAACAGGTAGAAATTAAATGCATACATATAGGAATTGTTTTAAGGCTGCATTATCCCCTTCTTTGGATTTCTGTTGTTGAGAGGAAAACACAGGGACAATGACAAACTTAAGGTACAGTAGAGTCTAATATTTAATCCAAGTGGATTTTTAATGAAAAAAAAAAGTTGGACAGCACTAACCAATGGACAAGAGGGAGTGTGATCATATGAATGAATAAATGGCCTGTTTCTTTAATTAGCATGAGCTGAGTATATGGAAGAGTGGTGTTAAATGACAGATTTGCTTTTTTTTAAACACCTTTATCTTTTTTTTCTCTTTCTCGTGCCCTTTTTATATTCATCCCTTTATGATCCCTCCCAATCTCTCTTTTCTCTCGGTCTCCCCCCACCTGCACTCAGAACAGTCTGTGAGTCAGCATACAACACACACTGGTCAGTCCGTTGCCATGGTGATGGTGCAAGCTGAGGGCAAAATCGACAGCTTTTAAGAAGCGCAGACGCTGCTAGAATTTAAATGGCCGGCAGTGGCAGGAAGAGATGTGTGTGTGTGTGTGTGTGTGTGTGTGTCTTCTTTGGGGCCCAGATTAGCTGGCGGCATACAAGAAGCCAATCGAATAGTACAAAAACCTAACAAGACCTCTGACAACCATCCCTTGATCCCATTGCTCGAATCTTTTTATTATTTTTTGGGACCCAAAAAAGGGCTTTGATTGACAGGAACTGTACAAAACACCTCACTTCCCTCTAGGATCATTCGGATACACCATGTCTGCACTGCTCAAATCCTCCTTGAACATGATTTTGTCTTTGTGAGGTGCATCATGAATGCGAAAAACACACACACACTCACACACAACAAAAATCACACATGAAATACAAAAAAATAAAAAAAATAAAATAAAATAATAATAATGAATGCATTTGTAAAGCTCAGTGACTCAGTGTTTGGCTCAATCCCAGAGGAGCAATGCTGTAAATGTGTCATATTAATTGTGTGAAGACATGGATCTTAGACTGACATTATTGCATGAATACTATATCACTAAACCTGCTGAATAGTAAATAAAAATCAATCCATTTGTCTAGCTATCAACTTAGGAAGTTATAGCTGAGGTAATGCAAGCTCATCGACCTGTGCTCACTGGTACCAAGAGAATTTTAAATAGTTTTAGAAGTAGACATATTTATGGTGTCGGTTAGTAAATAAAAAGTGAATGTTTACTGGTAAAATGTGATATATAGAAAGGGAAATGTCATAAATAAACATGGGAATATGGAAATGAAATACTCTACCTTAAGAATTCATGTCTCCTGGTGTGTAATTTCAATGCACTGTTTCTGTTTAACATTAAATCCACAATGTAACTTCTTCACAAATGTTTTATTGAAAGCCAACTTGCTTTACTTGTAAAAAATACAAAATACAAACTGCAAATCAACAGAAACACATAACATAAATTGAACAGAAATGGGGGATGTCTGCAGCTTTAAATACAGTTCCACAGATGATACACAATTCACACAAAACGCAAAGGGTTGTATTCAACTTGTATGTGCGTGCCGCATTGTGTGTAAACTAGCCGCTCATGCAGGACATCCTTTTAACATTGCATCTTTCCAGCATAACAACACATGTGATTATTGCTTTAAATATGAACACATCTCACATACAACCAGAGTTCAAATGTACAAAATGGAGGATGGAGCCACTATCAAAACAGCTGAGATCTCAAGATCTATCTGGTATTAAGAAAAGTTTGTTGTGTCAAGAACTAATTAAAATAATTTTGTATAAAGCTATTTAGGTTGTTCATCACCCTTCCGCAACCGAACAAAACAAAAATAAGGGATGAACACATACACGCAACAGCACATTTAGCTGGTTATTAACATTCACAATATACAACTTGCATAACAAAAAAACTTTTTCATTGATTGTCTCCAACGGTTTGCGCACACAGTCCAAAAAAATGTTGTATTCATTTTTGGTTATCTTGTTCAGTACTAGAGAAAAGTACTGGAGAAAAGTGATACAGTTTTAATGTCAAGTAGCTTTCTATTTACAGTGAACATGAAATTATTCACAGCCTGGTAGAAAATCCCGTAGTTAATAATTCAACAATGTTCGATGGCACACTCTGACGTTTGTAGCTGATTATTAATCTACATTAAGCCAATCCACAGTTGTGTACATAACAAAAAGAAGGCACTCTTTGCATGCACAATCAATGAAGCTTGAGAAAGAACAGGGGAATTGCCCACCATTCAACACCAAAAATAACCCACTTCAACTCCAAATAATTAAAGACATTGTTTTAATGCCCACCAAAATGTGCCATGGAAATTAAATACGTTGAGCTTATTTGTCTGACCTTCCTGTGTTTTTTTTTTAAACTCAGCGTAGTTTTCTTTATGTAGAAGAAAATAAAAATGCTTTTAAGAATCATTTTGACACATTAACAATTGTGCAATTACCTAAATCTAGCCTAACAAAAGATATCAAAACAATAACGGTTATTGTTTGTTGTCTTTCAGAGCAAAAAATTAAGGCACATCTTTCTGGTCTAAAGGTTATTATATCACAAATTAGTTATTTTTATATTTTTTTGAGGCAGCAGTAAACACTGTCCAACTGAAAATGACCCTCTGAAAGAAAATCAAAAGGGAAATAAAACCGTGTAGGATCGCCTCCTTCATGTGAATAAGTAGTACTTAAATTAAATAGTTTTTTTTTTTCCTTCAGAGCATAAATGATACTACAGAACTGAAAAAAAGGTTGACAAATAAAACAAACTTCTTTCAATCAAATGATGTGCATGGGGTTTGTGATCAGTGCAGCTTTGGTTTAACATGCATTCAGTTCCAGCCCCTAATACACGCCCTTAGTCCACACCACGTTGCTTTGATACCCGTTGCTGCGATACCCTGTGCTGTGGTACCCTGGGCTAGGGTACCCTGGGCTTTGGTACCCTGGACTTTGGTACCCTGGGCTGTGGTACCCTGGGCTGTGGTACCCTGGGCTGTGGTACCCTGCCATGCTTTCGAAGTCGTCTCCTACCTGTTTGGTGCTGTATTTTGAAGAGTTGGCCTTGTAGCTGTAATCCGAATACTGGTCTGAGCCTGTTGAGTTGTTGTCCCCGGTTCCTACAAAGGTGTTGGTGGCTGGCAGGTCCTGCACTGCCTGGTGTTTCTTTGAGGCAGAAGGTGATTGAGGTTGGAGCTGAATGGACGGCAGAGGAGAATTAGACCGATAGTGTCGACCCAGGTCTGGGCTCCCAGGAGGGTAGTTCAGCGGCAGGTGAATCCTAGGGCTATCGTTGACGCCATCATTCATGAGGTTGAACTTTAGGCCTTTCTGGAGACTCCCCCCCTCATCCTCCTCAGATGGGTTGGCAGGCTTTGGAGCTTTACTTTTCTTTGCCTTCTTGTTCTTGTTGCTCTTAGGTCCTGGTTTGGGGGCATATAGGTCTTTGGTCTCCTTCTTGCCTGCCTGATAACCACTTTTATTTTCCTTCAGCACAACATGCCTGATGATCATAGCCACTGCAATGATTAGAATGACCACACAAATGCCACCCAAAACCGCAAAAATAATGTTACTTTGCTGGTCTCGAGAATAATCGGGATCTCCTGCAATGTCCATTTCAAGTGGCGTGTAAAGACTGTGTCCAACAAGTCCTTCAACATGAGAGACATTGCCGATGGTCTCATTGACATAAATGTGAACCAGTGCAGTTGTATGGCGTGATGGCGTGCCTTTGTCCTTAACTTTTACAACCAGACGGTGGAGACCAATGTGTTTGGATGTGAACTCTTTAGCCAACGTTACCTCACCTTCTGAAGAGATGCGGAACAAGCCATGCGGGTTGCCCCCTACAATACTGAAGTCCAGCTCAGAATTTAAACCCATGTCCATGTCCTCTGCCTCAACAAGTTCTACGTGGGTTTCTGGGCTGGTGCGGGGATCCAAGAACTTGTAGGAAGAGTTTGAGGGCTTGGTGACATATGGAGCATTGTCGTTCTCATCAAGAACATTAATGGTAATGCCAACATAGGAGGAACGTGGTGGATCACCTCCATCAACAGCTTTAAGTCGGAAACTGTAGGTGCTCTCCTTTTCTCTGTCGAAAGAAATAGTCGAAAGTATGGTGTACGTTCCGTTTTGAATCATAAACTTGCCATTGTCTGGTTCTACAGAGAGTTGAACACGAGCATTGTCGCCCTTGTCATGATCATTGACTGTTACCATTCCAACAGGACTAAGGGGTGGCATGTTTTCTTGGACAGAAAAGCTGTAACCATTAAGCATAAATTTAGGATCATTGTCGTTCCTGTCAAGCACCTTAACAACGACAGTGGCAGTTCCTCTCAAGCTTGGTACACCTTTATCAGCTGCTGCGACTAGAAACTGATAGTGATCTAATTGTTCACGGTCCAACTGGCTCATAACACGCACTTCTCCTGTGTTAGGGTTAATTTCAAAGAGACCCTCTGGGACTGATCCGCCAGTAATACTGTATGTCAGCTCCGCATTAGTCCCGCTGTCGGCATCCGTGGCTACCACATCCAGAACCTTGTCACCTGGCTGGTTCTCCTCAGCAAATTCCACCTCGTACAAAGTGGGCGAGAAGACTGGGGAGTTGTCATTCATGTCTGTCACTTGCACCTTCAGGGAATTTGTGCTGGATAGTGCAGGGTTGCCAGAGTCCACTGCTACAATTTCAATCCTGTAGTCTTTGATCCGCTCATAGTCCAGCAGCATGGTTGTCTGGAGGAAGTATTTCCTCTTGCGGTCATTGCTTGTTTCACTAGCTGAACGCAGCTGGAATGGGACATCCCCTGCGACAACACAGGTCACAACTGCATTTTCACCTTCATCACGATCTGATACCTCCACCAGAGCCACAGGTGTGCCTACAGGCATGTCCTCCGATATGTTAGCGACACCATCTTCATGCGTCACAAGACCAATGCCCCGGATTCTGATTAAGGGAGCATTGTCATTCTGGTCCTTCACTGTAATAGTCACAAGGGCTTTGGAGCTCTTTGATTGTGGACCATTGTCTTTAGCTTGGACGTAAAACTTGAGCATGCTGATATCTTCACGATCCACCAAGCCTTTGACGAAAATGATGCCTGTGTTGCGGTCAATGCTAAGGAGCCTCTGGACGATTGGTAATGCCTGGTGGAGGCTGTAGGTGACCTCTCCATTGGGTCCCATGTCAGAGTCATTGGCCTTTACCTAAATCAACACAACACAAAATTAAACTAAGCAAAGCACTGCAACATTAATTTACAAGACATTTACAATTACATTAATGTCAATACAGGGATTAAAATGCTTGGTCAGGACCACTGCAAATGGATAAAGATCATTGTGAGAAGCAATGAATTTGCATGCCAAAAATATGCTTAACACACCTAAAAAAGACCATAAGCTCATCCAAGAACTACATCAGAGTAATTAATAAATACAAACAATTTTCCTGCAACTTAAAATAAAGCACACCTCGGTTGACTACAGAAGACAATTTGTGCTGTTAGTAGTACCATGCTATTATTTTTAAATTTTCAATATATAAGGAGAGAAATGCACTTACTCAGAGGGGCTAAATGTGATTGGGTTGTGCTTTTGTGTCAATTTAAATTCTCCAAAATTAGCTGTAGTTTGCTAGATAGAGTTAATTTGAGACATCACTTAACTTACTTAGTCTTGGCACAGATTTTTCGGGTCTATCATGAAACTGGGAATAATTTTAAACAGCCCTAAATCGAAGTGTGGCTTGATTAAAGCTTTCAAACAATCAAGATTCCCTTGTCCCTACTGCATCCTCTCCTTTTTCCGTCCTTGGCTGTGTATGAAACGTGTATGGTGTTTCAGTTCATGTATTACAGCAAACAGCCTTAATCTGAAGCAGTCATAAGATTATTCATGGTGCTTAAGTTATTATTGCTCTATATGAGTCACTCCATTTCATCCTCCTTGCAAACTGGGAATGTATTTCATTTAATGTATTTGAAGAGCATTTCTCTGAACAAGCTGAAACACTCCATCAACATTTACAACCCTCTGAAATCACAAAATTAAGCTGTTTTAATACGACTGCTGCTTATTTACTTTGATTTCAAAGGATGCTTATGAGGACTGAGGGGAAAATAAAGTCTTCTGACATGCTCTTTGAATACAACTTGGTTGCAAGGATTAATGGTTCACTGAGAGATTAACAGTCATTAATAAAAAATTTTTTGCCTGGACACTTGCCTCAGATTGATCTTGGAAAGCTTCCAGCCTTCACGGCTATCCTAATCTTAGCAGTACTTTCGTTTCCACAACAATTCAACATGTAATTCTCACCGCCAGTCAATACCTCTCTCCTGTTTTGTAAAGCTTGTGTTTAAAGGGACCATGAGGGATCAATCGATTGCCTGTGAAAATATGATTTGGCTTTCCCATTTCTTCCGCTTTAACCCTGTTGTGTGGGAACCAAGGATAAAGCCCATCGGGATAACTGAGACTTCCATTTACAAGAGCTTGTCAGGCTCTGTATGTGGGGCTTGAGTGCACTTCTATTGTCAAGCTGTCAAATCAGCTCCCCTATTACTTATTGCCCCAATCTAAAGGTTCAGCATAGCATTGTTTACAGGTGAGTTTATGGATACTCATGTGCCATTACATTTTTACTTAATTCATAATTTATATAATAAACATTAAATACAGAAATAGTCACTGTATCAAAGTATTCAATCAAAAAATAATAACATAAGAGTGGTTTATTTTGAATTCAGCAGACACTTTCATGCAACGTGAAATACAATGCATTCAAAGTATGATATATGACATAACTAACTTTAACTTTAAATTGATTTTGTTTAGTTTTAGATAGAAAGTAGGACTTAAACATTAGATTACTTACTTGTAGAACAGAATGACCCACTGGGCTGTTTTCTGGGAGCTCACCCTCGTAGTGTGACTTCTCAAATTTGGGCACATTGTCATTGGCATCTGTAATTGTGATCCTGAGCAGGGCGCTACTCTGGCGGGGTGGATAGCCACCATCAACCACTTTTATGTTGAGGTCATATGAATCTCGCTGCTCTCTATCCAGGTTTCCCAATACAATGAGTTGTGGCAGTTTTTCATCTGAGTCTTGCGCCACCTGCAGGCTGAAAAGGTTGGCAGCTTCAGGGCCAGTCGTTAGCGCGTAATCAGCGATGCCATTCTTTCCCGAATCCTTGTCGGTGGCCACAGGTATTGCGAAAAGCGCACCAACGTGCGTGTTCTCTGGGATCGACAATGTCAAGACAGGTGAAGAGAACTGTGGAGTGTTGTCGTTCTCATCCACGATCTCAATGCGGCCTTCAATGAGCCGTGGTCCTGTGCCTTTCATCAGGTCTGTAATAGATACCTCGAATTCTAGGAAACAAGGATCGCCCTCGAAAAGGTTGCGACAGTCCTTAAGAGTCTCACGATCGATTGGGGTCTCAGTGGTGTAGATTTCCCCGGTTTTGCCATCGACACGGAGGTAAGGAGCGCCCACCTCGAGCTTGTAAAGGTGACCGGAGTCTGGCAAGCCCTGGTCAGATGCCAAGCTGCCAATCTGTGTGTTAGGCGGCTGCTCCTCGGTCACCTTGTAGATGATGGTGCTGACTACACTTGCAGAGCAACAGAGGAGAAGGAAAATCGAGACTAGCATGGCACTCCACCGTGACCACATCGCATTGGCACTCTGGCACATCATCAGTCTGTTGCTGCAAAAGATCAAGCAAACAAACAAATAAGATTAGAGAAACATTTATTTTTCAGACATAATCCTTCAAAGTCTCTGACAGTGCCAAGAAGCCTATAAAGCGATGGCAACCACAGAGTTTTATGGTACTGATTCCCTGGGATTTATGATTGATCGCCCCTTCATGTGTTGTAAACCTCTCCCTTTTAGAGGCAGTAAATGTGTCACAAACAGTTACTTGTGTTTGACCTTCATTCTGCAAACTTCACGTCATGTCTAATTCATAAAGACAACATATGCCCATATTCCTGAGAGATGCATTGGCTGACTGACCCTACGAGAAAAGGAAGCTTACATACTAGCGATGCCCATTCAAATAATGCTGTTACTCTGCTTGATCTACCTTTCCTAAGCTATTGATAAACTGTCTCAGCTCTCATTTCCACAGTCATGCCTGGGGTCAACAAAAGTGTGAAATCCATCAACATCAACCAACAAGATTCTTTTTTTTCCTCCAGCCGTACACATTATTTCAGCCAAAACCAAATAACATTTATATATCTAAAATCATATATCCAAAAAGTCTCAGGCAGTACAATTAAATTTATTTTGGCTCATATTACTCTCAGCTTATGGAAATAAATCTGTTCTTCATTTTATTAATTGTTGGTTATTTCAGTTGTCTTAGGTCAATAATAACCAAGGTGATAAAATTGAATGCAAAACCACAGTAAAACCTGGGTGGCAAAACAATAAAAAATATATATATGATGGTAAATTTTTGGTTGTATATATATTTTCTTATTAAACAATTATTATTTCAGAAAGTTTCCAGCCCACTTCCTTCACACACATCTCACTGTCTTGTCTTCTCACTTTGCTGTTCTAGGGTATAATGCTAAAAAAAAAAAAAGAGAGAAGTGAAATAAAAAATAATGGTTTCTTGAAGACAGTATCACAGTATGTGAATCTTTGAGTCTTTAAGTCATCGAACACATGGTAGAAGAGTGTGGTTTTCTAATCTTCCAATGGCCACTTCAGCAGATTGCCATTCACAGCAAATGGCACCCAATTTGTTGCAACATTACACAACCTCAGAGAGGTGTGAGATGGGCTATAGAGGGCGTCTTGACAACAACCCCCTCCTGCCACTTCACCAAACATTAACAACCTCAGCGTGAGGTACTGCAAAAGAACATGAAAAAAAGAACAATCAAATACATGAATCAGATTCAGTTTAATCCATCACGTTTAAGGTCATGTTACTTTGATGTTTCCCACTGTGTGTAATTGCACGCCCCTGTAACATATGTGGAATGTTATCCCACCACGCTCCCCATGGCTAATGAGGCAGGGCTGCTAGATTACTGTCCAGAGGAGACAGACAACTCAGCTCGACCCAGTGGTGAACCAATGGGGGATGTTAGAGAGCTGCCACCAGTTACATTCTGCCTGTGAATACCAAACCCAAAGAAGCCAAATCAGTCTTTAAATGTCACCTTCCATGAGGTTGAAAAAATATATCATCTTATAATAACTTCATTATGAACCACAAATATACAAAGAAAAATGACTGCCAGCATATTGGTGCAGCCATTTGGTGACTAATAGGAAGTGGCTTCTTTCATACGCTCATCAATATTGATTGGTTGTTGTAGTTTAGTGCATGTACCATTCAATATCTTTCCATTAGCAGACACATGACATAGAGAGCCTTTCACAAACACATTACAAAGAATTTGTGGTTAGAGCAACAAAAAAGGCCTAAGGTAACTGCAACAAGCACACGCTGCCCTTAAGGCTGTTTTAATACACATAAATTAGACACCAGTGACTACAAACACACTCACACAACTGCAGCCACAAGGCAACGACACTGTAGGGAGAACAATGCACTAATGAGGCTGAAATGAAGGGTGGGATGTGTGACCCTGATCACACATATGATGAGAGCTTGACTCGTTTCTTACTAATTTCACAGTCTAATTCTGTATCTGTCGAGACAGACGACTCTGGCACACTTTCATGCGGCTAATTAAACAGCACGGACCAAGAAGGCTGGAGAGGTGAAAAATACCTCACCTTTAAAACAACCCTATCTCTCATTGTGGTTTCAAACGACCATCTTATGGAGTTGGCATTTCGCAGTGATGCGTTAGAGTCCCTGCTGAAGGAGCGTGTGGAATTCTGTACCATGTGTTGATGAAAAAAAGGTCAACGTGAAAAAGCAGGGCAGGGACTTCAAAAGCACTGGGTCAAGGATTAACCGGGCTGATTTTTTTGTTTTTTTAAACGAACAAGAACTATATTTAAACTAAACCAAAACATCCCATCTTCATTCTGTGCTGGAAAAATCAACAAAGCCCAAAAACATTCTCGCAACATGAAAAGCATGTGAATCTGTTTGTTGCGATGAAGGGTTTAAGAAGCTCTCACGACATTCGCTCTCCAGGGCCCGGCATAAAGAGTCTATGTTAAGGGTCACTGTATGCTGGGAACCCCAATGTGGGCCGTAGACATCCTTTCCCACACTCTCCTCTAAATGTGAGGCACACATATATATGCGTCGTGCATCTGTGGGTGTGTAAAAGTTACACACAAGATCTAAAAACAACCACAGCAAAGGAATGTCAGCGGGTGTTTGCGAGCACAGTCTCAGGCAAATGGAAAATCTTAGAGAAAAACATGAAGGTCACGAAAAAAAGGAAAACAACTGAACATGTTTGAGTATATAAAATTTAAGGGTGGCAACGGCACATGCTTTTGGCTAAGAACTCTCCTTTGTCATGGAAATGTGTAAGTGCATATGAGTGGCGTGCCTTAACGACAGCAACATTTACAAGACACTGGAGGCCCTAACAGAGTCAAATCAAGCACTGCTACCTAGCAGACGGCTTTCCTTTCAGTTGCAGAGAGTTAGCACTTAGCGTTCACACAGGTATACAAAAAGCCTAGCCATTACAATGACAATAGGCCGTTGGTGGGGCTTTTCTTCACCTCAGAGCTTTGATCGTCATCATTACATGGTCAGAGAGGCGATTTATGACAAGCCTTAAATCAACACGCACTGTCCACCTCTCCAATAACGTCTTCAAATGTGCCATCGTCGAGCCGCAGCTAAGATCTCTTCGCAGGGAGACAGGCGTCACCACAGTGCGGTATTTATGACTACTGTCATAATCCCGTGACAATTTATGCTCGGCTCTCAGGCTGTGTAGCCTAATTCATCTTGTACTGCTGTGTATAAGCTGGATGTCATTAATATAATCAATAGCTGTGAGTGCAAAGGAAGGCGTGAATCTGCGTTCTTCCCATGGAGACTAACCGTCAGCCCCTTTACAGATTATTCACAGTGCATTTGGCCAGAATTTTTGCATCAGCCTTTGGGGGAACGCGGTTCCCCTCTCATTTCCTGTCCGCAAAAACCACATTATGTTCATTTCACACCTGGTCTCTTGTAGCAACACCTCCTAGATCTCTCTGTCTTTCTCTCTCATACACACTCCATCCTTTTATGCCCTACTGTGCCCTCTCAGAGACGCGCTCATATATATATATATATATATATATATATATATATATGTACTGTCGAGAAGGCCATTGTGTTGTTGCGCAGGGGGAGGTTAACAGATTTAACGGGCTAATTACTATTCTAAAGCCTCCCCCGCTGACATGCTTTAAAATTGCTGTATGATTTTCTCTCTCCCTCACTCTCACTGTCTCGCTCTCCTTCTTTCCTTTTTAGAGACTTGTAACGAGGAATTCATCATTGTACCAACGCTAACCCTTCCTATGCCAGCAAAAAAACCCATGGGAATATGAGGATGGCATACCTCTGCCAAGACACCACCCCCCCCCCCAGGTGGCATGCAGCTCAGCATGAAACAGCAAGGTGATTCTAGGGAAAATAAAGCAATAAAAGCATTTACGTAACCGCCGTGGCATGAGTCGGATTCCTGGACGAAGCACAGCAGTGGCACTGCGTCATGGTAACGCACTCAGTCAATGATTGTTCTAACCCCTCCCATCCCGGTTTCAACGTGATAATTAAAGAATTAAATTAAAGCGGTGACATTTATGAGGGTTCAAGAGTCAGCTCTTGTCTGAAGCCAGGAGAATGATTGACTCAGAAGGAAGTGTGAGCGCAGCATCTGTCCTAGGTTAATGGTTAACTCATCTGGCTCAACTGACATTTTAGTGCGCACCTGAAATGCGTATTCAAAAAATATAGCATAAAAGCCAATGATTTATTTGCTTACTGTTACACAAACTAAGCCGATAGGCTCACCAATTGAACAACATTGCCGATTAATCAGCACAAAGATCGATAAAGTGTGTGAATGCAAATAAATCCTCTTGAAACCACACAAATGAGCTAAAATGAAGTAATTCAGCAGGCGATAAACACTAACCAACCACAATCTAAACCCTGTTGCCGTCAAGACTTTGATGCCAGCATCCACGGCCAATGAGTTGAGTTCACGTGAGCTTTTGTCCTCGACTGCAGCCATCTAGGCTCTACGGGCCACCAGCACCACGGTGTTCGGTGACCCGTTCAGGATGGGTGGTCCAAGGCCCCCCTCCCTAGCCAAGTGCGAGGCACAGAGGATTACTTTAATTATTTCATTCAGCCATTGTGGGGCCAGATTAGTCTGCGCCCGCTTTCAGACGAGATGAACTGCTGCCCCGCTGCTGTCTACCAGGCTGTTACACAGAGAGAGCTGGCCAGTCACAAGGCTGGCACACAAACTCTCACACACCATTACACACGGCTAAACACACACATACACACACACTGATAGACAAAGACGGGAGGATTCCTACTAATGTTACAGGTAAACAGGCCAGGCTGTAATAAAATTAGTCAAATATGCATAATATTTGTAATCAATATATACGTATTTGCTTTGAAACAATGTAAAAATGGGAAAATCTCAACGCTATTTAGTCGTTTTGACCAACAATTATGTTCCACTAACAATACAAACGTAAATGTTTATATGCATAGTGGAAGCATTCTAGATGTTGTATGTCAAGTGATTATACTGAAGGAAATTCATATTTTGCACAGCAAAACTGACCCATAGAGACGCTGACATCTATCATTACAGCTCCAAAAGTCTATTACTTTAGCTGGAAATTGTCAATATATACATATAACACTGACATATTAATCAAAAAGGGAAAAAAAAAAGCAGGAGACAGTAAAGACTATAAATGATTTCAAGCATGATGAATGCTTCACTCTGTCGAGCTTCCCTTCATTTCGAGTCAAATCTACATGTAATTAGAGAAGTGCCAAATCAAACGCATTTACAATAGGTTACTTGGAATAAGCGAGGTGCATTTTAATCTCAAAGAAAATACAGCTTAAGCTCTGCTTTCTACAAGGCTGAAGTTTCGCTTCATTCAAGCGATCAGTTGAAATTTGTCTCGGAGTGTGCATGAGGAGTCTCATTTCCTCCTCTCGTACTCAGTGTGGAGCGTTTACGCCCATCAAGCTTACTAAGGGCTGGTTTATAATGAAGAGAAACGTTGTCTCACGGTCAAATGTCCGACATGCGCGAATTATTCGAGGTTTTCAACTCTTTTTAGAAGTGTAACAGGGCGCAATTAGTTAAGCATGACAGGGCGCAAACGCCAATTATAACAACCCTAAAGTGTCATTAACAAAACACTAAAGTTTCTATTAAGCATTTTGAAACGCCAATCTACAATAAACTGATGGCATGCATGTTTCGTACCGTCCGGAAGCCTCCGCGGTCTTGTTGCTATGGTTTCCTCCTCAGACGAGAGATTTCTGAAAGCTAACTTCTAACTTTTGCGGTTACTCGAAACCTCACTGAATCGCTGAAACCTGCTCGAGGACCAAAAACTTTGGTTTCTACTTCTAAGTACAGGTCTGCATAGGTGGCCGGCCACCCCCACCCCCCATCCCCCATTCCAAAAATTCAAATCGCATTGACCTATAACTGTCCAGAATAGTTTCGGCACATTAAAGAAATGGAGGGGGAAAACAAGAGATGGTGTTTATACGATCCACAGATCAATAACCTACTGGAACAGCAGGCTGTGTTGTGCTGATGCCTACAGAACACGATCTCGACGAGAGCGGAAAGGAAATGACTTTTACCTGCGGATGAATGCGCTCCGAGTTAGACCAGGTCATTTGCAAGCCTTTGCGGGCTTCTGTATAATATTACATCCGGCTGAACGCTTTGCCTACAAATGAACCAAAGAAAGAATCGAGATGTCCGATCGCAGCTGGGCGGACAACGCGCAAGTCTTGCCGTGTTTTCACACCTGCTTCTCTAAAGCCAGACCAGACGAACAGGTTTAAAGCGACTCGACGACGGGAGCGGCCAGAAAGACCGGATTCCGTTGTTATGACAGGCAATGCTTTCATCTGTTCACTAACGATCAGGGTGACTGAGAACAAAAAAAACAAAGATGTCAATGCGACCAGTCGACATTCTGCGGGTAAAATGACTCGATGCTTGGAGATGGAAAAGTGGGGCTGTATGAGAAATGCGCAAAAACAAGAGCAACAGGTGATGTGGGTGCCAGCAATAACCGAATAAGATATTAAACTTAATAGTTTACCTATGAAAGCTCACACATTTGCTATTCGGTCTACTATAAATAGTGCTTACAAGTTTACACGCAATAAGCGCAGTTGTGAGGGTTTCCTGTGAGAGGTTTTTCATCTATAATGCGCTCATTCTCGAGCGCACTGGAAAGAGTTGGATGTTACATTTTAGAGAGTGGAATCGATTCAGATTCACGCGACGATACCCCGACCGGCACTTGAGCTTGATGAAGATGTTCTCTCTCTGTGGATCCATGGGGGCAAGGGCTTATTTTCTACATGTGGAAACGCAATAGCAATCGTAGATTGACGATCCACTTCAGCTTGGTTTCTTGTAGAAAAATCAATAGCAGTAGTGTAGGGAAAACATGTCACATGCGAGCTAATCAGCTCTGAGGACAATCGAGGGCGATGTTAACTTGAGATATCGATAAATTCGGGATTTAAACCGAGGCGTGCAGCAGTTTACGGTTATTTGCTCAGCGTTTATTATAATGACAAATCAAATAATTACGCCTCGGTACTGATGTTGTACTTCTGTCGTAATTATGATTTACACACATGCACGGGAAATAAAGAAAAGTATCTCCACATAGCTACCCTCATTTAGGAACAACATGAGAGCGCATACACTGGTGCAAATACAAATGTGCAAATGTATAAATATCGATAGCTAAAATAAATAAATAAACAACTCTATTTTTTACCTTAACGGGTAGTCGCTCCTCTCAGTTGTAGGCTAGTGTTGACCGATGCAGCCGGACGGTTCAATGTGCACGCCACAAACCAAGCGCTTTGGGTATCCAAAATTCAGCACCACCGCAATCCCGTCGGTACAAAACACCCTTTTCTGCTGTCAGCTTTCCTTAAAATTCCTCTTTTTAACGCGAAAGGTCCGCTAGAACTAGCGAAAAGTGTCACGTCAGAAAAATAAGAGCGCTCAACTTGGCTGATGCTGGTTACGCACATCAGAGAGAAGTGTCCTCTCCTTTGCGCACGAAAGGAAACCCCCGAACCAGCGCTTACTCCGGACCGGGCTCACAGCATCCCGAAACCTCAAATTCCACACGACAACATCCTCCAAAAACTTCAACCTTCAGTCAACAACAGTCTGTGCGTAAAAGTGAAAACAGAAGAATCTTCCAAGGCTATGTCCGGTAGTGTCCAGCGCGCGTGCTCTCATCATCAGTTCACCGTTCGGTGTTACCGGGGCTCGCGCTCTTGCCGCAGCTCACCGCGCGCGCGTGTGTACCGTGGATAGCCTGTGTGAGAGTGAAGTGATTTCCGACCGATTGCGCTCTCGCTCTCCTCCTCTCTCGCTCGCTCGCTCAGTCCCTCACACAAGAACATCATTTTGAATCGTCGAGGGCGGAGCTTTGTGAGACGTGCTTCTGTGGACTCCACAACAAAACCTCATTCGTATTTACCCAAACGTTACCAAGTGTCAGTGTTGCCACATCCGCTTATTATAAGCGTATATGTTCGGAAAGCTTTTAAATACGAGCAATGGCAAGCTGTGGCTCCAGAAGGCTAAAGTGTGACTGATTACTAATTGCTGCTGTCAAGTACGTTATACAGTTTGAGTGCTCTATATAGTTCACATATCCAAATACAGATACTTCCTAACTTTAGTATGCTTTGATCATGGTGTCTAGAAGAGCAGGAGCATATTCACAGTGAACAATACTCAAATGACAGCTGTACTACCAGGGAAGCTGTTCCTGAAAGAGTAAATTGTAGGCTACTTACTTTAACAATACCAAAAGTAAAGCTGTTGTTAGAACACGCTAGGTCAAAAAAACATACGGGTCACTGGACATCAATGTAGTATGGCAACGTTGGCTATTCATAAAATAAACAAAATGCGTGCTTAATCAACATTAAACAAGTCACAGACCACTGATGAACCACTGGGATTTATTTAAGCATTTATTGAAACTGCATACGTAAGATATACGCCTATTTTAATTATTCTGTTTTTGGAAAATGATTTAATTCGAGTCAATTCCTTTGGTCAGGGATGTCACATTTATTTGTTTCTCTTGTTTGATCTGGCAACACTGCCGAGAGGGATACCTGCTTAACTTCGCACGCAGAAACTTCGGGATGCTTCTCACGACCACTGGGAATAAACGATTATTTCCGTCCCCTTTTCAACCCGTGTCACGCTGCGCGCGCATCCCCCGTGCAGGTGCTCCCTTCCTCACGCGCACCCCTTGCCTGAAAGACATTTTCATGAGGAAATAAAATTCTCTAACATAACGTCCAAATTTAAAATATGTTTCTCATTAAGAAACATACCGCTGTACCATTAAACGACATTATCCTTTCGCCCGAAACTCAAACACAATCGTCACGCTTCAGAGTTCCGATTGCAAGCACGACTGAGTCATTTACGGCGAAATGCCTCGACTCAGCGCGGTTTTCAATCATTCTCTACTTTATTTAAAAGGGATCATCTGCATCAACACACCATGCGAAATGATATTATGTAGTTTATCACGCTGTCATGAGGGCACTAAGTAGGAGGGAGAGGGGGAAAAAATCTCAGATAAATAAACGCCAGTGTGGCAGAGCGCAGCAGGAAATGTTCATTGTGCTCTTAGCGGCATCTAGAGGTCACAGGAGGAATAATTATTACACCCACTGTGAGCCAAACTAATACACGTAACCGTATACACGGTGGACAGGAGATAAATTGAACTAAGTGTGCTTACCATTGTACTTTTTCATTCTTTCACAGACAGCTAAGCAATTTCACCATCTGGTTACATCATCGTTGCAGGTTTCTAGTTACACGGACGCTAAAATGTAGGAACCTGAAGTAGAGGGGTTAGAATTGTTTAGTGGCTAAGTACAGTTTAAAGGTGACAAAACAATTCTCATATTCACCGTTTTTTTTATATAATGGCAATTATTTAAATGAAATAAAACAATAAAAAAGCGTGTAGCCTATCAAACTAAGGTTGCAGTAGAAAGCAAGTGCAACATGACCCTGGGACAACATTGTGATTAACCTAATCAGATTTGAAGAAACAGTTTACAGTTTTTTTAAGTTTAGGCTTACAATAAGTGTTTGGTGCTTGTACATCAGTGTCAGTCATCTCTCATTTCCTCTGATTTTATGCATTGCTCATGGGTAAGGGTAGGTTTAAGTGCAGAGGTATGGTCGAGACTATATTTTTGCATTAAAATGTTGTCCCAGGGTCGACAAAATATGTTGACCTAATGACACTTTGCACTTTGCAAAATCAAAATTAGGATGTGCTAGCGATATTTCACCTGTAAAATACAAGGACAAAAATGTTGGCTATATATGATAGGGATGACACCTCTGTATCTGGTTAAAGTCTCTGTGTTACAAAAAATTTCACACTCCCTGGTCTTATGTAATGTAAAATTAATATTCTTAAAAGGTGTATCAAAGGCATACGCTGCCAGACCTGTGCTCCAGTGCACGCTATCTGCAGTATCTGCTAATACTGGCTCAAAGCAGTATAGAGACATTTGACATTTTGTTCAGTTTATTCAGTACAAGACTTTCTGCTAACCCATGGTCAGAGGTTAGCAATTAGTGAGTCAGGTTTTAAAACCTTGGTCACTTTATCTTAAACTAAAGGCAGTGAAAACTCTTTAAAGAGTAGTAAGGTGGCTTTATATACGGAAAGGGTATATTCAGTATTTAACAGTAGAGATGAGTTGAACAAGTTAAGTCAGCCTTGATCTGTAGATGTTTGTAGCCTTGGGCTGAAAATAACTCTGTTTGAAGTTTATTTAAGAAATTCATTGTAAACTATGAATGCTGAAAGTTACTATTTATATGTACTTTTATATTTATATTGTTATGTTCAGTTGTCTAAGGACATCAGCAAAGTCTAGTCTCTGAACTGAATGTTTAAAACAAGTTGACTAAAATATTAAATTAGATAAAAGGACCAACCAGCTATTTGCAAATAATCCATCAGCTACAAGTAAGTTTGCTGATCAGTTGTATTATTACAACTAATTGCATTACTGGTTGCTAGTACATGTATATGTAAACTAACAAAGGTGTATTATTTCGCTGTCATACCTGCACAGAGATTTATTTCTTAGAAAAAGTTCACCAGATGACATAAAAGGAAAAAAAAGTATGAATTCCCATTGTCATTCTGAGAAGAAAAGTAACTTGCAATTAAAGATAGAATTGTATGGGGAAAAAAGTTGGATTCTGTAAGAGTAACAAAAATATAATTCTGAGATTCTAAACTCAGAATTCATAGAAAGAAATAATTGCAAACTTCTGACTCTGCCTCCGTGCTGTCACCACACACACACACACACCGTGACAGAATAAACGGACCCTAAAAGTAAAGTGAGCGGTGTGTCTTTTTCCCGGCCTTTTCTTTCCGTGTTTTTGTCAGTTTTTATTTTGAGTTTTTCAATGGACACCCCGTCCAACCCTGAATATCTCCTCCTCCTGCTGGAGCAGGGGGAAGATCACTCGAGGGCCATTCCAGACAGTTTCTACAAGTAACTTTTTACACCAGCTTTCCGGACAACGCTTTCTGTGCTTTCAACCACATAGCCCGAGAACTCAGAGGGCCGCTGTCCGAAGATGGTCCTCGATCGGACTTCACCACCTTCGTGGAGTGGACACTGGTGAAGAATGGATCGTCATTCACCATCTGTCCCATTGAAGAGCTCGCCAGTACCACTCACGACACAGAGCCCAGCACACCATCTGATGGAGAATCAGCGACCGACAAACCATCGCCAATAGGAGCTGAGGATCGCTTCAAAGCACGAGCCTCAAACGTCACCAGGTGCGAGAGCCGGCAAAAGAGCTTGCCACAGTGGAGAATGCCAAGGACAGCGTGAGTGCGGAGGGGAGCTCCGCCCACTGCACCACGGGTGAGCTTCTCGATCTGGGACTATGGGCGAAGTACCCACCAGTACACATCCAGTGCCAATGCCTTGCACGAAACTCAAAAGCCCACCCTCCCGCCCGTTTCCTGTCTCCTCCTCCTCTGGTGCCTGTCAGCCCCACTGCTCATCCTCAGCCCACCATCTGTGTGCTGGATTTCGCCACGGGTCTACCATCGCGTCGTGGCTGGAGGATCCCTCATCTCTGCCTCCAGCCTCAGAGTCCCGGATTGCGCCTCGGCCCTCCGTCCCGTCGGCTCCCTGTCGTTGTCCATGTGCCGCCTCTGGACTCCACTCTTCCGGCTACGCCTCATCCTGCCGTCTCTGTTAGGCTCCTCCCTCCAGCTTTGCCTAAATCCTCTGTCACTCTGGCTTCGCTGCGGCCTTCCGGATCCCCGTGTCCGCCTCAGCCGCCGGAGCCACCTGCTCTTTCAGCCTGGATCATCGGCTCTCTGTCTACGCCTTGGGCTCCTCAGTGGGTCTACGCTATGGCTGGGCTCTAGGTCCCACCGGATTCCCCCTGTTTCCTCCCTGGCTCCTCCCTCCGTCGTAGTTGTGTTGTGTTTTGTTCAGTTTGTGTTGTCTGGTTATTAATGTTATTTTGATGTCGTGTGGATTACCCTGCCTGTCTGTCTGCTTATCTTGGATATATTAAAGGATTTGTTAGTTGTTGTACTTCTGACTCTGCCTCCGTGCTTTCGCCACACACACCGTGAGAGAAATGTAAAACACAAAGTTGCAATCTTTTTTTATTCTTTGGAAGCTGGCTTCCGTAGTCTTCTCTAGCCATCCTGCCAAGGGTGAATTACTCTTTTAACTGAGTAGCTGTATTGAAGGAGGTTTGAATCATGATATGATTCAGTCTCTCTTCAAAGCTCAATGAATCAGTCCCCTTCAATGCGACTCGACTGAGTGTGTTAAACTGGCTGATGGACTGTTCATTTGCAAAGCACGGATTGATCCTTTTGTCTCAAGAGGTAGATTATTTAAATTCAGGGACTTGACTTTCCTCATTTCCTCAAAAGAATTACAGGTACAGCACCTGAAATTAGTTTGCTCAGAGAATGGAAGCCTCACACTTTTCCATTAAAAAAAAGGGATTGTTTCCTCTCTGTATTGCCAGGAACGAGAGGATTATTTGCCACCATTAATAGCATGAGAATTAGTGTCATTCATGTCATTCAGTGAGATGAAGTTGGACATTTCATTGTCCGGACAGTAATTTTAGAGGAATGTGAGGGCTGCCGTCCTTTTTGCCTTTCAGGTGTTTAGAAGTCTGTAATTAATGCACATCACTTTGAAGCACGACAGACTTCGGAAATTAAGGGTTTTGCCTTGTGGTGAGAGATGTATGTGGTCTGACAATAACTGGACAAACAAACGCATATGCTCTGACAGAGAAAAAAGGAAGGAGGTAAAACGCAGACGCACAGGAGTCAAACTTGTGGATGAAGCCACAGGCAGCAGGAAGTGCTTTCAGTAATCCGTACTAATGAGATGGTGTATCTGCTTACTGTCAGAAAAATCGAGATGGGCACACACACACACGCACACTGCGGAGCTTAAGTTTTCAGCTACACACCTTGCTGACTCATTTTGATGTACCGCACAACCACACACATACGTTTTTGCCCTTTGACTCCAATTTCAGCCTAATTTCGATTCCGGTCCATGGTGAGCTTTGACTCTTTGGTATGGGGGAGAAGGCAAAGCAGGCATTAGAAAAACTGCCTAATTTAGCACTGGCCCATGAGATAAGAGCTCTGTCAGCTTATCATAGAACAAACAACCATCAAACCCGATCCCCCTGATACGCCACTGTTATTAACTCCAACAAGAGGATGAATAATTCAACATGTTAATCTCTCTCAACACACACACACACGCTACCACACATTAACATTTTATTTGCAAACACATGTGAATGCATGGACACAGGTAGGTTCATCTGATGATAATGTATATCTTTGTGCACTTCTGGGTTGCCTCACAAGTGTTTATGTACATATATGTTCATATGGTGTTGAAGGAGTGGACACTTCAGGTCAGCGTGTGCCGTTGTGCCAGATGAGAGGGACGGGCATATGTCACAGCTATAATTATGCATGCTGGAAAGATCTTACTGAAGGTGAAGTTTGTCTGGTGCTGGTAATGGTACTGAAATTACGTGCTTTGCCTTCTTTTAAGCAAACACGACATGTAAATAATAACTGTTTCCAAACACTTTTCAAACACTCCGCCCATCTTCCGTTGTTTGGACATTGCAGATGTCCACACCCAGGTGGGTCACTCAAACAGGCTGAAATTGCTTTGAGGTACGTTCGGTCTAAAAGGGGTATTTTAAAGTCTGCTAAATTATTTCTAATTATTGTCATCACGTGGCTATTGATAATCTTTCAGACAGATATTTACAGATACATACTGAATTTGTATATACATGTGTTATCATATTACCACCAGATCCTTATATAAATATTTTTGTCCCGTCAGTTCACACGCCGTTTTTCATCTGAGTTTTTCTTCAGATGTTATTAACCAGTCCTACCTTGAAATGGTTTATCTGGCATTTTCTCTTTCAAGATTTTTTTTAAACAGATCTAATGAAGATATGTGTGCATGTTAACTAAACATTATGCAAATTGTTAAAAACAAAATCATGTTCATTAAATTGCATTACCATTCAAATGTTTGGGTTTGAAACAGATTTTTTTTAAAAAGAAGCATTTTATGACTGCATTTACTATTTTTTTTTTTTTGGAAAACAAAACTTAATTTAGATTAAATGTGTTTTAATGTAAAATATTTTAAAATGTAATGTATTCCTGTGATCTGTATTTTTAGTAGCCAATATTCCAGTCTTCAGTGTCACATGCAAGGTTATTGTAAAGCCCCTGCAATGTTTTTGTTGTCGTTCTCTCCCCATGTGCTCAGTGTGACCTAGTTTCTGTCTATTGTTGATTGTGTTCAGGTGTGTCTTGTTAATTAGCGTCATTGTCTGTCCTATATAAGTTATGTTCAGTTTAGTTCATTTTGTCCAGTCATTAATGTTTCCTGTGTGTGTGTGTACCTGTTGTGTCTAACCCGTTGCTGGTGGGGTCTATTAAAAGGATTATCGTCACTGCACTTCTGAGTCTGATTTATAATCAAGCTTTTGTTTGATGAAGTCAGATACAAATAAGATATGGACAATGCCTATGCTGTGATTTTGGCTACATTTGCATGTAAAATCTAGTTACAAGCAACATGGTGGTACCATGTTGCTTGTTGCAAGCAAAATACGTGGTGCCATACGGGTCAAACACCTGGCTTAAAACTGGCAGCGGGAAGTAAATAGATGTTAATTCAACCCAAAAGACTTATTACAAAGACGAAAACAAAGGATGTTTTTGCTATAATATTAGTTTTTTAAGCAAGTTTTGTATACACACAAAACAGTTTCAGTAACTCTCGTTATTTTTATTTCAGTTAACGAAAATGCTTTTTCAATTCTAGTTTTAGTTTTTTGGTGGTTTTCGTTAACTGTATATAACGAAACCTGTCTATAACCTTGGTCACACAATGCTTCAGAAATGTTTCTAATATGTTGATTTTGTACTGTAGAAACGTGTCTTATTATCAACTCTGAAAACAGTTGTGGCATTTCAAATCTGTTAAAATGGTCACAATCCCCCTAATGAACAGAAATGGCAAAAGAATTAGATGTATTTGAAATAAAATAGGTTATAACAATATTCTTTGTTCTCTCTAATGTTCAACAATGCAGTGACAAAAGATTCACGCTACTAAAGTAAATGTGCTGCAGAAACTATTTGAAGAGTTGTATTCATCTACACTAGTGTTATCAATATTGGCTTTGAAATTAGGCTTTTTCTCTTCAGATGACGGCGGAAAGCATTTGCATAAACTCTGATTTACAGTCTTCACAGATTTTAATCACGCTACTGCATAATTGAACATAACAATGCTTTGCAATGTCACAATTTATTCTGACTCACATCAGAGTAACATCAATTCGATATCTACCAGATTTTTTTACTCAAAATTACAACTGAAAACTTATTCCCTTAAAAAATAGTTCTGAGTTAGCAACAGTAACCAAGAAGGGTGGAGCCTAGCGAATGGCTTTCTACAGTCAAAGCCTGTTGACACCTGAGGGAAAGCACATGAAAGAGACGTTTTTACATATTCTCTTGTCTTTCATCAAGTTGCTTTTTCCCAGGGGCTTCAGTCACTCAGTTGTTTCAGAGGTAATCTTTGGCCATTTGCCAACACGCATTCATCCATGATGCCAAAAACCGACCTGGACATTTAGCTAGTCAAAGGCCATGGGTAATGCAGGTGAGCACTTATTTTCACAGGCACCGAGACCACGACACGTCTACCGTGAACACTTCTATTAATTCAGTTATTCACAAGCCCAAGAGACTCAGAGCGGTCAAAGTTACAAAGCACTCAAACGATCAAAAAGCACCCCGGGCTCACTTGAGCGATCCTCCAGAAAGTTTTCAAGAGAATGGTGACCCTTGTTTAATAAGCGAGAGAATTCATCTCAGAGGACGCTCTATGGTGTAATTTGGTTCAATTTTTTTGTGTGTGAAACCCCGCTTGCTCATCAACAAAACCCCTTTAGTCGGTGAATGTGCATGGGAACCAACCACCCGTATCCTCCATCTCGTCATGGCCGCCCTCCTCTCCGCTGATTCCTGACTGACATTTAGATAAAGGTGAGAGAGAAAGGCCCAGCTGAGCCGATGCCCGTCGCCAGGGTAAATTCACTGCGCCCTTTCAACGACTCGGAAGTCAAATTATAGCTTGCGGTCTGACATTTCCATTGTATTGGTAGAGTGCTGTTTTATTCTCCTAATTAGGCCATTAGGTACATCACTGATCTTGCGCCTAGAGATGGCCGGCACTAATAAAGAACAGAGAAACCCTGGGATAAAAGAGAAGCGACAGAGAGAAACCGAGGGGAGAGATGAAGGAAGAAAGTCAGATAGATGTGCAAAGGGAAACCAGGAAAGGAGAGGACGGAAGCCCTTGTGACAGTGGCCCTGGCAAACCAAAGTAGAGACAGAGCTGTGAACTGAAAGAGATAAATAGATAAAAGACATATACAGAGAAAGAAATAGAGGAACAGAGATATGAGGGGAAATCATGGAGGTGGAAGGGTTTAAAGATGAATACGGTGGACCTTTGCTCAACGGTTTTAGAGATTGAATCGGAGAGAGAGAGAAAGAGAGATCCAGTTAAGAGTTCACAGTGGTACAGGTGACAGTACAGAGTGTGCTGTGCTCTACTGTATATCCACAATGGGATATTTATACATACTCACTCAAATATCACTCCCTCTGGATAATTGGACACAGTTTGTGATGAAATATTAAACCGGCTCCTGAGGTTGGACTTTTTAGGCCTTCCTGAATAAGGCAAGGTCCTGTAAACAGTCAGAAATCAAGTTGACTATTCACCCCTAGAAACTTAAATGCCCCCAGGTCAGAATTAGGTATATGGAAACTTATATAAACATGCTAGATACAATTAGCTGTGGTGAAACTCACAGTTATGGATTGAGTGGAGGTGGGAAAAATGCTGGGAGGAACATAGCCGTTGCCATGGATGGGTGTAGGATATAGGAAGATGGAAAGATCATTATTCACATCAGAGGTTTTCAAACTTCAGATCCTTAAATAAAGAGGGAACGTGACAGGCAGCCTTCCTGGAATATAAAAACAAGTAAATATATGAACATATTTTTTTCTCCCATAATAGCTAAAAATTGTAAAAATAATTTATATATTGTTAAAACATAAGTATTTTTGGACCCTTTCTGCTTGTGAGATGTTGAGGGAAAGTGTGTCATCCACTAAAAGTCATCTTTTTGATTTGCAAAATTGCAAAAATGGCTCAGAAAAGTGAAGCTAGTTACGAGAAATCATACGTTTGCAGAAACAACGTGTTGAGATTCTGTTGTCTAGTCCAATGAAATGTATTTTTAAATGTCTATATATATATATATATATTATTGTTATTATTATTAGTTTCATAAGTTTCCTAACTATAAAGTTCAAAGCTTTCAGTGAAAGTTTTGTTATATTATATGCAAACAGTGTCTGTATATGACAGTGTAATTGATTTATGAAATGCTATGATCATTCTCGGCTATGGTGGAGCTTTTGTTATGTCAGGGGGTGTGTTTAACGACTTAAATAATGATTTAAATATGTCTTTCCTCATCTAACCAAGTCATTAGAAGTTTGCCCATGTAAGCATTATTAATGGAAAAAGCCGACGTCTAATTAAGAAGAGTTTGAAAGGCCTTGACCTTTCTGCAGACAGTCTGTAAATCATAACTGCAGGGTTAAATATGACATTAATTTTCTCTTGTACCTGCTTATACGCTGATGAAAGTGTGATGTTGGCAGGTAAGGTGGGAAAACAAGATATATATTTAATTAGTGAACGTTCAAGACGCCGTCCCTATTTTTACTTCGAGTGAAGGGATGAAGGTGAATTTTAGATTACTTTTTACCAATCTGCTATGCGTTTCAACCATAATCTGTACTTCATTTGGAAAGTAGCCTCTCAAACGGTCTTTCCCCAGTAAAGTAATCACATTTACACAAGCAAAACAAACATTAACACATGATCTGTGACTAACATCAGGTTGGTCTCCATGGCAACCGCTGACTTTCACACAACGTTGAAAGGAGGGGATGCAGAAACGGTGCAATTGAGTATGCAAATGAGCATTAATTGTCATGTGAAAAGTGCTTTAATTGTGTTGAGCCTGGCCAGGGAGGTAGATGGAGCGGTGAGGCAAACAGTAGTGAGCGGGTAAGGCGTGGATTGGTGACCGTCGCTTCTTACTCTGTTTGTTTGACACGTGCCCTGACTCCGTTTGATTTATATGTGCTGCCTGTCAGCCCATTATCCTTGTAAACTCTGACAAACAAACGCCTTTTATCTATGATTGATTCCATTCATATGTGCCAGTCTAATTTTCACCCTTTTTTTAGACTTTCACTACTGCTCTGTGATAACATTCATTCATAGCTGGAATACACGCAAGCATACTGAAAATGCATTTCTGTTGTTATCCATCCACACTGAGGCCCGTAGTGAAATCACTCTCCATACGGCGTGTGTAAAACATCTTTCATCCATTCATGTAGACAGTAATTCCCCCCCTGATGTTGCTGCCTAAGAGCTTTGCACAAACGTGTCTGTGCAATCCTTGCTGCATGATCTCATTCTTGATCAGCAGTAAACATGGCAAAACTGTCGTAGAGATATACCATTGATGTTTATGTGTGTCTCATTTGCATATAAGTGACTCATAGGTACTTCGCTTTCAATGGTTGGCATGTTTATGCACTGGCTAATGACACACCTTGCATTTGTGAAAATCAAAATGGTAGTGATAAACCAGAAGAGGAATATATACTAACGTTCAAATGTTTAAGGGTCAATACAATTTTGTTTTTGAAGAAAGAAATGTATATTCTTATTCAGCAAGGTGCCAGCAAAAGCACCAGTAAAGACAAAATAATGCCGTTTCACATACATTTGAAAAAGAAAAAGAAAAACATGCTAAAAAGGCAGCAGTTAAATAAATAAATAAATAAAATTATCTAAATATGATAAAATAAATAAAATAATAACTTTTAAAAATTCAGATATACCATCAAAGGAATGAATTACGTACATATCTGCAAACTAATGATGCAAGATGTTCTTCTTTCATTATATTAACTTATTTTTTTTGGCACAATTATTTTGGCAAAATTAGTCCCTCAAGTTCACATTTTACTAATGTATGACATGCAGAAAGTTAAGTTTTTCTTTTTCACAATATGCATTTTATAATATATAATGCAAAAATGTATTCATTTATTAATTAATCCTAATCCATATCGGTTAGTATATTTGTCTGTCTTCAGGCATGTTTGTGTAAGTTAACTTTAGCATGTATTCTGTGAGAGTTCCCAGATGGCCCCCTCCCCTTGTTAGAAATGGCCAGTGGCCCAGCTGGGCTAGCATAGATGCTTTGCGGGTGTGCAGAGAAGTGATAGACACACACCAGTGACTGCAAGTGTTGCCGAACTCGAGAGGAATGAGAGAACAGGATAAAAAGGTAACTCTTCACACCAAACACCACCCTGAAAACACTCACAGAACCGTGTATTTCCACCATTCATCATACCTAAGCAAACGTTGCAAAAAAAATCTCTGAAAACTAAACTTACTCCATGCGGCATCCAGCTACTGTGGATTTGGATGATAAATTGAACATACGTATAGCAATAAATCTGCTCAAATGACTTTTTCTGGTCTGATTTTCTGTCTAATGTAGATCGAAATGGAAAGTGAATGAATAGTGCTTCATTTCCTGAATACTGAAAGGTTGTCATTTAGATTGTATACTAACATTTGCCTAACCTAATAGTCCTTAAAGAGATAGTTAGCCCAAAAATTATGTTATTTATTCACCTTTAATACCCATTTTATTTATTTTCTGTTATATATTACAGTGCTTTTTCACTTGGTTCAATTGCCTTATCCTAATCAGAATTCGACTGATCTTGTTTCACCCTACTAGAATGTAGAATGTTCACATTATATTTTTTTTTTGTTCCAAATCATGGTACGTTTGAGTGGCAGATGGGTAGATGCCAAAATGGATGGTATATATATATATATATATATATACTTATAAATACTTTGGATTTTAACCACCACAGCACAAATGTAATGCAAAAGGTTCAAAAGAATGTGGGAGTCAATTTCTGCTGAAGGCACGTGAAAATGAGATACACATTCTCTCTGCTTGCAGTGCATCAGTCACACTTGTCAGGACAGAGAGTGAGAAAACAGATACTTCTGAGCAATTCATATGCCACTTCCCTAATTTAGTATGGCTGTGTCTACATTAGAAGCGAACCGTACCTTAAAGGGTTAGTTCCCCCCCAAAAAAAATAAAAAATAGGTGTATTAATCCTAGGAGTATGCGACTTTCTTTTTCAAACAATTCTAATCGGAGTTATATTAAAAATTGTCCTGACCCCTCCAAGCCTTTCCATGATTAAACGGGTGTTTGTGGTCAACAGTTAAGAAGATGTTAAATAAAGTGCATCTGTAATAAAATGTCCCTTACACATTTATAATAAACACTTCCTTCTCTTCTTCAGCTAGAAGTATGCAGGCATATACTACACAGGACATCTGGCATCTGGAAAACGTAGGACCAAAGGAGACAAAGGTTCCTTGCTTTGTTGCTTTTTTCCCTCTTGACTTATACTGACATTTTTTTTCTTCTACAAATCATAATTTTGTTTTTCTAATTATAGTACGCCATCTTTTTTTTTTTTTCTCTCTCCACATTCATCACTACTCATACAGTGTGCTTTGGGATTTAGTTTGTGTAAACTGCACCCCACACGGTTAGTTAGACTCCAGTAAAGTTTGCAGGTATGCACCTTCATTCTCCAAAACCAATCCAACTCTGAGGCAAAACGAATCTGGGCACACACCAAAAGTGCTAGTATGAAAGAGCATTGGTTCCAAACTAAATTTGACCCAACTGTGTTTCCACAGTTCCATTCAATTTCTTTTCCAGAAGAAGAAATTAAGTCATACAAGTTTACACTGACAGAAAGAGTATATAGTACACTGTCACTTTAAAGGTGAGTATGTGATTAAATAATAGGAAAAGCATTCACATACGCACTTTGTGGGCAGATAAATGTTGCGTAATGAAGCATGGCTCATTTGCTTACTCCCTGCACGACCACATTAGATTAGGCAAAAAAGCTTGTTCCGGTACCTTGGTGGTAGTTACAGTAAAAGTATTTGATATATCTTTTTTCCTCAGCATTCTGTTCCACTGTAATGTGACTGATGACATTGGCAAAAGCAGCAGGCTCGAGAGTGTGCACAGAATGTAGATGAATGTGAACGGGAAATGTGTGCAGTGCATGTGTGTGGGAGAGAGAGGGAGAAAGAGAGAACAGCATGGAGTCACTGCATGGATTTAATGCTAGTATCCATCACCCTCTACACAAAGTATGTGGGGGAGTGTAAGGGGCTTTAAGAGGTTATTACACACGCTCTTTCCCACTGTAGGGACCAAACACACTCAGAGTCCAACCTCCTGCAAAGATGGATCACACCGACTTATCTCGTCTGAAATAAAAACCAAACAAGCACTTCATCTTCCAGCATAAAACCAAAACCATGCTGCGCACAGTAAAACCTAATGCCGGTCAGCATGCAGTGCAGGAAGCAATACATCTGCTGTGCTGTAAATACAGTAGCTGTATCTTGACTCAATGTGTGACCAGGCTTTAGAAGGATGTATGAAATGTGTGGGTTGATGTATCGATGCTTTTTATGCAAATAGCCATCTTTATTTATGGGATGCACAATATACAGTATCAGGTATACCATCAGCTATCTGACATTTTATATTTTAGTATTGCAGATACTAGATTTTTAATTGCACATGCTAATTACCCCAGTCTTTAAGGCTAAACATTTTAAACAACACAAAGATAAACATTTGATTAATATATATATATAATTTAACTTAAATGTGGTAACACTTCAGAATAGGGGGTCGGAATAATACATTAGTTAAGCATTAATTAATGGTTAATTTGTTCACAAGTAAGCATTAGTTGAGCAAAAAAACACTAGTAAATAATGATTAACTTAACATTTTAAGGGCCCGAATTATGCATTAGTTAAGCACAAATAAACAAGTAATTTATGATTATGCATCAGTTAAGCATGAACACATGTATAACTAATGGTCTTCTTCTGTACATATAGTAAGGGCATTTTATTCATTATTTACAATTCATTAGTCATTTTAAAGACATTTATGCTATAAACAAAAAGAAGCTAATAATTAATAATTAACTGATAAATGTATATATTAACTAATATTATATATATATATATATATATTAAACTTTTTGTTGTTATTGTTATGATTTTTGCATATTTATATCTAAATAAATATCTAAATATCTAAATTAAGTCTTCTAAATAAAGACTATTTGACCCCCTGTTCTAAATCTACATTATGACACTTATTGAGTGATATTTAAGTTATAGGATAAGCTAATAATTAAGGCTAAACTGCCACTATTTTAGTGCTAATAACGGAAGTTTGATAAATGTTTGTTTTTAAAATGACTAATTAATTGTAAATAATGGATAAAATGCCCTTATTATATGTTCAGGGAATCAATAGTTATGTGTGTTCATGCTTAACTGATGCATAATTGTTAATCATTAGTTAATCATAAATTACTAGTTTATTTATGCTTAACTAATGCATAATTCGGGCCCTTAAAATGCTAGGTTAATCATTACATACGTGTTTTTTGCTGAACTATTTATTAATTGTGAACAAATTAACCATTAATTAATGCTTAACTAATGCATTATTCTGGACCCTTAAAATAAAGTGTTACCTTAAATGTTTTTTTAAACACACATAATGTTGTATTGCCTAAACTTAATTTAATTTAATAAATTCGTTTTCTTTCTATTTTCTTTTCTTGCTTTCGTTCACATATAAAACTAATTGTGTAAATTAATTACATTTATTTATTTAGGTATTATAGAATTTTTAGAATTTAAATAATTATAGAATTTTAAGAAGTAATGTCGCTATAATACCCCTGATCTCTATGTACATTCACTTGTTGCATTCAAAACTATTGATTTCAGAATAGTTTATTTATACTTAAAATTCCATACAAAAAAATTCTGTCATAACATTTATCGACTTATCATCATTATTGGCCATAATCTCCATTAAGGCTTCCTTTATTGCAGTACCACTTTTTGTGTAACTCTAATTGTGTAGAGTGATATTTATTTAATATGAAGAGCTGCAGTTTGTGTAGGGTTAATATGTAAGCATGTGAATCGAGACCACATCTATGCACCCAGAGAGCAATAGTGAGTAAGCGATTGAGTGTGTGTAGGTCAGGGTGAGTGAGAAGCTTTCCTCTCTCCTCTGGCCAGTTCTCTCCCATGAGCAACACGAGTCAACAGACCTGTTGCTATGGCAGCAAAGGTGAAACACAGTGGTGCTGGTTGTTGATAATGGTGTGTGTGTGTATGTGAGAAATCGATGGCTCACTGCTCTCTGCCTCTCAAATTCTCCTTTGGCTGATCTCTCAGCCTGTAAATCCCATGCGTGCTGGCTGGCCTCACCCTTATCCACACACACACCCCCAGATGAGTGCCGGTTGGGAGACCAGATTATAGAGATTCATCGGCCATTTGTAACATTTTTTTATTCCTTAAATAAATGCAGCAGTCATGAATTGTCAAAACATGTTTATCTATGGAGACTTGATGTTTCATCTGTTTTTTTATGTGGATTCTGATCAACAAAACATTTATATTATATTATATTATATTAGGAATTATTGACAATGCACACCTCGAGTATTTGTCCTGTTTTTGTACTTAAAACACTATTGTGAGTAGGATTATTTCCTCCGCATCTCATCCAAACGGCTCCTTTGTTCATTTCAAAACGTCAGACAAATCATACAAAACATATGAGTGAGGTCATACAGATTTTTACATATTAGCAACTAGAATTACATTCACTGTATGGTTCCTTGAAAATAATTGCACACCTTACATTCGTCAGCCAACCATATCAACCAACAAGCATTCAACGGCCCCATACTATAAATTATATTATATTATATTATATAGACCCTTTTCACAAGACTGTGATGCATTTAATGGTCATCAGCATCATAAATCCTTCCAGCATCATGAGTTTTTCATGTTTGTATTAAAAAAAAAAAAAAAATTACATTTTAACAAAATTCTTTGTATTACATTACATTTGCAATAAAAAAAAAGGGTGCAAGGGTGTTGGGTACATTTATTATTGTTCTCCCTTCTAACAGACGCCTTATTTTGTTTTTTATTTTGTTACCTTTTATTGAAAGTCATGAAAACACATTTTCTTCTTTTATATGAGCAAAGTGGAATGCAAAAAATGTATATTTGTGGTATTCTCCAATTCACTGCTCATCAAGTTAACCAAACTATGATGACTTCTGCTGCTGAGAAACCTGGGAATGTGAAGAAGGTACATTATATTATATTTTATTAACATTATATTGTAACTCTCTGTCACAAGCCGCGCCTCTGTGGCGCTCTCCGAAAGACTGCAGCGGGAACCTTCGCCAGAATATTAGTTCCCACCCGGACCCATTTGAACCACGGACCTTAGACACTTCCGCCCCGCCGCTCCCGCCATTTCGGCGGGTATTTAAGCGGCACTCAGACGCTGTATCATCGCGAAGTTTTGATTTGCCCCGCAATCATTCCTGAGCGTTTTCTTCCCGTGGATTACTTTGGACTGTTACTCTGGACTCTGATTCTATCTGCCTGCCCCGACCTTCTGCCTGGATTACTACTGCCTTTGGATTTGCCCTTTTGATTGTTTGTTTGTGCTTTTGCACTGTTTACAATAAAAGGCCTGCAAATGGATCCCAACTCGTCTGAGCATGAATTACAGAAAACTTCGTATCATATGATGGGAGAAATGGGTCGTCAAGCCTCCGTCCTCTCCACTCATCAAACTCAACTCGAGAAGCTCACCAACCTCACCGATGAGCTGGTCCGCTCAATTCAGGCTTTAACCACCGCCACCACAGCACTGGCTCAGGCAGCTCCCGCTCCAGCACCACTGCCGGTCGCTTCCCCAGCTCAGGCCACCCCTCCGGCTACTAGCTGCCCAGCGCGCCTCTCTCTCCCGGAGAAGTACGACGGAGCTGCAGGCAAGTGTGAGGGCTTCTTGCTACAGTGCAGCGTCTACATGAATCAGCAGGCTCAAAGCTTCTTAAATGACGAGAGTAAGGTGTCGCTGATCTGTTCACTGCTCACTGGAAGAGCACTCGATTGGGTCACCGCTGTCTGGAAGGG
>JAUMHI010000012.1:3621841-3641093 GCA_032359435.1 Enteromius unitaeniatus
CAGCTCCTCCCGTGTAGTTCTGGGCTGATTCTTCACCATTCTTAGCATCATTGATACCCCATGAGGAGAGATCTTCCATGGGGCCCCAGGCTGTGGCTGATAAGCAAGTGATCAAATACTTATGTGACACAGTAATTCCCAAATAAATTGTAAAAAATCATATAATGTAATTTCTGGATTTTTCTTTTTATATTCTGTCTCTCACAGTGGAAATGCAACGACCCCTCCATGATTTCTAAGTAAGAGAACTTGAAAAATCAAATACTTATTGACTTATATAATTTTTAATTTTAATTTTTTACATTTTCTTTTAATCTAATAGTTATATCAATTTTATTTCAACTTTCTTTCAGTTAATGAAAATTATTTTACATTTTAGTTTTATCAATTATTATTTTTAGGTCTTAGTTTTAGGTTAATGCTAACAACACTGGTGCCAACTGTCCTGATTTCTTTTTTCTTTTTCAGTAATTTAACTGATCCGTATGCACAATCAGAGAATTCAGGCTCTAATTTAGGCACCCCTAAATGCAGAGCAGGTGCGTGTGACAAAAACAGGCGATGAGGAAATTCTGCCAATGGCTGGATGAAGAGAGTGCAGTGCACTGATGTGTATCAGCATCTAATAAGGTTCTGTAAGTAGCTCGGAGTTGGAGTCCAGTATAATAAACACATGAGACTTGATGTTTGCTCATTATTGACGTGCTGTTGCCATAGCAACAGCAACAGCCAGACACTCAATGGTGCGAGAAGAAAAGCAGAATTTTTCAAAGGCTGCAAAACAAACTTGAAGAATGATTAAGGGAATAGAAAAAAAAATAATGCAAAGACTCTATTGCTCTATTACTACTATATATATACTATTACTATATAGGTACATCGAGTCAGAATTTAAAATCAAAGTATTGTTTTTTTTCAACAGTGCTTTTAAGCTTTTTTTAAAAAATGGCATGCTGTCTTCAATTACAACATGAGCTTAAAAATAATATAATTGTCTGTGTAGATTGTAAAAGCAAAAGCACTTCTGGTGAAAGTTATTATAATGCAGTCAGCATGAATAGCAGCACAGCTTGTGGACTTTTAAACACTGTTCTGAATCGACTTCTGAGAATTCCTGTTCAAACATGCACACTGTAACCACAAACTGAGAGCAACCACTATGATTAGTCATGCTTAATTTCAGTCATGAACACTTTATATGGATTACAGCAGGGCGACAGCGATAGATGCAATTTCCATTATGTAAATGCAACCCTTTAAAGGAACCCAGCATCTCCATGGTGACCGTCGAATAGAGTGTGTCTCTTTACTGTGTGTGTGTGTATATGAGTGTGTGTGTTGAAGTTGATTTCACACTCTGGCAGGACAAATCTTATTCCACCCACACATAGAAACACACACACACACATGTGTATTCCAAGAGTTCTTCGGTGGCGAGTGTACAAGCTTAGGAACAGATAGATAAACCACAGGGTGTTAGAAAAGTCTTCCTATAAGGGAAAGCTCATCACTATGGAAACAATGGCACTGTCTGGAGCACTGGCTGTGAGGGATACTAGCAGGAAGTCCCTTCGTTTCCTGTGAAAAAAAAGACCCGAAAAATCCATAAAATATGCACATTTGAAGTTTTAGGATTATTATCTTGGCAACTATTTTGAGTGTTGGATTGTAAAGTATGTTTTATTTTTATTTTTTTTGCTAGGTCATTGAATGTGCTTTGTGTAACCTAATCATATGTACCTTCAACACAATATTTTTTGTATTTTATTAAATAGAATAGCTCCCTTTCATGTAATTGCATGTGCGTATATATATATATATGTATATGTAAAGGCTTTGTAATATCTTTTTGTTATTGAAACAAGTCTCTTATGATCATGAAGCCTGCATTTATTTGATTAAAAATACTATTATATAAAAATATTAGAATAAACAATATGTTTTCTATTTTAATGCATTTAAAAAAGATATTTATTCCTGTGATGCCGACACTGAATTTTCAGCATTACTGCAGTTTTCAGTGTCATGATCCTTCAGGAATTATTCTAATATGCTCATTTGGTGCTTAAGAAACATTTATTATTATTATAATTATGTTACAAACAGTTGGGCTGCTTAATATTTCTGTGGGATTCTCTGCTAAACAGAGATCAGAGCAGTATTTATATTGTTTTTCTGTGCGTTATATGGTTTTATCAGTAGGTGGTTTTAGGTAAATTTATGAGTTAAATCGATTAAATAATTTATTCACTGAGTTGGTTAAAAACAGTGATTTATTCAGGAACAAACAAGTGAATGCCTATTTCCGTGAGCCGCTGAAACATCTATTATTAAACAATTTTTTATTAGACTTAACAAAACAAATCAAAACATAAACAACAACTCTAGTAAATTGCATATTATTTTATTTAGTGGCCTAATGTTCAGGTTAGAATCTCTATATTTCCACAATTGCGCAGCTCTAGTTAAGAGCTATAAACAATAGTATTCATTTTTATACATGAGAGGCTGACAGGTTTGAGCACAGACTAAAAGAGAGGCCATATTGAGATGTTAAGCAGTACTGACTCTCACTCATTTGTCATGATGAGATGATGTACTGGACTTACACAGAAATATGACAAAGCTACGCTGCCTCACACAGCTCAGCCTTAAAAGCTCTTATTGGATGGCACACAGTTACTGCTTCCCTCTGTATGAGAAGACTAGAGAAAGTGGAAATCGAACTGTCAGATAATTTATGCAGGCCATTTCTGTTATGTAGCTGCAGCCAGGGAAAAAAAAGGGCTTTTAATAGATGGGGGTCATCGCTGTGCGGGGAGCTGCTGTATACTGCACTTCACTGAAGACGCCTTCCCAACACAGCCACAGGGAATTTTCATCTTTCTTTCTCTCAGATTTGCTTTTCAGTATTTTCATGCTTTGTCCAACTTGCTGAAATTTTTTTTTAATGCCATTTATAAAACGAAGTTACTCATCAGCTCCTTAGTGGCTTAATTAAAAAGTGTAACATAATGCATGGTTTAACATGAATTATAATTTGAGTTTAAGTGATCTAAACCATTCAAATGAAAGCATCTTTTAAAGGAAAAAAATCTTTTGTTGGAAGTTTAGCTAATATTAGGCAATGCAAAATATTCCTCGCATTAAGTCACCAAAATGGAAAATATGAGTCATGCTGCGACAGGTACAGTTTTACCAAGTCTGTCATAATGACAGAAGGTATATATTTATAGCACAAAATCAGAAAGAAATATTTTAAAAAATGTCCTCAATTCACTTTGCATCAGCAGGTGTGACATAAAGTTTATTTTGGACCCTGACTTCAAATCATTCACAGTTTCTAATGTCCTTTTTCTGTTCCATGCTTTTTCCCAGCAGTGTAGCACTAAAGCCTTTCCCAGGCTGCTGTGTGACAGCCGGATCAGAGCGAGCACTCATGAGAACCCTACTGTGTCAGGTGAGAAAAACAGCAGGTCTCTTTAATTGAAAAGGGATCGAATCACCCAGTTAGCGGAGGATAGTCGAACGACTGTGTATGTACTGACAAGAAGCAAGGATTGAAAAACACGCAACTATTGATCATGATCACGTAATTTATTTCCCATGTATAATAGACTTCACACACTCTCAAACCAGATGTGCAGCGAGAAGATAGGGTCCTTGCTGGGTACTGAAATTTCTAGGGGTTTTATGTCAGTATGTTTCTTGGTTAGAGCATTTAGTCAAGCACAAATGCACTGTACTGAGTTCCAGCACTGGAAGTGCTTCCAAAAACAGGGACAAAACCACAGTGGATATCAATCAATGCTCCCAAATGGACATTTTTCAGCTAACATACAAATGAGAAACTACTCGGAAAACAAAGATTACTCATAAGAAACACATAACTGATTTCACATTGATCAGCCTGTGTAAAAATATTGATATCCAAAATAAGATATACCTCATGTTAAAATGAATACTAATATCTGTACATAACACAGGGACGTTGCAGATAACTGTACTAGAAGATACACTATTCATAATTTGATCGTCTTTAAGAAATGCCAAAGAGCAGCAGACTCTTTAACGGTGTTTATCTACAACTAATCTGTCTTACATGTTGTGTAATGTCAGAAAACATGCTCCAGATATCCCCCAGCTCCAGAGAACAAAGCTGACCAGAACATCTGCTTTCCTGATTCAAATATATGCATAAATATGACTCATAAATCCACTAAATTAGATTGTGAGGCTTTGTGCACACAAAGCTTTCATGTTTAAAAGCTGGTGTGTTTTATCATTCAGTCTAGCCTATTTGTTGTTTTGAATTTTTTTGTTTCCTTTCCATTCAGAGCCTGTTATTTAACCCTATCGTTATAATTCTTAATCTACCATTAATCGTGGCACCTTGACATAAATGATGTTACCTCAACACTTCTTAAGAACACATCTCTCAGTGAATATTAATTTCATGCTGTGAAATGACAAACAACCAGGGCGTATTTATACAATTGCATGAGTGCCATCAATGCTTTACAGGTATTGTGAGCGGGCTGATTCACATCTGAAGATAAGAGTTGGTATAAAACACAGCATCTTGCCAATAGAGTCTCATTAGCTGCATGTCCTACAAGGGTGGCACATCTTGTTGTTTGTCTCATTAAAAAAACATTCAACACTGAACCATTCGCTCGATCTGTTCTGGAGTTTTGATACTTCAGTAACAAGATCGTTCTGACTCATTCCTAACCAACAACACAGAGCAAATGTCAGGTTTAGAGAGTAAATGTTTTCCGAACCAACAAGTCCCGTGAAGTCTTTCCTATACCAGAGACCAAATATCTAGTCTGATCTGTGTCGCATAACTGAATTATAACATCCACTGTGTTCTTTAAATGCTTCATGTTTAGTAAAACACATCATGACTGATCTACATCAAAATAAGAAGTACATCTAAATGAATGTGGTTTAGGTTAAATACTGCTGATGGATACATTCAGGTGCTTTTGGAAGGAGACACCAAAACTGTATGGGAAAGATGGAAATGATAAAGCAGTGGCTGTAAATGCATAGTGCCATCTAGGGGTTTTTATGTATGAGAAATAAACAGAACAAAGCCTGAAAGACCAGTTGGTACATCGTAACACTCATCTTGAAGAATGAAAATGGTCCATTTCAAGAGTGGTGAAAGTAAAGAAAGTTTAAACAGAAAATAACAGATTACATATGCAAGACCGACCCAGTTAAAAGACAAAATTCCCATATATTCTTAAAGACAAAACCCGTGGGATGCGTACTTTACAAACAAGGAACACATCTGTAGGCTATAACTGGCATTCAAACATTTCCTAGTTTTTTCAATAAATATGCATTGCAAATGAAGTAACAGATCATAAGTGCTACAATACGAAGGGATATGTTTAAAAATGCATCTGTAATGAACAGGAAACTAAAACATACTATAGATGGTTCTCATAAGGGAAAAAAATGTTAACTGAACCTTTTGAAGAGAGTTTCTTCAACAAGAATCCTTTTTGAAATATTGCTTAGCAACAGCCCACTGAATACTAAATGAAATCCTTGAAAATAAGTGATCCACTTAATAAAGGCTTCATTTATTCATGATCATCTCATAAAGTTCTGTGCTGATTAAATCTAATGCAGAGATGCCTAAAAAAAAACTATAAAAGAGGTATCTTCTTACTCTTCTGACCGTTTTTAGCTCAACAGGCTACCCACATTACCAACAGCAAACATGTTTATGCATATGTTATTAACTGGATATGTTAACAACTGTTTGTTATGTAAAAAAAATCCTATAAAATGAAAAATGATGCAGTAGTTTTAAATGGAGGTTTAATGGCATTTGTGGGCGTTAATGACTAATTAAAATATAAATATTAATGCTCTTTTAGCATTATTTATTTATTTTATTTACATGGAATAACTCTAAAAAAAAGCATTTAAAGCATTAAAATCCAACTTTTTTCCTGCTTATTTTAATAAAAAAAGAAATAACCACTTTTGCGTAGCTTATAATAATAATGCAATTCATAACACTACTGCGTGTGACCGAAGCTACCAATATATCTGCCACGACAAATCCATTCCGTTCCACTTATGCAAAACAATTACACGAAGCACTACAGGTGTTTAGAAAAATGCCATTGATGTTTTAGCAGAAAATTATATAATTTAAAGGCCTATTATCCCAGGTGGCCTTTTGCCCCATTGTACCCAAATATAGAAAATAGTGTGAGAGGCTGTACATGAATAAATAAATAAAGCTACCCGACATGTACGCTAAAAGGCCATAAGAAAAAGTGTCATAACTTGGTCAACTATGACAAAAGAAATAAATAAAATGACATTTTTTAAATGTAATTAAAAAGGATATTTTGATATGTCAAACATCTTGCTTATTACATGTACCAAAACAATAACATTTAAAGCATTTCATCACCCAAAGACAATAGCATGGTTAAGCAGCTTCTGATGATGAGAGCTCATTCTCATCTCCGTTACTGTGGAAACCAACTCCACATCCCTCTACACGACAGCCGCACTAAAACTTCAGCATTCACACTATTCATTCAACTGCTTTTGTTCAACATGCATAAAAGCGAATATGCAAGAAGGTCATAACTTACAGCAGTTAGTTACAGCGAAACTGTTAGCTACTTCCAGATTGTCGATGTGAGGCGTCAGTCTAAATTCAGCCGTTCCGAACTGAACCATTCCGATGCGAAACGCGCTGTACTCCTGATCAGCTCCTCTCGGAAACAAGCCCCCTACACGACACGCACAAGATATATGTTAAACAATGACACCGTTCACATCCATCAAAACGTTATTTGTTCAAAAACAGACGCCCACATTAAACATAGCCTACCAATTTGAACACTTGGGGAGCCTCCAATTGTCATCCCACATAAGAGGGAAATTAGACAGATCGATAAATTCTTAAACTGTTGCATCTCCACGACAGTGTGCGTTCACCCACTGTATGAAGGAAATATTTGTCGTTTACACAGTGCTGAATCAAATCCGTAACATATTGAGGCGTTGCTGGAGAATGAGAGCGGCTGCTGTCTGCAGGTGGTTCCTCTATCGCTGACTGCTGCCTCAGTCCCGCTTCTGGAGGAATAATGCAGATTTATCTCTCTCTCTCTCGCTCTCTCTCGCTCTCTCTCTCCTCCCTCTTGTCGCGCGCCTTCTTATGAGTTGATACCTTCACTTACATTCAGGAGCACTGCACACATACACGTTTTGCTTATTTTTGTTGCATACGTTTTTGGAAGGATTTTTTTATTTATTTAATGAGTACTGTAAAAAAAGTACTGTATGTGTGAGTGTATATATATATGTGTGTGTGTGTGTGTGTGTATGAAGTGTTAAAAATACATAGGTGGTTTAACCATCATACAGGGGGAAAACCGCCCTTGCATGTCGACTACAGATTTGAATACTTGAAAAAATATTCAAAAACCTTTTCAAATATGCATTTCAAGTTCATTATTGAGTCATTAAGTTGAGTCTACCACGCAGTCATGAGGGTCTAAAGGGGTATTATCTGTTTTGTTTTGTCTAGTCATATGACAACAAAATTTCTTCCAGCATGTTGATTATGCCACACTGACTTTGATTTGGCTTTCTTTAGTTGTTGTTGGTTTTTAATATCAATAATATTTGAAAACAAAAAGGCTTAAATGCAATTAAAATACATTATATATATATATATATATATATATATATATATGTGTGTGTGTGTGTGTGTGTGTGTGTGTGTGTGTATACATATATATATCTCAGATACTGATACAGATATATCAGACACCGAACGTGTGTTCACAGAAAATTGCTGTTCATGGCATTTTTGTATTATTCTTTCTTAATAAAGAGTGAAAGAAAGGCTTAATTTCCTCTAACTTTATAAATCAAATATTAAAAGTATAAAAGGTGTTTCTTGGTCTGACAGATATTCTGTTCATTTTCCACTTTTGAAATGTGATGACTCACTCAATGAGAACAGGCGATAATGAATTAATTAATATTTTATAATCGTACCAAAAGTGCTAAATCACACAAGTTTTACCATCCTTATAAGCTGCCTTCAGGACCATGGACAGGTCCCTCTCACCTCCACAAAACAAATGACATGAAACCTGACCTGATTTGATGAGCAGAGCACACAGCCATGTGTCTTTATATCTCTGGATTTGCATATCTATGATGAAACAAAAGTAATTAAATTTTCATGAACGGATTGCATTACACAGCTTTGAACAACCTCCTGAGAATGGTCCAGACTGTTTCTTTTATCTTTTCTTTTTTCTACACCTTTTTTTACACACATGTATGTATGCATGTGTGTTTAATTCAGTTTGCAACACATCCAATCCAATACACCTGTTCCCAGTTTGTACCTCCGTACCATAACACTGCAAGACATACTTTTCTGAAGAGTACATCACAGGCCATCTCTAAACCCCAAAGCACAGCCTCTGATAAAAGACCTGACTGCTTTCATTGCTGAATATATAATGGCAATGAATCTACTAATGGTGCTCACAGATCTGATTAAATTTTGGAAACATTCTGTTTCCTCCCCTCCCTTCAGCACAGACCACAGGCAACACCTTAATCATCCTCTCCTACATTTCTCAAACCGCCATGTCCCAGTTTCATTCCCCTCGGCCCATGCTCCATACTGCATGAGTTGCTGTAACAAGATCCCAGGCTGGAATGTGTTTCAGGGTTAAATTGCACATACTAAAATTGAGCTCACTGAAGTGATAAATGGAAAACTAAATATTTTATGACGACGATGTGTTTTTCTAAAGAAAGGTGAAGATAACCGTAACTTACTTTCAATCATTCAAGCCCAGGTAACGATAACTTCTAATCAATTATTATTGCTTAGACAAATTCGATTTTCCCAAGAATGTGATAAACACAAAAATCTGTTGAATTTGTCTTTGCAGGCAATGTATGGATGTCCTGTATATTGAAGAAGATGAGAATAAGTAGATGCATTACCGAAAAGCAAAAATATTATCTAATTTGACCCGTTTAAGCTTCAGTATATGTTGTGCATGGCACACATACTTGCTCTCGCTTTCTCTCTCTGTGTCTTCTAGCACTCTTCAATGTCATTTTTCATGCTCATGGCTGTTTATCAAGTGGGTTGTCCTCACATTAACACGTTACTGCTCCATCCTCTCTTCTCCTGCTGGATAAGCCCCAGTGAATCTGCACATATATAAGCAGAAAGGGCATGCAGTGGGCAAGGAGACTGGCTGCGGGACTAATAGCCATTTCTCACGGCATGGACCTAAGCATGACACACTGAGAAGTTCACATGATATACTATGATTTAACCTATAGCTATATCACAGGCCAGTGTATTTGTCTTTGTGGTTTTGCTTTTGTAGAACATATTTTCATATGCTTCACAGACCAAATTATTAGACATTACTGAATAATTTGCTGAAATTGCACTTATTATGGATTATTTTTGGTACTCAGTTATTATTAATAGTTGAAAATTTGCTGCCTAATATTTTTTGTGGAAACCATGACACATTTTTTTAAGGATTCTTTGATAAATAGAAAGTTCAAATGAGAATATAATATAATATTTTGGAACATAATAAGTACATGCCGTCACTTTTTGATTAATTTAATACTTCTTTGCTCAAGTAAATAATTTATTTTAGAAAACGCTAACATAAATTATTACAATAAAAATATAAATAAATGAATTCTGTGTGACACTAAAGACTGGAGTAGCAGCTTTGCCATCAGAGGAATAAATTACATTTCAAAATACAATAAAAACAGCTATTTTAATAGCATTTAATAATATTTCACAAACAAATGATTGCAGCTTTAAGAGATTGTATACATATTCATTAATTAATTTAGATTTATTTGGTTTTAATAAAGAAAGACATAAAGACAAACGGTGAACAAGATTTTTATTTCACATATCTCAAGATGTGAAGTATATTTCAGCATTTGGTCATATTTAAGCATATGGGCTTCCCCCCATATATGTGCACTGTGGACTAGAGCTGCTCTAATCCATGGTGACATGACATTGAGGCCATAATCAGCAGTGTCACCCATGCAACATGCAGCTAAACTGGTCAGAAAAAGAGCGACTGAGTTGGAGGCTAAAGAAAGAGATGAAGAATGAAAAAGACAAAGAGAGGCAGAAAAAATGACTTCTCATCTATTTCCGCCACACATCATTTCACCCCCATTCTTGCCCTATATCCACTTCTGTCATGCCTCCATTTGAAAGATGCCAGCCTTTTCAAACACCCAAATTTATGCACACTATCAGACACACACACACACACAAACACCCTCCACATCAAAAAAGTCAGTCCATCTGTCTGGGTGTTTGCAAGTAACCTTATCATCAGTCTGAGCTCATGATAAAATTTCTCCTCCACTCATGTGTGGATGAGAGTCAGTGACACTGGAAAATTCAGCACTGGGAAGGATGCTTTCAATTAATTATTTATTATTTTAATACCACCTCTTCTCACTTGTCTTAAAGCGTCAGCTAAAGATATGTCACTATATTTAAGAATTATAATAAAAGAGAGTGTTGGGTGTGGAAGCTGCAAAAAAATTAGAAGCTGTCATTCCACCTCCATCTCACCCAGTGTGTGTTCAGGTTGCATTAGGCAGTTGTATATGTGATATAGGTTACACAGTGAACTGACCGGTGGGGTGGGAGGACAGATAACCAGCAGGAATCAGACAAGCTGCTTGAAACAATGTGTGAGACAGCAATCCTGGGGAAAACGCAGAGGCGAACACATGTGGGTGGGCTTGGAAACACACGCTGAGTAGTGTCACGCTCAAACACACAACTGCAAGCTGCTGAAAATAACTTTGAGACACATTTTTGAAGAGTGCTTTACCTGTATTATTCAAATTGGGCTTCTGACTTAAATTTTATCTGCTTCGACTATCAACAGAGCACATATCCAAAATAATTTCTATATAATGTGCATTGTAATATCGGAATGGCTGATCTGTAGGAAACATTTCACCAGTGCTGGATTTTTTTGTCTGATATCCGCATGTTCAAAGCCTTACACCTCCATGTTAGCCTGTCTAGTTACACAAAGGCAGCGGCGCACAGTAATTAGTCAAATGACTGTGGAGGAGGATCTCGCAGCAAAATGCTCAGAGGGAGGAAATACATATAAAGCAATTGGCGAGATAACTGAGAGCAGCTTTTTAACACTCCATCACGTTTGGGTGATTTTGATATGTATACTGTAGTCTCTTTAGTAAGTTCATAAGTTGAACCCCTAGAGGGCTCTGGAGTGCATCTCAACATTTTGAAGTCTGAGGGTTTAATCAACTTTAAGTTAAAGTAGGCTACTTAAAATACATAATAGATCATCAAAAACAGATGAAAGTCTTTATACTAAAGCACCGTTTTCCTCAACAGTCTAAATCTAATGTGACGGCTTTAAAGGTTTTAAAAGCAGACTTGGCTCCAGACAGAGTCTACCCTGTGAGACAGGAGAAATATATCAGCAAAATCACGCAGTAGCTGTCTTGGTGTCTGTTGCCATAGCAACTAACTAACCATTCGACACATGCTCTGCAACTCTGTGTATGCCACAAAGATCATATGTGGGGGTAAATGTGGTCAGGTTCCCGACGGTTTCTTCTTGCACTTCTCTTTTATATAAACAACTTCAGGTTTCTCTTAGATTTATTGGCACGGCCTGTTTGTTGTGTGAATGTGGCAGCTAGGGAGGGGTGGGGCATTCTCCATTTAGCATGCTTCATTACATTCCAGACAGATTTCATATTCCGACTAGTGCAAAGACACCCGTAGGTCAATCTGCCAGCATATTTCACAGCATAATGAATACTGGTGCTTGGGTTGGGCGGAGGAACAGGTCAGACCCTGACTCCCAGACAGCTTTAGTGTCTTAGGTCTGGTGCTAGGTTAGCAACACACATTAGCTACAATAAATCGGCAGAACTTAAAAAAAAATGCTGGTAGTTCTTGGGTCAATTGCCCTTGATATTATGGCATCAACATTTTTTTCAGGTACGTTATTTTAAAGCAACTGCAAGTAGTTTTGTGTATGTCTGCGACTTTGACGTAAATATTTTACTGATAACAGTTGTATTTGCTGCTGCCCTAAAGCAATCGCCCATTTCGTGCTGTTTCGTACTGCTCACCAAACCCTTTGAAAGAAGCCACATTTGAGGTTAGTAAAATTAGATTTTCAAACTGATATTTTAAGGCAAAAATGTACATTCTGTTACTTAAAACAAATTCTGTTAAATTAATTATCTAATGCACAAGTTAAAGGGTTTACCCAAAAATGAAAATTCTGTCATTAATTACTCACCCTCATGTCGTTCCAAACCCATAAGACCTTTGTTCATCTTTCTGGAGCTGATCCCAGCTCCAGAAATGTGGTAAAAACACTGGTTAAAAGTCCATGTGACATCAGTGGATCAACAACAGTTTTGCAACGATTGGAGAATACTTAAAAAAAAATAAATAAATAAAAATAAACTAAACAGTAAACAAAAATAATATAATTATATCACTCAACCATTCTTCTTCTATGGTATATGTCGTCCTCCGTTTTAGAGGATATTACTGCATAAGCGTACGCTTTCTTCTAGGCGCAAACAGCCACAGATTACGCACATGCGCATGCTTTCACCCGGATGTAAACAAGGCTGATTACATCAAATACATTAAAGCTTGCGTATACGGTGTGTTCAGCATGGTGAAAGATGTAAGTCACAGGAGAAGAGTAAATTATGTTATTTTTGTTTTATTTGTGCAAAAAAGCATTCTCCTAGCATCGCAAAAGTGAGGTTGATACACTGATGACACATGGACTGTTGTGTCATGGAATGTTTTTACTGAATGTTACTATGGATCTGGGATCATTTCTTTTGTATTGCTGTTTATGGAGGGATAGATGGCTCTGATATCATAAAAAATATCTTCATTTGTCTTCTGAAGATGAACAAAGGTCTTTTTTTCCTTTTTGGGTGAACTAACCCTTTGAGATAGGCCAATTTAATTTTGTGAGTTTATTTGTCATTTAGGTTTGCACAATTGGACATATTCAAAACATATTTAAGTGGTCTTCTTTCTTGAAACTATGAACAAAAATACCTATTTCTATATTTATTCTAACCTGATATTTAGGATATGATGAGCTTGGGATGGATACAAATAAGAAAGGACAGGTCATGAGGTCAGCTGAGCCATTGGGCCATTTATTGATAGTTGATTCACAAGCACAGAAGATGTAGATTTTTTTCCCTGCTTTATAGACTTGCTTGTTATTTCTGGAATGCTTGTAATAGGAACATTAAAAGACAGTTCTTTTGGCAGTGTTTATCAGTACAAATGTCTCAGCGTCATCTTAACAGCTGATTTGTAGGTCAAAAATAATGTTATATATATTTAAATACAATATATTATTATTCATATTTTCCATTTCCACATGCAAGATAATAATTCTCTCAGATTTGTGCATAAATTAAATATAGTAGTTGAAAATCAATGTTCTAAGCAATGCCTTCATTCTCTCTATTCAAAAATGTTGTTTTTTTACAAGCAATAATGTGTTTATTCCCATAGTTTTGCTCTGCCTGCACATCAGTGGCAAAACTGCTCCAGTTGATGTCTGAGGTACAAATTATATGGACCGAGACGATACAAAGAAGGGAAAAGTTAGCTGAATGGAAGCAGTTTAAACTTTACAGAATCACAAATACACAGACCAGTAAATGACATTAAAGAAAAGGAAGGAGAACGGAAAAAGTGCACGAGCATAAAGATCTATGCGCTTGGCTGCCGAGGGGATGACAGGTTTAGGAGGTGACGGCTTCTTGTTGTTCTTGGCTTGCGATTTACTGAAAGCACTACCAACTTCAATGGGTTTGCCATAGCAGTCAAAGTTTGAGAGTTCAAAGTCCCGTGGCAGCGAGCCTACGATGCTGAAGTCATTGGAGCGCAAATCTGACTTGGAGGTGCATACCTTTTTGCACCTTGTCTCTGTCACCTGAGAGGGATAAAGAGGGAGAGAGTGAGAAAAAGATGTATAAAGAGAAAACATGTCAGATCTCAGCAACATCTGGTGTGATTTTTACTGAAACATAGTTCAAGGGATAGTTCACCCAAAAATGAAATGCTTTCATCATTTCCTCACCCTCAGTTTGTTCCAAACCGTTATACAGTAACTTACTTTCTTCAATGAAAAACGAAAAGAGCTTTTCTGAAAAATGTTTTAGTTTTTTACCATTTCCTTAAAATTAAAGTAAATGGTGACCAACATGGCTGTCTCTGGTCCTCTATTACCAAAAATTTTATTTCATAAATTTTAAAATATTAATACATAAATAGTGAATGTGAAAAACAAATCTAAAAATATAATATAAAAATTTTCCCTGCAAGTTCATTTAAAGAGTAACTGATTTTATTAATACATTAGTGTTTTTCAAAGTGTGAATTAGGGTAGGTTTTATTGCACATATATGTAGCATCACTGAAGAAAGGTTTGGAACAATGTGAATATGAATTATAGATAACAGGATTTCATTTTTGACTTAACTATCCCTTTAATTTCACACTGAGGTATTTTCATTTGTATAATTAGGAAATGAACAAATGATAGCTGGCAGGCGCATCATTTATGCATTATGATACTCATTCAGGCATCAGACATGGACAACTCACACCAAATCTGTTTAAATGTTTCCCTCAGACGTTTGTTCCTCAAGTAGAGGCACATACACTCTCTGTCTTTTAGCATTCTCCTTTCTCTTAACACTCTAGACTGCTGGGATTTTGAGGACAGGCAATTATTTTGGGCTCTTTCTGAAGCCCTAACAGGGCAGAGGCAGTGTAGCATGGCCCTCCCACGCAGGAACAACAAGAGAGAAAAAAAAGCAGTGTGAAGAAACACCTACGTTGCATCAAAATAGAACAGGACAAGACAAGCATTACGAACTGATGTGACATCGTACTGTCCATTTCTCTCTCTCTCTGACTAACAGAGCTGAGGGATGTCTGGATAACTGATGTCTGATGGTCTAATGCCAGCTTGTCTGTTGTATTAGTTCTGGATGTGTGGAAAGGGGCTGAAGCCATGCAGTGCTGGACCACACTACTTCCCACTGGGCACACAACACTTAAATCCTCAAACAGCTTGATATCTTTTCTAGTGTGTGGGGACACATGTGCAGATTTAGGAAACTGTCTGTCAAATACTGTATTGGAGCTTTCATATGCTTCTGATAAATGCTGCCTGCTCAAAAGCGCAGAGCGTGTCTGAACAGCCGTGAGATGGCTAGAGAATCAGTGGCAGCAAGCGAGCCTTGGGACGCGTCCAAACAGCTCTAATTCAGAGCAATGAATGAGGCTTTCTTGGAGGTCGGTGACTTTCAAGGGTTGTGCAAAGAGCATGAGGGTTAATTTGGGGTCAGATGTTCTTCTGGTAGCTGCTGAAGGTCCAGTCTGGGAATAAATGTGTGACAGTGGTAGAAAACACATCGCATCCTTAAGCCTCCCTCCGGGACCAATTTGAAGCTTATAATAGACTTGAGTAGAACATATTATTCAGCCTATTTCTCCTGTCTGTCAGGCAATCCCTGCCTTCAAGCTCCTTCTCCAATTGTTGCTATAAAGCTGTCGGTTTTCTGAAGAACATGAAGTACTGTGATTATCCCACCTACACTTTTGCATGCAGACCTGACATTAGCAGTGCATGATTTTGGATTATATAACCACAGGGACAGAAATGCTGGCACATACAATAAAACAGAAGTGAAACGATGAGCTCTCTGAAAAGGTAAAATGACCCAATTAACCATGTTTGTCCCCATGTGCTGCTTAACTTATGTCTCTATACTCTCATGGAATTAATACATTAGCAGTTTAAAATATATAATAATAAATAAATAAATAATTTGATTTACAATTATTCTAAATATAATTTAATTGTTGATTAATGTTTATATATGAATATACCATATACACTATTGCTAAACTTTGGGGTTTGTGAGATTTTTAAGCTTCTAATGCTTACCAAGGCTGCATTTATTTAAACAATATTGTAAAACAGTACCATTAATACAGGTTAAAATGACTATTTTGTTTTTAAATATATTTGAAAATGTAATTTATTGCTGGGATGGCTGAGTTTTCAACAACCATTACAGTCTTCAGTGTCGCATGATCCTTCAGAAATCATTTTAGTATGCTGACTTTGTGCTAATTATTTTACTTATTATTATCACAGCTGAAAATGGGGCTCAGTATTTTTGTGCAAATCTTTTTTGGGATTTTTGATGAACAAGAAGCAACAGCATTTATTTTGGTAACACTTTACAACAAGGTTAATTATTTGACATTAGTTAACATAATCTAAGAATAAACAATACTTCTACAGCATTTATTCATCTTAGTTAATGCTACAGCATTTACTAATGCATTATTAGTTAATACACTGTAACATGAACTAACAATGAATGGTTGTATTTTTATTAACTAATGTTAACAAAGATTAATAAATACTGTAATAAATGTATTGCTCTTTGTTTGCTCCTGCTAACAAATGACACCTTATTGTAAAGTGTTATCTTTATTCTAAATTTAAATATTATAAATGCCTTTACTGTCACTCTCTGTTAATTGAATGCATGCTGTATAGCAACAGAGTATAATCATTTCTGACCTGTAGTGTACTGACATGTATAGGGGTGCTTCCCATGCCATTGATTGTGTTCTTGGCTGGGGTCTTTCCCTCCGCCTTCTCCTTGCTAGCAATCTTTGCTCTCTCCGCCTCCAACAGTTTAGGGCTGTTAAGCATCACCTGAACCACAGCGTATTCGACCAGAGAGGCAAAGCCAAAGAGCAGGCAGGCAATCAGCCAGATGTCAATCGCCTTTACATAGGAGACTTTGGGCAGTTCAGAGGCCAGAGACGTGCACTCAGAAGAGAGCGAGAGAACTGACAGTATGCCTGCAGACAGAGAGAGGTCATTAGATCAAATGAGCTGAGGAGAGGTGAACTTACACACTGATCTAAAGTTGTTTCCAAAGATAATCCTAAAGTAGACTGTAAAACATAATTTGAAGGCATATTTAACAGTATTAGATCGAATAGCATCCATATTTAACAGGTTATCATCTTTTTCTGTTACATTACAGTTCATAAGTCAAAAATTGGTAGGATTTGATAAAATGTTTTTCAAAGAAGAATCTTGTGCTTTTCTACAGTATACTGGATGATTTATTTGATCAAAAATACAGTAAAAACAGTAATATTGTGAAAAGCTTGATGCATAATTTTTTTGTGGAAAGTATTATATTAAGCAATATTTTATTCAGGATTCTTTAAGGAATATAAAGTTTAAAAGAACAACATTTATTTAATTTTGTTTCTCACCAAGGATGCATTAATATATATATATATATATATATATAATAGCTGCGCTTATATTTTAAATATTTTAATACTAATAAATAATACTCATCTTATGAATAGTTTCAATGAATCCAAACACATACAAACCAAACACTCACAAAATGCAATAAATGACTGACCTGAAATGACCATGGACAGTGGCATTTTGAGATGGCTCCTGATGTAATCACATTATACTGTGACAGTGACAACAATGTGGACAGAATGATAGTGGTACTGGAATCACCAATAGAATCGCAGAAAAATTCTATCATAACCAAATCAAAGTGGTGAATTCTCTGACATTTTGTAATGTCGAGCCATGAAACGCCACCCAGTGCACAAGAAATAAGCACGCTCCGTGAAAACAATGCATGCATTTATCATCATTATCAAGATATAATTGGAAAACACAAGAACTCGTCACATTCCATGGCATCTTACATAATCTTCATCGCATCTCAGATAATCCTCTCTCACTGACCTCTGTGGTTCCCATAGAGAATTAATGCCTGTGGGCTGCAGCTGAGGCGGATGGAAATATCCTGGACATACATTATATTTCCTTGGAGATGCCTTTAGGTAAGCAATTGATGAAAAGAAGCTAGAGTGCTCTAGGGGATAGAAACGATCACTCTAAACCTTCTGCTACGACGGCATTGAAAAGATTCATTGGTGGATGTTACATTGATGAAAACGGGGAATGAAAATGTAAAAGATGTGGCCTGTGATGGGGGTACAGGACTCCACAGAGACATGAGATGAGGTGCTGATGCCTGTGGTGGGACGGATGATTGGAAAAAGTACCCAGAGGCACACGGGCAGCGCTGGCGTCAGGGTTGATCCAAAAAGAGAGCCAGGAGAGGACGACGATGAGCAGGGTGGGAGCGTATACACCCATCATGTAGAAGCCCACTTGCCGCCTCAGAGTGAAAATCACCTCCACACACGTGTAGTAACCTACATAGCGAAAAGGTTCAAAAGGTTGCTTTTAAACGGACATGGTTTTTCCTGGAATGGCATCCAATGGCTACCTCCTCAACAAGGCCGGAGAGAGCTTATGTACACATTAGTGCCATTCATGGAAAGTGGAAAGCTTTTACCTGTCCCTGCGTAGAACTTGGTGCAGTTGCCATATTCAATGTCCTCTTGTTTAATATCGAACTGAGGCAGAGCAATCTCATCCATCTGTACTGGGTCTCCAGACTGCCACATGAACTGCAGGTCATCTGTGGTGTAGCCAACTAGACAAACATTAAATAAGATATAATGTTACAAATAACAATAATAACAGTTACACTCTAAGAAAAGTCTAAAAATGGGGCAAAATGTACTGCGCTAGTGTAAAGGAATATTCTGTGTTTTACCTAAATTTTACTATTCACAAAGGAGAAGCCCATTAACTTTCCAGTACCTTTTCTGTTTTCAGATGTTTTTATACTTCAGTGATTGACTCTTAAAATTTAGTTGAATTTTAGATTTTTAAGCATTATATTTATAGTGATTGTGCTTACCAAGAACACTTTTTTAACAATATATTTAGAGAGAGAGAGAACATCAAATATACAACAACAGCTTTTCTGAAATTATTACTAATATTCATCACTCAGGTCTACTGTTTTTCTGTATGTAGTTTTTTATAAACTTGGGAACTTCTTTTTTAATAAACTTATGTTTTAGCTAACATATTTAAAACATTGTAGCTTATTATTTTCAGATCAAATACTTATAAATGATTGTATTCATATTCACGTACAGCTCTCAAGCTGCATTTTGCAT
>JAUMHI010000012.1:3653944-3664134 GCA_032359435.1 Enteromius unitaeniatus
GACGTCAAGCACTCTATTACTTCCTCAAAAGACAACACAAACTTTAAGACGTGAACCAAAAGCAAAGCTCAGATACAAAACACAGACGTTCACAAATTTCCACAGGGCACTCTGGCGTTCAGCAGAGGTCCAAAGACCTCAAGCATTGTTCGTAAGAATTATACGCAATACTATACCTTCTTCATCAGCATTGTCAGAACAATAGACGCCTTAGTCTCTGTTTTTCATTGTAGCGGAGCAGAACATGTTAATAATGCGTGCACATAAACTAAATTACTGATTAATACCGGTTGAATTAAAACCCCAACAATAAATGACCAGGAACAAAGGGAGGCTTGTTTTTGGAAAACGTTCAATGTTTGGCCAAAAGCCACATAGCTGATGGACAATGTAGCACCGGTCCAAAATTATGTCAGTGTGTTCTAGTAAATCGAATGTGGTATTATATCTGGCATGCAGACTCCATTTCGCTATCAGTCTCCAAACACCCCACATTCGCTGACACATTCCTCATTAAAAATGAAAATAAAAGCAGTCATAGTGTGAAGGTACCACTTTACTTTCTCAAAGACACTGATGGTGATGGTGGATAGCTCTCAAAAGAGTGATTGGCAAGCATTCCAAAAGTGTTTCAGGAAGACACTAATGGAGAGTAACTAGGCCTCTGAATTAGTCCTCTTACATATAGTCATATATATGACAAATGACATGTAAGAAAGGGACTGTCAAAAAATGGAGAAGTCTAAATTATGAATTTAAAGAAGTTAGACACATGATAGGAAGTTTATTAATAAATCTGTATATTCGCAGACTTATATTCTCGCATTTAGCTGACACTGTCTATTTCAAGGATCCACACTGTTTCTCTCGCAGGAAAGCTGTGCAAGGAGCATGACTCGTCCTATAGACTCTCACCCTTTCGCTTTACACCCATTTTATCTGATAAAATCTATCAAGTTCATCTGTCTTGTGAAGTACAGAGTGTGATAATTCCTTAGGTCGTAATTGCAGCTTAGCCAGAAATTGTTTTAACTTTTACTTTCCCTTTTTATGTCTCTTGGAACAGACCCAAATGAATCAAAGCGAGCAGGTCAATAGCCTTTTTCTCACATTGGAACAGGACCAAATCACAGACTAGAAGCAATTAACAAAAAGAGAATTTACTCACCTGACAAATGACATCGAACTTTAACAGCTACAAATGTTCAGTACAGTACAAACAGAGATCAGATGGTGAACACAAGAGGGTTTTTAAAATCCATATGGTTTTATTACGAGCAGCATGTCTTTATACTGTATGCTACTTAAGCCAAAATAACTTGACTTTTCCAGTTAGACTGAGTGTTAGACAAAACTCAAATTTTAAAAACAAATTTTAAACTCAAAAATCTAATCAAAACATGATATACATTAATAAATAACATTTTAGATTAAAAAAACAATATACAAATATAGCCTTGGTGTTACAATGAGGACGCCAGGCGTTCCAGTTCATGTGCAGTAAGTTTATTAACAGGCTCAGGGTCAAGACAGAAACGGTCGATCGCCGGCAAACGGGGTAGCGAAGGAAAAGGCAGTAGAGTAAAGGAGAAAACTACAGTGAATCAGTCCAGGGAAAAAGACAGAGGGAAAATCCGGGTACAGGCAGAAGGTCGGCAACAAATAAATCCAAAAGGCAAAAACAAACAAGAAAACAAAGACACGAAAGGAAATCCAGGATCCAGGTTGATGATGTAATAAACCTTGAAAACATACAAACACAGGGGGGTTTTATACAGATGAATCTAGGTCAGTGGGTGGCGACATACAATGAAGTACCTAGACAACAAACGAGTGGGCGGAGACATGAGTTCATTGATAAGAGTTCCTGAATGAAAGCAGACATAAAACACAGAGAGTTCGCTGGAAGCTGGAGTGGCATCCAGTGGCCTGTGCTGGCACTTCCAGCTGATCATGACACTTGGTAACTAACTGAAATGAAACTAATTATAATCAAATTACTGAAACTAAAACTCAAAAATACAAATAAATTTAAGCTAAATGTAAAAATGTAAAAACTATTAAAATAACTACATTTTGAAATCTTATACTATCAAAACTATTTCTAAACCAAAATTAAACTCTACGCATAATAAAGAAATATGGTAATAAGAATAGTGCGAAAATAACACTGGATTTGACTATAAATCATCAGTATGTGATTGTAATTTCCCTCTCCGGCAATGAGTTTCCTGTTCTGGACAATCTAACGTGTCATATCCTGCAGGATGGATACCGCACTGCATAGAAGGTAACACAGCGTTTGTTTAGTTTAGTTTCCTCTATGACCTCATTGCAAACAAACTAAGATTATGTTCTCGCTAATGCTACAGCCGGATGCTAACTCAGTGTTTGCTGGCCAGACAGGCAGTGACCGCAGTGACCTTTTCCTCCAGTCCTCAAATAGCCTTGTTTGTAATTTCACTGTTTATCTAGATTCAATATCAAAGTGAGTCACAGGACCACCATGAAAGCATAAGACACTGTAGTGTCTTGAACAAGGCAAAATAGCAATCTGCTGAAACCCCTCCCCCAAATACAGAGAGCGGGAGAGATTCTTTCTGGCAGAGGTGCTGACATCTGCTGTAGGTTTTGGGTTGGAATATGATACTCTCCCATAGTCTGCACATGACCTCCAGTCTGGCGGCACCACATACTACACCTTTCCACTTTACGCCACTGAGGGATCCATAAGCAATATTATCTGCATACCTAGAGGCGAATACTTCTACAAACCAAAAAAAATATAGCCAAAATAAAGCTTAGGTGTTTTGTCTTTAGAGTACAAAGTTTTCTTACTGTCAAAACAACCATTTGTCAAAAAAGACCATAATATACCTTCCACATGTATCATATGTACTGCATGTACACTATAACGACTTCACCTCTACAATTAATATTTCTGTCCATGAAAATGCAACAATAAAACAACAAACTTCGAAATCTGATCACCTCAACTAGATTGAGATCTTCAGCTTCCACATGCTTCTGGTCTCAGATTTTTTTCCCCCCCTTCTGAAGTGGTCTGGGGCTGAAAGTGAATTGCTTTGCCATTGCATCATTTGTCTGGGAGAATCACTTCAATGTGTGCCCTTCTTTGATTGTTTAGTCTGCTATTGAAATCTGCACCTAACAGGCACGTAAGGAACACGTTGACAACTGGGAGATGAGATTAACCACATGAAAAGACCTTCATGAGTTGATGCTTTGAGCAAGGAGAAGGAAATAACTTACAAGGGGAGTAGGTGCACTGTCTGCAGCTTTGATTTGACAAATTAAGAGGTCTTTAGCGGTTCCCTTAAGATGCTTTAGGCATTGTTCTGGCTTCACAATGATGAAATACCAAACAAAATGATGAAAAGATTTAAACAGAAGAACCGACACAGGCCACAACTTGTGATAATAATAGTGTTAGGCCTTGTTCCAAATGGTCACACCCGTTCAGGAAGCCTTTCTATAAACATGTGAAGCAGTTGTGAACTAATGATTAATGCATCTTCAAGACCATTTTGCAGAGGCCGAGGAAAATCAGCCAGCTAACAATAATAAAAAAAAGTTACAAGCTGAACGTGTAAGTAACTAAAAGTAACAAAATATTGAGTTTTGTGCTTTTTCTTTTCTTTTCTCCTCTTTCCAACACCTGTGGTCTCCCAGGTAGTCGAGGATAGGGAAGTAGGCTACAGCAGATCCCTCTGATTGCTGATATATATTATATTATATGATATATTATATTTTATATTTACAGCGTTTTTTACAAGCACCACAACCGTTCTACATTAAATTATTTATATTAATAAATAAACAAAATGTTCATTATAGAATGATTTTTGAACGGATTTTTAGGTTATTTTTGAATAAATTCATCGATTGACACACAAAACCAGCGTGACGTTATTGACCAATTCTCTCTCTCTCTCTCTCTCACACACACACACACACACACACACACACACACACATAAATACTTGTGTGGCAGTGGAAATGTGAGAAATATAGTCTCTCACTCCAAGCGACTGCAGCGGCAGCACCGGCAGCAGCTTGTGAATGGTCCCCGCCTCTCCGGGGAGTTTCCTCCACGGGGAACTTTTACTTTATGTGCAGCACCTGTTGTGTCGCCAGTCGGCCGTCTGCGCTCGCCAAACACTCGGAGCCACCTCAAGACACCCATTTTCTTCAGAAAGTTGGACACGCAACGCTGCGAGTGCCATTTTGCCCAGAACCGGTCGTTATGCGTTGCGTTACTCGAATGGACTATCTGTGTTTGCAAGAGAAAGTGGAACACTTTGCAAACAGACAAACGCATGTTTCGCGTCTCAGCAGATCGTAATTTCCAGCCTGTACACGTTTCCAACTGTCCTCTTGAAAACTCGTGTTTAGGCGAACAGGTGTGCGCTTTCGAAGTGAACAGTAATTAATGCTTAACTTTGCGCAGATGCTCCTCGGGAAACTTTCCACAGAGAAGTTTTCGCTGTAGAAGTTCTGGCCGATCAGGATTATGTGGACTTTACTTTACGCGTGCCTCTTACAGATGTGTCCAAAGTTGGATACGCGTCTCACGAACAATATTTCTGCATGGTGATTGAAACAACACATACTAAGTGCCTATAAGCACCGACAGCCACCATTTATCCAAATGATTCCTTTGCTTCTCTTGATTCTTATATCGTCTCTTCATCAGCATGAGTCGGTGGCGGAATCGAGTCACATCAGTAAGATTCACCACGCCAGCACGAAAGAGCAGAATGGTAAGTTTAAAGAGTCATATGATTTTCTTTTTCTTCTCTTGCCTTGTGTGAGATTTCTGATTGGGCTTTACAGCTAAATGCGTTGAGTTTACCTGTGTAGTGGCAAGCCTTTCCAACATTAGTTATTTTAAAACAACTAGTCCGTTTTATTAAATATTCCTAGTACTATAGATACGGTAGCACTAAAGATTAAGTACTAGTAGAACTAATCCAGGGTAGCCTAATTAGAATACATACTAGATATCTAACCCACGTGCCCCTATAGAAAATTCAATATGTTAACATTTCTATTAGTATCAATGTTATGATAAATTCTGACCAGATTTAAAGTAGCCTAAGTGACTATAATCATTAACAGTACTAGTATCTAATAAATAATTGATGATTCCATGTATTCCAGTGACTTTTGTTCTTATTCTATTCATGGAAAGAATAATAATTAATAGCTAGAAGAGAAACTGATTTTAAAAGGAGCAAATGTTTAAAAAGCTTGCCATAAATGGCTACAATTTAAGAGGTTCACACAGCATTATACTTAATAGGAAGTTGAAGTTACCTATGGCTTTCATGTGCATGAAACACACATCTGTATGTATATTTAAGAGGAGAAAAATCTCTGGGTAACCGGGACCCCTGGGGAGGGATTTCTCTCTGATCACAGAAAGACTCCATTCATGAAGCGTGGGGTGCCCCAGGGTCATGTAATTTGCTTTCCTCTGAATCCCACCAAAACTCACAGGTGAACGTAAAAAAAAAACAAAAAAAAACAACATAATGATAAATAAAATAAAGCAATTTAACTTAGCTCTGAAACTATAAGTTCAGTGTTGTAAAGCAAGAGTTAGTGGGGACAGGCAAACTGTCGCCCATTGCGCACCATTAACAAAATGTAAACTACTACTTGTGTTGACTTAGGCGAGGGAGCGCCCCTTACTGTGCCAGGGGTGAAGCAGAGTGGAAACATCTTGCTCCTCTGGGCCCGCTATCAGAGCTTTCATTGTATTATCATTCTTTCTGTAGAACATGTCTACTAGAAAGCTGTGTTTAAATGTTTGGAAGCCTATAAATGTATTAAATCTTTCTAGTTTAATGTCATATTTGAAAAGTAAGTTTTTTTTTTTTTTTGTTTGTTTTTTTTTAGTAACTTGGGACTATAAAATCCTAACATTTTTGTGTAATAAAGGCAGGCTTAATTGAATTGGCACATCTAATGCAATCCTGATATGTGAGCTGTGAGCCAAGAAAGACCCCTGTGATTGCCATTTGATAGGGGTCTTTGACTGTAACGCCACCTTTATTCCCCAATGACTTAAGAATGGAGGTGAATTGGTAGTGTGCTCTGCCAAGGGTCTCTGAACGGAGAGTCTTGTTCTCTGCCTCTTTAATTGCCATAACAGTAGATGCTCTGTCGCAGCCATCTCTGGTTGGTGTTGATTGAGGCACTGCTTCACCGCTGATCTGAGGCTGGTTTTATTTTGCAGCTGCTTGACCAACTTTTTCAGGTTAACCCCAGTAGAGAGACAGGTTATGGAGCCATTTATTTGTCTCACAGCTTTTTAAATGTTCTTTTGGTTTTCATACAAATGAAGGTGGGTGAAAGATGTTTCCAGTTCCAAGTCTAGGTTGGTGTCTGCCCTGACCTGACCATTAAATGCTGATTCATGAAGTCATTAGAAGTGACCATGCTGAAGGTTAGTCCGTTTATAGTAGAGGCATGTTTAGGGTGTTACAACTGGAATTGCCAGTTGATTAATCAAACAGCAGAGTAGTATCAACTTAGAATGTACTCTAGGTGCTTCTAAGCATCTTTCTCCATGTTTTGTTTTTTACATGGAAGTTAAAAACTTATTAATGTCCCTTCAATATGAACTACTCCTTACTCATTCTATGCTGCCAGGTCAGAGGACATGATTAAATGGATACATATGTTGTGTGTTATGTTTGAATGATTAGCTGTACTCATTTAACATGTTAAATTACCACATTCAAGTAAAGTGGAGCTTTTGAGTTTTGAGAACAGAACCTGAATGGTCCCCATTTATTTTCATATTCCAACCTCTAAATGAGCTTCCGCACAATTTCCGCCATTATTTTAGACTTCAGTGTGAAATTATTACCATCTATCAAAGATCTTAATTGTGTAGCCATGTTATTGATAGCAAATTTAGACAAATGTTATCACTATTAACTACATGACATTCAAGAAAAGAGTCTATCAGATCCCTGATGCTGGTGAGTAGTTGTTCATTAACCCTTGTTGCAACAGTGTCCTTGTCTTACCCTAATGGCAAAACTACAAATACTTGCACCGTGGTCAGTTAGGCATTCCCGTCTTTAGCTGTGTGCATGAGCCAGTTCTACAGCAGTGAAGTGGGTTCGAAAAGCAGCTGCAGATTTGTAATGGTGCCAGATTATCCGCCATTAATCTGCTGTAACCCTTCTGACATCTCAGGCAGAGAAGTGTGAGAGCCAGCCTCAATAACAACCGAATGCCTTCCGAGGCTCTGCATTACTGGATTACTCAGTTGGGTATGGGGTTAATGTGGTGCACCAGCTAACTGGGAAATGCAGTGCGCCTCACATATCCGTCAGTTAAGTGGTAGGTGTGTAATGATTAAAGCATAGTATTACTTGAATGCTCGCAAGCAACACTTCACTGTGCAGTTAAGAGTTTAAATATAGGTAGTAACATGTACATTTATCATGGTATTCATGCACATCATGCTGCATAAAGGGATAGATAACCCAAAAATGTAATTTAATCATCCTCATGCAGAGTTATTTTAGTCTGTTTCAGGTTTATATGCTTTATATAAAATAATATTTTAAATGTTTGTATTTTGTAGTTACTTTTGTTAAAGGGGGCAACAAACACAAATGGTTTCACCCATCTCATCTTAATCTTAAGTACTGCATCCTTTTACATCTCCAAAAAGTCTTTAGTTTTATCATATTTATAAAAGAAAGATACAGCTTTACAATTCTCTCCCCCCAAAAAAAGCCTTGCTCCTGGTTGTGTGCCGTGTGGTCGGAGCTAAAATGTGATGAGCACCTGCACCGGTTGCCAACAAAACACAGACGTTTGATGTAGTTTCAAACCATGTGCAAATTCACCGTTGAACTGGGTCTTGTTTATGAAATGTTCGTCAACAAAAACACTTGTGAAACTGTTACTCACCTGAAAAAACTGGGTTCTTTTGTAAAACAACCAAAAACGCACTTTTTTGGAAACAGGCCTACTAACAGTGGCAGTCTCGTGCAGTTAAGCCAAATGAAGCACGTTGATCTGGTCTATGCCTGCACAAACTACATTTCTCCCAGAAGCATGTGCTCAACTGTCATCCATGTCATGAAGACCAATGATCGAACTCTTAGAAACTTGGACATTTGAGTATTTATGTGGCAAAATAATTATTTTTTTTTTTTTAAATTAATAAATTTTATTTGGGATGTTTACTAGCAATTTATTGAGTAAACAATGTTTCTAAATTTTGATAACACTTTTTTACAATTTCCTTCGTTACACATTATATGTACACCATAGTGATAGCAATAAATTATGCATAATTACATGCAGCAGACCCTAAAACAAACCCTCACTCTAACCCTAATTATATAGTTAGGGGATTTAGTTAATTAATAGTTCTCAATACTTAACTGTATAATTATACAGCGAAGTGAAACCATTTTTTTTTTTTCCAGTGTGGTTAACTCTAATACCCCTGCCCTCATGTTACTTCAAACCTGTAAGACTTTGTTGTTTGGTAGTAATAGATGTATTTTTGAAAATGTCCAATGTTGTTTGACATGCATATGGGCAAATACAGTTAAATACTGTTGGATTAGTAGAGAAATTAATGGATTCAAAATTTGAAGCTACTTGCTCAATCCATTTCTCAAAGGAGAAGAACATATTGTTGGTATTACCTTTGTTGTAAAGACTTCTGAAGAAGGTGGTTCCCAGAACTCAGAGACTGTGTGGCAGCTGGCAGTGTTCTTGCTTGGCAAAGCTCTACATTACCAGCCTGTTGTGTTAAGTAGTTTCCATAGCATTTCAAGTTTATATTGCGATTGTGAATTGTGCATATACTGTGGGTAGGGAATGGCAAACCTAAACCAAAAGGATTTTCAATACCCAGTAGTCCAATGAAATGGAAAACAAGCTTTCTGGTAACACACACACACACACCTGAGACAAATGACTCCCTGTTAAAGTAATAGTTTACCCCAGTGCTTTTTCACCAAGCTCCTCTGGCTGTAATACTGTAGGCATTGAAGTTTGTTGTCAATCGACAAGCGGTACCCTGCCAATGCCCGACTTTCAAAAGCTCATTGGGGCTGTGCTTTTTGTTTTACTGAAAACTTTAAGACATAAGGAGGGGAAAAAAAACTTTTGGGAAGTTGAAGATATATTTACGCAATACTGCGCAGTTTGTTTAAAGGGAATAGAAGATTGCATGTTTTTGCTGTCAGCACACTTGAAAGGCAGTGCGACTGATTTGGCAAGTAAGCAAGTCAATGCCTGTCTGAAGTTTGTCGTGACGGACAGTGAGTGTACATTCCTAACCCAAACAGAGCTCCAATTTAAAGGGATCAGCAGCAGGGCCATGGAGTTCCTCTGTAGAACTGGGTCATAGCCTTTGATTTGATTTACTTTTTGCCTCCTCCTGTAATTCCATGGCCTTTTGTGCTGTCACCACCTGTCTCATCATCTACCCAATACCCATAATCCTGTGAATGATATGTCCTCTTGTTTCGGTTAAATATGAGGTCAGGAAATCCATGGCTTGCGCACTGAAATGGTCATTGAAGATCATTTCAGGACGCCATCAGTGGTGGTGTCCATCATCAACATTGAGGAGGAACTGGCCTGCCCTTAGAAATTGCCCTGCTATAACAGATACTACAATTATTTTGTTTTATCTAATTGCACAAATAGTCCAATGCTTCTACAGTGAGACCAAGAAATGGTGATCAGATTTAAAAGACTGCATTAGTGCTATAGCTGCTTCCTTCTGTCTGCTTTCCTCTCGTTTTTGATGATTTATATAGTGATAAGAAATAACATCCAGGAGTTCTTAGTGCCTTCTTGGCCCAAGGCAAGTCTAGTTGAAATTCTGAGCCCAGATTTGACTTTTAAAAGCAGTAAATCTCAAATTGCACTGACGACAAATGATACTGTAGAGTTTTGGCTACAGTCAAGTGTGCATAACCGCAAGCAGGTTTCTTTTTTTCATATGAATTTACACTTTATTAAGCATTATTTCATGGTGCTCTGTCACTGTTTTCATGCATACAGTACAGGCCAAAGTTTGGACACACCTTCTCCTTCAATGTGTTTTCTTTATTTTCATGACCATTTACATTGGTAGATTCTCACTGAAGGCATCAAAACTATGAATGAAC
>JAUMHI010000012.1:3668107-3680902 GCA_032359435.1 Enteromius unitaeniatus
AACTATCTGGACCTTGTAGATATAATACTCCTTTTGTTGGCAACTGTTTTGTTTGTTTGTTTTAATAATAATCAGAAGTTAGGATTTCTATTGCATGCATGAAAAGTTGAAATAAATAAATCCACGTTTGTTTATTGTTGCCTGAACTTAATTCAGATCAAATTCGTGCTTTTCTTAACACAAGGTGGGATAGTTTCACCAGTTCTACTTTAATCAAAAGACAAATTCCTCTTGTCTGGAATCACAATGATTAAAATGTCTACTAGTTGTTGATGCTTTATGGTTGGATATTCATGACTGGCTTTACCCAAATGTACGTTACCTTCACAGCTTTGTCTTAAAGGACATTATCTACGGTCTTCTAATGGACATTACTAAAGATGATTTATTAATTAATAGCATCCTTATGATGGGAACATTTTATATACATAAATGCAGATACCTAAAAGTGAAACCAGCCTTTTATGCGTTTCACAATGAGTTTATTTTGTATAAAAAAGAAAAATGTTTCTATAATTATGGATTATAATTTACAAGAAAAACCCTAGACCCTTGTTAATGTTTTTTTTTACCTTACTGTTATTTGTTTTTCTCTATGTTGCATTTGTTTGCACCTATTTTGAAGATTGTAACCTGATGTTATTTTGAGATCGCAAAGCTGTGTGTAAATTAATTAAATAAAAAAGAGCGCGTCCACTCATGCCCATTTAAGTCCCTTCTGCGGAAGTTTCTCGTGACGTCACCCTGACGTTTCAGGTAGGCTGGACTAGGTTCACTTCCTGTACGCTGGGATATCCCGCGGCTGCATCAGAGCAGGACTCTACATCAGTCCTGCGTCCTACTTTTACAATTTTGCCTTTATTTTACAGGTCAGGCTGGAAACGGACGCGTTTTACTGCAGAGGCCCGCCTGAAATAATGTAAGGGTGCGAGTGCCGCAGTGATTGTGTTGTTATGGAGTGCGGAATCAGTGGCTATCATATCTGATCCAGACCTCCACCCACAAACAGCGCGATCTCCATCTACTGAGATACAAAACATGGCCAAACATCTCATCTGCTGTCGGGTCTGGGCTGTTGTGGCTCTTTTCTACTTCGAACAAGCACTTTCTTTTAATCTGGACGTTAGTAAACCAACAGTTTTCGCTGGACCTCCAGGAAGTTATTTCGGATTTTCTGTGGATTTCTTCAATCCTGATAGTAAACAGTGAGTAAATTAACTTATTTTATAGCTGTTAAGCTGCTGTCGGTGCGCTAGTTTGGAAAGCAAATGCATTTTTTTTGGAAAGAAATATGCATGCGAATTCTAAAAGATCCATTTATTACATTTATCAATGTTGAAAAATGTTATGTATCGAGTATTTTATTCAATACATGTTAATCTTGAATAGCTTTTATGGTAATGTTGTAGAAATTTTACCATATACGTGTCAATGTTGTTTAATGATGACATGGAAATGTACAAAAACATATCTCTGTTATCATGTTTTATTTGTATAGTATTTTTTGTATTATTATTATTTTTGTTTTTTCTTTTAAAGTTATTAAAAGTATTTTAAAAAATGGTTAAAAGGCAGTTAAAATGCGTGACCTAAGGAAGTAGCTTAATGGATTATAATGCAACAGTTTTCATCACAGTACATTTCTTATATATTTATATATTTTAATACACATAGTATTTGAGTTGTACAATATAAATATTCAATATCATGTAATTACAATGACAGATTTACTTGTTCTAGCTGTAGGTGGTATATATATATAATAACCTCATGGTATATATATATGATAAACTTTTATGATCCACTTCAAACATTGACTACTATATATATATATATATATATATATATACACACATACATAATATTTTTGCTTCTCTGTGTTAGTATTTAACAGAAGCATTAAAACAGATGTTCCCCTCTGCTTCCAGGTTGAACATACTGGTTGGTGCACCCAGGGCTAACACATCTGATCAAACCCCGTCAACAGTCACTGAGAGGGGGGCTGTCTTCAGCTGTCCCTGGCACAAAAGTGGCTCATGCACCCAGATTCAATTTGACAGTTCTGGTAACACTCTTGCTGTTATTTAAAGCTGTTTCTGTCGGTCTGTTGATTCACATTGCATGCTAGTGGAAGAGGTTGAGTTTGTCAGATTTATTAAAGGACCTTCTTAGCCTGTGGCTTTTTAATGATTTATTGGGTCATATATCAGCTTTGCTCTAAATATTTTCAATAGGTGGGGGAAATATAGCAGGCCAGGGAGCCTGGGAACATTTCAAAGCCCATCTAGGATTGTAAGATTGTTTTTTGCAGGATGTTTAGAATTTACATGCTATGCAATGACCTGCAACAGAAAAGGCTTTTTTTTTTTTTACCATTCACAAAATTCATGTGTGGGCCTACTAACTAGTTTGCAGATGTACACAGTCTTCACGCTAACAGGGCTTTGTTCAGCATTACATTGCTGAATATAGGCACTAGTTTTTTTGTGCCAGATCTCATTGGCATTCAGTGATGGTTATATAGTAGTCTGGCCTGATTTACCCTGCCAGCCAATCTGGATTGCTAGAAGAGGAACTACCAGACAAACAAAAAGGTCTTCAGTTGGATTATCTCAGTATGCTTAGAGTTCTCACCAACAACTGAACTACTCCTCTTTGTTTCCTTTTCACCCTTAAAGAAATTCTTGGAAAAAGAAGTATAGTCAGTGTAGAAGCTTTGCATCCATGGTGGAGTCATTTGAAGAATATAATAGTATAATTAAATATATTTTGTGGAAAAAATATTTTTTTTACGCTAAATATCCAACCAAATTGATTTGATTTTTTTTGCAGCTGTTAAGGAAAAAATGTCTTTAGTAAATAAATATTATAGTTATTTATTGATTGATTTGGAAACAGTTGTTAATGACAAATGACTTTAGTTTCAGTGTTTCTGTATAGTTCTTAAAGGAATAGTTCACCAAAAAATGAATATTCTGTCATCATTTACTCACTCTCACGTAGTTCCTGTAGTTTGTTCTGTCGAAATATGAAGAAAGTTTATAATCAGGCTGTTTTGGTTAGGAAAAAAATACTATGGGAGTCAATGGTGATGCAAAACAGTCTGGTTACAAACTATTTTCAAAATATCTTTCTTATTCGTTTTGCATAGCAAACTTTTTTTTAGATCTTTTCTCTGAGCTAATGTTATTTTTAGTATTAAAAATGGATTACTAGACATATCTGTTATCTGTTATCATCTTTGTATGAACACTTTAAGAGTCTGGACACTTATTGGAGCCACAATATTTTTTACCGACATTTTATTTTATTTGTTTCCCTGTTTTCTTTTTTTTTTGCAGTGCACCCTTTTTTTTTGTTTGTATTTGTTGCTTAACAATCAATTTAACAAGGAAGAAGCTTAAACATTCCTCTGTTAAGCAACTGCCGAAGCATAACTGTGTCCTGACATGTTTTTTTTCTTTCACTGAGGATGGCGTCACTTTACAATAGTGTTCTCTGTGCTGGCTGACCCCGCTGACTGTTTGAGGAGCTGGAAAAGTCTAGATTAGAGAAAAATGTCTGAATTATGAGATGAGAAACACTGTGTATGGAACAACACTCATGCTGAGCTGTTACAGCATGGCTATACAACTGTGTTTCCGCTGAACCACTGTACCACCAACACCCCTTTCGTGTTGTTTGGCAATAGATAAGCGCTTAATTCTAGTAAAGCCTGGGTGTTGTTGACCAGTTGTATGACTATGTTGACCATGAGAAACACTGGGAAATTCCCAGCACAGTAGCACAGACAGATGAACAGCTGGGGCGTCTTAAAACTAAAATGAACCAAGGCCACAGGGAGGGAATATCTTTTTGGTTATATGTGTGTGTGGGTGGGTGTGTTTAAGGATCACGTAGGTACTAGGAAAATCTTCAACTGCAAATTATTGTTGGGGGAGTATTAATTTTGTATCCTAGAGTAAATATTACAGAACTAAAGAGTGATGTAAAGATTATAATGTTGTAATGAACAAATCACAGACTTTTCTAAGGAATCAATGAATAATAAGCTTTCATTCACCATTTTCTACCATTTAAGCTTTTAGTAGCCTCAGCTAACATGTTTGATACCACATATATTCCACATATTTCCCTTAAAATGAGCATAATAAATGCCAAAAAAGGATTCCTCTGGGCCTGCTTCTTTTATTATTGTCACTAGAAGTTTATTGTGCTTGTTAGTAGCATGAAAGTTATAGGGTTTAATTCTAACATGCCATGAACAGATTCAGCTGTCACTCTTCTTGACCTTGGATTGAACTTCAGATGGTTTGGTAATGAACAAGATAAGAGAGAGTTTGATATGCTGATATGAAACTCTCTCTCAACTTAACTCTGATGCTTCTGTCACGTCAGACCTTTTGATATCAGTTGTAGTTTGTGGAACACATGATTGTAGTGATGGGAAGAGCTGTGTAGTCCAGGGGCGCTTCTAGACCCTTTTTAGGTGGGCTTCAGCCCCCCTATTTGTAGTCTCAGCCCCCTAAAAACTATAATTAGTTTTCTGAATGAGCAGGCCAGTGCTGCCACCTCATAGTTTATCATTCTTTCTCATTTATTGATCTTGATGTGGTACTCGCGCTGTAATAGAATGTTAATGTGCGCATGCATTTAAAAGAAGCACGCACAAGGCACTACACAACACCTTCCCCACTAGTATTCAAGAAAACGCAGTTGACTACATCTTAATTTAACAAAACCAAACGCTTAAGAACATATTGTATGTTTGTCAGTATAACGAACCATACATTTCTTATATTAGGCTTATAATGTTAATTATAAAAAAAGAGAGAGAAACTAGAAAAACTTGAGAATCACAATAATTTCTGTAACTTTAATAGGTAATTGTAATACACTTTGCATAATCACCAAAAAATACTGTTTATTTGGGTCATTTAAGGTCTCTCTGAGGGATAGGCCTAGTACCCGCCCCTGGTGTAGTCCACTGCAAAGGAAATGATGACTGTCTGATGATTCTAATTTACTGACCTAACTTTTATTTCCGTTCCTCCCTCCATATCCTCTTTTCCTGTTCTCCTCTTCTCTGTGGTTTTCTATCCTAGATGACAGGAAGAATACGAATGGACAGCAAATGGAGTTTAAGTCAAATCAATGGTTTGGGGCCACTGTGCGATCCTCTGGGGATCATATTCTGGTGAGTCTGTCTGCAGAAGGTGTGAAAGTCGCTCTGAAAAAAAGATTGTACAGAGCTCAGAAAGTGATGCAGCAGATCACATTTTTCGCAAAACAGTTCTATATGAATCAGAAATCCTAGATTATTAGCCAATATGACAAATTGAAATTATGTAGGTATTGTACTTTAAACTTGTCTTTCAGTGTTTATGTGGCACTAAAAATAAGATCTCAAATAAGTAGCTAATTTACTGAAAGAATATGTTTACTTGTATTTGTATTTGTATTTTACTTGTATTTAATCGCACATCTGTTGTTTATTAAATTTTTTTTTAGGCATGTGCCCCTCTCTACCAGTGGAGCACATATGGATTATCAGAGAGAGAGCCTGTTGGGACATGTTACCTGAAGAAAGGCAATAACATTGTGGAATATTCACCCTGCCGCTCTAGTATGTACATGATCACAGCTCTTTACCTCAGGCTGCTCATGCCCTTATTGGGTCATATCTATTGGCCTCCCTCAGAAATGTCTTAACTAAGATTAATGGAATATCGTAGTTGTGTATCACCTCCTTATAACTCATGGATTTTAAGACATGTCTGAGTTAGCAAGTTCTCTCCAGACAATGTGCCATTCATCATGTGGTTAACACAGTTCCTCTGTTTGAAGTTTGCCTTCCTTTTTCGCACCTTTTATTCATTTCAAGACTTCCTTAAAATGATTACTGTTCCTTGTGAATATGTGAATGACTATATATATATATATATATATATATATAATTATTATTATTATTTTTCATTTTGTTTTATTTTTTTACATCAGACTCAAATTCGCCCGAGGGACAAGGATTTTGTCAAGCAGGTTTCAGTGCTGATTTTGTGAAGGTATTAAATTTTTATATAAATTTTAGGACACTTGATATTGAAAAATTGTTTTAAATTATTTAGATACTTAAGTACAATGTCATTCAGTGCAACTGTGGTTTATATACAAAAAAACTAAATTGTCAGGCATATTTACAAGAAGTTCATGGATCACAATGCAGCTCACAAAAACTAATTAATTGTAATTTCTTTACCAGTCCTTGCCACCATTCTTTAAACCACTAGGGCATCTAAAATATAATAATTTCAATAATTTAAAATATAAATATATTTTATTAATAATATATTCAAATATATTATATTTTAGATGTATTTTTAAAACCCGAAAATGTAATAACATTTTAGATTTTAATAATCAAAAATAAAAACATTTAATATCACATTTTTCTATTTTCATTTGTACAGGTCAGAATAAGTATATTGATGCCTTTATACATAAAATATCTGTTAAGCCCAGTGAGAGCGGAACATCATTTTTTTTTTACAAAGGTTATTTAAAAACAAATGTTAACATTTGGATTTAATATGCTTTTTGAGTGTATAAAATCACTTTCATTTATTGAATGGTGTGGACGTTTAAATAGGACATTTCGTCTTTGATCCTTATATAGCTGCTTTTACATTGCTGTATATGTTATTGCCTATTCTTGCTCAGACTTGTACAGAATGTATTAACATGTTTTTATGTCTCCTTTAGAAGAATCGGGTTGTTATTGGAGGACCAGGAAGCTTTTATTGGCAAGGTAAACTGATTTATTTTATTATCCCTCTGTGAATTTGACATTGAAAAGCATAGTGGAAAAAGGGAAACAACAATGTGCTCTGTCAGGATATTTTGTATCTCTGAGAATGTCTGCTTTGTCTTCAGATAAAGCTTTTACACAAAACAGGCCAGTGAATGTTTGCACAACAATTGCAATGCACGTTTCAATTTACAAATGTGTCTTTGGTCCCCGTCTGTCAGAGAAATGCTGCTCAGAGGAGAAGGAGCTATGTTTTTGAGTCAATAAATAATGCAGAATGATATGCTGTCTTCTGTGAAGATGCTCCTCCTGTTTCATTTAAAGTTGTTGTGTTGTTGCTCTGTGCGATGATGAGATGCCTGTTTACCGAATCTCAGCTCTGTTATGACCTCATATAGGGTGGGGTCATGCTAGGAACCATGCCCAGAAAAGGCATTTAATCTCTAACACATCTCTCATGAATTTCATGACCTACAGTGATGATTTTAAAGGTTCGGCTTTAGTGAAAAAACGGTTTAGTTTTTTTGCTGAGTCCCTTTGGTATGATAATTATACACCCTGCTGAGAGTGAAATGCTTTCAGAAAACTGAATGCCATTGTGTGATTGATAGCAAGCTTGGTTAGACTTGAAGGTCTTATTTTCACTTATTTACATTATGTGATTGAATTCCTGTGTTATATCATTATGTCTCATTAACTAAATTATTATTTTGCTACAAAACATGTGGGGCACGTTTGGATATTGTACTGATTACTCAGTAATCTCAAGTTATTTCAAAATTAAAAGAAAATAATTCAATTATTATATTTAAATGAGCAGACTGAAGGAAGTTTTTTCTGTTTGTTTTACTCTGGAGCGCCTCTTTGCTGGTGGTGTGATAGTTATACAACATTCTAAGAGTAAAATGCTTTCAGAAATATGACAAAGCTAACCTTTATTTTGTTCATTACGTTTGTTAATGAATTCCTATATTATCAGCCCAAGAGGGTCTGCCGCTTTAAATTCTCATGCATTGGTTGTCCATGTATCTATCGTTTGTTCAGTGCTTTGCTACAATCTGTGTTTTTAAAAGCGCTTTTTAAATAAAAGTGACTTGGAAAAAATAATTTTGAAAGTGATTCCGAGGATATCGTTTCTCTGAGCCTTTATTGTTATAGTTTTGGTGTGGGCTTCTATTCTTTAAAGGAATAGTTCACCCGGAAATGAAAATTCTGCCCTCATGTACTCACGCTTGAGTAGTTCCAAATCTGTATGAATTTCTTTATTCCGCTGAAAACACAACGGAAGATTTTTTGAAGAAGGTTAGTAACCTGGCTGTTTTGGGTCACCGTTGACTTCCATTGTATTTTTTCCTACTATGGAAGTCAATCAACCTGGGATGGAACTTCTGACAGAAATTTATTTTTTTCATTTTTGAAGGATTTTTTTAGAACTATCTTTATTGTTATCGTGCTTTGTGTGAACGAGGCTTAACACTGATATTGAGAGTCTAGATTGGTCTAGTTAAGAACAACAAAGTGCATGTGCAGCCATGTTTATAGTAGCATCACATGACTGAGGAGGATGTGACTCTTTAGAACACTTTTTGTTAAGCATGTTTTACTTGTAACGTGTTTTCCTGGTTTCACCTACGTTTTTCTGGTCAGCTGAACATTCATATTTCATCTTTTACATTTGTGATTTGTGAACTTTTATTTTTCTTTCTAGGTCAGCTGATCTCAGATGACATCACTGAGGTCATCAGCAGATACAATAAGGATTATTTTACTCCTTACGGTAACCAGTTATCAACCAAGTCAGCCGGAGCTCAGTATGATGACAGTTATTTGGGTAAGCCTGTTTGCGTCTTTTGTTTTGATGTCTCTTCAAGTTGTAATTTTGTATTGCGTGGGGTCCACTGTTAACTGGAAATCAGGAGCAGAGATTGCTCTAATATTGGGTTACTTGTGTAATGAATCTTTACGTGTTGAAAGTTGCAGTGATCAGAATATACAAATAAAAAATGTCATCTTTTGATTCCCTGTTAGGTTACTCTGTGGCCGTTGGTGATTTTAACGATGATGGTGAAGATGGTAAGATATTGAATCGTTTTGATATGGTTGATATTTTGGAAATGATGAATAGACAGGGTCCGTTAGATTTTGTGCATTATAGGAATTGCTTAAATCTGATTTACCTCTACATTAAAATCAAGAAACCCCTCTGCTAAATAAAAGCATTGCAACTCATTTCTATTTATCCTGCCTCTCTAGATTATGTCACTGGAGTTCCTAGAGGGGAGAAGGCTCTCGGTTATGTGAGTTTTATACTATTTATGGGCAGGAATCTGATGAGAACCCATAAAAGTGATTCAGCTCTGCTTGAAACAGCTTGCATGAATCTCTGCCTGGTTTTGTGTTGTTAGGTCAACATTTTTAATGGGAAGAACATGGAGTCTATGTATAATTTCACAGGCACACAGGTGAGCATTACAAAAGTGTTTGTTAGGCATTGTGATGAATGACATGCTACTGTAGCATATATGAGCAGTCTTGTCTGTGAGCAGCCTGCAGGTCACCTGACATGCCCATGCTTTGTGGTCATGGCACAGTTATGTTTAACATTTGTTTACGAGCGGCAAGTTCATGTCCTAAATCCACTCCCACATCTGGAAACTATTGACAGCAGTGTCGCCAACACACGAGAGCAGGAAGAAAAAAGAGATGTTTTTGAGCTGATTGTGATTGCTGCAGTGATGATTCATCAACATTTAATCAAGCTTAAGTCAACATGAGCAGAGATTTCAATAAGAGAGTGAATCTATGTGGATATTCTGTAGGGTCCACCATCAATGCCAGAGATGATAATGATATATTAGTAGTTTAGTAGTAGTTGTATCTCAGTTAATTTGAAAGTTATATCCAATGATTTTTACATATACCAGTATTTAAAATTTTTTAGTGTTTTTTTGTTTGTCTTAAAAGCAGTGTTTAGTGTAAAGCTCCAGTCTAGTCATGTCTTATTTTTTTTTCTTTGTCCACCAGATGGCTGCTTATTTTGGTCATTCTGTAGCAGCTGTTGACATCAATAATGACAGGTAATTAATGCTTTACTCTCACATGCTGTTGGATGTTTTTTTTTTCTTCTCAATGTAATAGAATCTTTTAAAGAATGTGTATTTATGCACTAATGAATTATAATGTTGTTTTATATGAAGATTGGTTGGTTTAATGGTTTTATGAGATAGCTTTGTAATGTTGGCTATTCAATTATTAAATTGCTACTAGGGGAAGAAACTATTCCAGAGACATCAGAGTAATGCTGGCTTTTGGTCACAAAAAAGATGCTATTATACAAATATTAAAAAATGTACTGTATGTTGTTTGTACATTTATTTTAATGATTGAATGTGAAACAATTAATGCAATACAAAAGTATATTTAACAAAAAAAAAGAAATGTGTGTGTGTGTGTGTATATATATATATATATATATAAAATTAGATCAGTGTGGTGCCCCTGTCAGATGTTGGTTGGAGTTCAAAATTAAAATTACAACAACCACAGCTTCACCAACAGCCCCTTTTGTTTAATTCAGTCTTTTCATGTGAATAATGACACATAAATGCATTAATAAGAGCAAAATTTGGATTGTGAATATCTGCTGGCATTTGTCTGTGTGGAATGGCCTTAAGTGGCTGCCTTTTAAAAAATCTCATGAAAAATTAGTCAACAGACACTGACAAGGAAAAAATGTATGATGCTATATTCACAACCCAAATTTTACTCATATTAATGTATTTGTGTGTCATTATTCAAATGAAAAGACGGTGAATTAAATAAAAGGGGCTGTTGGTGAAGCCATGGTTGTTGTAATTTAAATGAAAACAAACTCCAACAGTGGTCCAACAGAATTCTTCATCATCAACTAAAGAAAGGGTGTGAAAAGATGATTAAGGAGTTGTATGTGTGTTCACGCAAGCCATATGTTTTTTTTTTTTGCCATTTTAATTTAATGTTTTTAGAAGCCATTTGAGAACCACTGCTTTAAATTATATTCAAATTAGCAATACATTTTTATGAGATTAATTGCAATAATTGCTTGTTTTGAGATCATTTACTGGCATTATTTAAAGAAAATGAACTGAACATTGCAACAGTGCAACAGTGAAGATAAAGTTCCCTACATTTCCTGACAAGTTGCTCTCTGCCTAAACATGTTGACCATTTTTCTTCAGGATGGCCCTTTTTTTTTTATTATAGGTAGCTATATAGGTAGAGGTAGTTTTCATCAGCTAATCATCAGCCGTTTCCTCCTGGTTGATAAGCATAACTGTCCCAAACACAACATGTGCTTATCTTTTCAGTTTGAATAAACCTTTTATTTTTCCCTCTTCAGGAAGATGGATTTGTTGGTGGGGGCTCCTCTGTTCATGGACCGTGGCTCAGATGGTAAGCTGAGGGAGGTGGGTCAGGTCTATGTCTACCTAGGCAAAGGTGGCTTCACTTTCAACAATGTGATCAAACTCACTGGTTCTGAGATCTACGCTCGATATGGAAGCTCCATCTGTAGCCTGGGAGACCTCAACAATGATGGATATAATGGTACTATTTTGTCTTTCTTCAACGTATTTCCTGTATTTCCGTGCTGTTCTTTCAGGACCCAACCTAGCTTGCAACGCTAACAAACATACAGTACACATAGTAATTTGTGGTCATGGTCTGATGCTGTGCTTCATTGTGCAACAGTAATCATGGCTCATGAGCTTGTTGTGCAAAGACAGTACAAGCAAATAAAAACACTGTGCTGCCCACAGCAGTTACTCAATAACCACAACTTAAAATGGTCCCTTTGTTTTTTTTCTCAGATGTAGCCATTGCTGCCCCATATGGTGGGCAGTTCCACCGTGGCCTGGTCTACATTCATAACGGGCGTCCCACAGGGCCCAATCCTGTGGCCTCTCAAGTTCTGGAAGGAACATGGGCGTCTGCTTCCATGCCTTCCAGCTTTGGCTACGCCATGAATGGAGGCACAGATGTCGATCAGAATGGATACCCTGGTTAGATTTCCAAAATCAGTCTTGTTTTACACATTCACATCTTTTGCAATTAACCGATTATAGTCATTTAACTTTAAAGTTACTTCCTTTTCTTCTGACACTTATTCTTTTTCTCTCACACTCTCCTCTTACAGACCTGATTGTTGGTGTGTTTGGCGCTGACAAAGCTGTTCTGTACAGGTACAGAATGCTTATGCTTCACTTTGAACTCACACATGCGTTTGATTGACTTTTATGATCAGGGCCGGGTAAGCTATTAAAGGTGGTCTCATTTAATTCAGCAGTATTTAATTTGTTTTATGTGCAAGTAGTGAAAGCAGTTACAGCCTGTATTTAAGGAAAATCACAGTGAAATATTTGCTATAATCTTTTTTTTAAGACCACCGGGCATAGATTTACATTGTGTTACACGTACTGTTTAAGCCGTAATGTACAGTCAGCTCATCATTGTTGCGCAATAAGCTCTGAGTGTTATAATAACAGTGATCAAAAGTTTAGTCACACAGTGTGAAACTCTTTCCAGTCCATCTATCTAGACCTTAAATGAAATCTTACAATATTACAACCCACATACTAATACCAGTGCTTCTTTCGTATACAGTTCTGTTTAAGTACTAATTAATGGATCTGTAAATTAGGCACATGCAATGAGGATAATGAGTCAAAAATTGTAAAAACATGTCAAACTAATTTTAAGTTTTCATGATTTTTCTATGATTGTCTACCATCTTACAGTATAAGGAACCTGTCTGAATTGGTAGACAAATACTTGCTTGTGTTGTGTTATTAGGGCTCGTCCAGTCATCAGCGTGAACAGCACACTGGATATCAGCCCACAAATCTTAAATCCTGAAGATAAGAGCTGCGTCCTGCCTGGCACAACCACCAGAGCTTCCTGGTAAGTCAAACTTTTTTAATGTGTTAACCAAACAAACATGATGCAATTTGTTT
>JAUMHI010000012.1:3689290-3708821 GCA_032359435.1 Enteromius unitaeniatus
ATATATATATATATATATACAGCTCTGGAAAAAAATAAGCGTCCACTGCAATTTACTCCTAAATCAGTATCTATTTGAGTATTCTAATCTCTCTAAGCATTTCATGCCGGTTTTTGTTAAATTTTTTACGCAAACATACTTCATTCTGTTTATTGAGGTACTTATTTGGTGAGCACCTGAATCCAAATTTATTTAATGAGAAATGTATAAAAAGCACTGCTGTTATCAACACTTTCCTCCTGCAGTGTGACCAGTTGGATGGTAAAAAATGCTAGAAGTCTATATATATATATATATATATATATATAACTATAATTCTGTGTTTACTTGAGAAAGTGCTATTAAATTAAATTAAATGGAAAGTGCTTTTTAGTAGTTTATTTTTTGCCATTACACATATACTCTGCAAAACTGAATTCTAAAATGCCATCTTTGGTATGGGTGACTTTCCTCAGGGCTGACATTCATATGTATAAACTGGCATGAAAAAAAGAGAGTCAGTGAGGACAGTTGATCTCCATACTCTCCCCTGTGGGGGAGGGATGTGTGTATTTACTTAGGGCCTGTCCCAGGTGCAATAGAACCCCTCCGGATTAGATCAAGACTGGGTGCCTCCCCTTACTTGACACACACAGCCATCAGTGAGCACCCCACCCCCAGACACAATCCAACAGACCAGAAAAGGAGGATAAACTCCCCTGCTATGCCTCAGTCACTTTTAATCTGGACACAGTAAACCTACTGATAAATGTAAAGAAAATGCACCTATGAATGAGTTAATCAGCTGATTCCAGCGTACTGGATTGCTGACTTGTTCAGGAACAACTGCATGACTTACATCTAGGAAAGAGATGGTGGGTCTGGCTGCCTCCTCAGCAGCTGTTTCTGGTAGGTGTTTTGTTACTCGCATGTTTGTATATTTTCCTTGGGAACTATATAATTGTGTTATCGAACAGTTTTCGCATTTGTCTAAATGGTTTCCGTAGAGGCTGAAGCGAAACTTATTGATTAGTTTTAGTTAAATCTAGTTGTTCAAACTTGAATTAAGCATTAAAATGTATTAGCATTTGTAGCCAGTTGTTGAGTTTGTGCATTACTTTATGACTAAATCTATGAAGTAGCATCATACTCCTAAAATCCAGACTGTACAAGTTTAAACAGGTGTTGTTTTTGTTGTCTAAGCAAATTATGCTCGTAAAATAAGATTTCACCAAGGTGTTTAGAGCTTTCTTGAGGAATGCTGTGGTTTTCACAACATAGTATACATTACTATCTCTGGTAGGCATCTTAAAGCTCTTTGGCTGCACTTTTAATGAGGTGAGGAATGTTTCCTCGCTTTGCGGCAATGTGTGAGGTGCTGAGTGTTAAAGCACTGGTGCAGTTATGGGAAAACGCCCCATTGTCCTCTAAAAACACAGCTTTCAACGCCAACTTTACATTCTTCAGCATGGCTTTTAGCTTATGCTGAAAAAATACGACTGTCAGTAAAGTGCTTTCAAGTGAGCGAGAAAGAAAAATGGATTATCAACCATGATTTCCCTGCGAGATCTTGCAGCCAGAGATGAAAACATCTCTAAAGGGGTTGATCCAAATAAAAAGCAACAAATCATCAGCAGAACCTGCAGATTAACTGAATCGGTCTTTGAGCGCTGGTGTAGATTTCTGTGTTCCCACAATGCTGTTTTGATGTGGTATTATCAGAGAGGGCCACATGTGCAGCTCTCTGGAGGGGAGTGGGCACGTAGCCCCGTGTTGTGCTTGGCTTTGGAAATGACCCTCCACAGGTGCAGCTGAAGATAAAGAAGAGCAAACGTGTTTGATCTCATGTAAGTGCGTATCTCTGTAGGAATCATATATGCTTCGCTGCGCTCATGTTGGTTTAAGCTGGTCCTAATTGCCCTCAGAAGATTTTTTGTTCATTATGATTTCGAAATCATATTTGTAACCTCACCTGACTCTTGTGATCTTTATGGGAAATACATCAAAACATAGTAAATGCTGCATCTTGTAAAAACTACATTAGCTTAACAAACTTTTAAAAAATATCAGTAAAAAACTATTTTCAAAAGGTACAATTATGGACCATTAAGATACTAATATGCACCTTTAAGGTAGGCTATTCACTGTAAAATGCACACTTTAGGGGTAAGTAATGTACAAAGGTGTAACTTTTGAAAGTATACCACCCTACTCTGCTGAATGATGCTGGTTTATGCTGGTCAAATGCTGGCAAAGGACCAACATAAACCAGCAAAGCACCAGCTTTAAACCAGCATCCCAGCATCAAAACATACCTAACCTGCATATGCTGGTTTTTCAGCTGGGTAGTGACCATTTTTGTACCTTTTTTCTGAGAATGATACCAAAAGATCATGCTAGCCTTCTCTGATTGATGAACATATATTTTCTGGTTTAATGAAATAGATTCTGTAAACCATTTCACTTTAATTACTATTAGATCATCAGCTCGACTTATACAAGAGCTTATGTGCAACATTATCACATTTGCTATGTTGACACTTTGCCCTGACTGGCTTGTGTTACTTCACACGGCTGGTTTTAACACTACATTCCTCAAATAATTTGCCAAGTTGGCACATGTAGCACATTTTTGGCACTTGCAAACATTGTGCCACTTTGGTTGCTACCCAGCCGAGACTCTTGGAGAAGGTCATGTTGAGGGCAACACGCAAAGTTAAACTTAGGCTTTTTGTGATCACAGGGGCCTTGTGTCAACAAGTCCGACTAGAGAAACACTCAGACTTACACACCGGTGGGAGTGCCTGGATGGCAGCTGGGGACACGATGAAAGGAAGTGAGATGTTTTGCAGTACATTAGTCAATAACAAAGGTTCTGCAACTGTGGTGAATCAAAGAAGAAGAAGAAAAAACACTCTTGTCAAAGCAGCAGTACGCTGACCCAAATTTCAGATGAGTAATTTCTGTACATGTGGGTGTAAGAATGTGTTTGTGTGAATTAGAGTATTTGTGTTTCTTTGTGGCTTTTAAACTCCTCACCTTCCCCATGGAGAGATGTGATGCTGAAGCGTTTTGACATTTTCTGGACCAGAGCACAATCTGACTAGAAGCACATCATTCATTAGGTTTCTCTTGGGGATGTGGAAGAGGGTGGTGGCCATTTATGTACAACTGAAGCACGGAAAATACAGAGAGCTGAAACATTTTTTTGTACTAGAAAAATCTTGAATGCGTTTATGTCATGATAACTAGCTTCCTAGATGACTGTTACGGGTCTGTTACTGGAACATGCTGGTAAAGCTGATTATTGTTGAAACTGGAGTGTAGCCATAATAAACCAGCATAAATGTGCAGAAAACAGATATATCTATTACTGGGAAACAGATGGTTTGAACGGGTGAGAATCAGGCCATACAATAATCTATTTCTGTCTCATGTTACAGTAATATTGCATTAGTTTAGTGTATAATTATTCAAAACTATGATACAATGATCGTGGAATGATACAATTTGTGGAATCAGAATGATTTCTTAAGTATTATATGACACTAAAGACTGAAGTAATGGCTGCTTTGCATCACAGGAATAAATTACATTTTAAAACATATTCAAGTAAACAAAAGGTAATAATATTACTGTTTTTTTTTTTTTGTATCTTTGATCAATGAATGCTGCCCTGAGACCCCAAATTTTTTAAGGAGATTGGAATTAAAAGGTATTGCGGAATTAGGCATTAATATGTGCTTAATTAGCACTAATAAATGGCTAATATTTTAGTAATATGCATGCTAAAAAGCAAACCATTAAATAAAGTGTTACCACGTCTTATTTTTGGTCACTTCAGCATTTTCTCCTGCTTTTAAAGGAATTCCATCTTTTAAGACATTACTCGTGGAGTATCTGACAGCTGAAGTTGATCTGAGTCTTGACCCACCACACCTGTTAATATCAGTTTTGAGCCCAGAGGCCCTGAGGTGGATGCTTTGGCTCAGCTGACCCTCTGTCCAAGCCAGATTGTCCAGCTGTGTGATGGACATGGATGATCAGCCCTGTTCACACTCCCTCTCCCTCCAGCCTTCTGCTTGTGATCAGTGTGGTCGCAGTGTTGACCATGAGCTCATATCCACTGGGACAGGAGGTGTTCACATGGCTTGATTACTTTCCTTGAACAAAACAGTCAGATTCCTTCCAAATCAGCAAACCTCCTGCCTGGGCACACACTGCCTAGGGTCGCTGACAAATCTGCTTTTTATTGTTTCATGCTGTTTTTTTATCCTTGCAGTCCAGGTTTTGGTTATATGTTTTTACTAATTCGCTGACAGTGCATTTACTCAAACTCACACACTCAGCATTAGTAGTAGCGGGTCATTAGTAATGGGTTTGTGAGAGAATATGTGGTTTAGCTTCAGTTTGTGGGAGGCTGTATCTGTTAAGATATCCTAGGGATGTCAACCCGCCTCCCTAAGAATAAAACTCCAGCACAGCAATGTCATTAAGTCCTTCTCTGAAGAATCTAGACATAAGTGACCAGAGGTTAACCCGCTGTCTTAACTTGTCTTGAGGGAGCTTAGATGTCAGACTTTGAATGTATTTATTGGGCTTGGACCCTCCTCGGATGCTCTCTGTGAGCTTGCTAGGTGGAATGGGAAACTTGCCACAGATCAGAGAGTATGTCTTAGATTCTACACAGGGGTTTTTGGTTTCTCCAGCAGGGCGCTTTTCATCCCACAGAGACCTGGAAGAGAGCTTGAGAGTCCCAGCATGAAGTTTTGAGCTTCGAAACCTGTTCTAATTTATAATTCTGCTGACCCGTCATCTTCCCCCCTGCCCATAACTCATATTGTCCGCTGACATGTGTGTCCATACTGAAGACACTCTGTGGAATATAATGTTACAAAAAGCCATGCATCTAGATCCATTCTGATTCAGTCATCCCAGCTTTACAAGCTTTTGAAAGTCAGAGGTGGATGATTAATGATAAAGACCTGAGTTGATCTCAAGCCCCTCTTCTCAAAAGCGTCAATGAGTGCCTAACTGGAAAAATCTTTTGAAATTCTATGGTTAGGGTCACTAAGTTCATATTTCTTAGAGTTCCATTTGCAGTGAATTTGAACTCGATGAACTCCAAACATGGTTATTTTTAACAATATGTAGTTAAGTCATTGTATATGTAAGTTTTGATATATTTCTAAAAACATAATAAATAGGACAAAATAAGCATCACGTCAAAACCTTTACTTGTGTTCATTTGCTCATTCATGCTGACAGGTTGATGGTTAGTCTAATTAATCTGTTGTTTTGACAAGCACTGACAGTTGTATAGTCTGGTCTCTATCAACCTCTAACCCTGAGCTTTGACCTTCAGCGATGGAGCTGTTGGTGACAGAGTTGAATGTGCTGTTGAAGCTGTTGGACCATGAGACCCTGAGCTGTGCTACAGAAGAGAAGAAAACAGCCGTGAAGAACCTTCTCAGACAGCTTCAGCCCTCAGGTAAATAGCTAATAACTGTGTCTGATTCATGTTTAATGGTTGGACCATGTTTTCATGTTCCTGAAAAGCCACCTTCTTGCAGAGTTTAACACTAAACCTACAGCCCTTCCTTCCTCTAAGATTAAGTATTGTAAAACATTTCCGTCAGCTTAGTTAGATCGGGTAGACCACCTTGGATAAGCCTATTAAGCGCTGTGGTCACATCAGATTGACCACATTAAGCTCTGTTTTGTTCCAGGCGGGAACTGCACAAATATCACAAATTAAACATCAGTCTGACAGAGAACTAATAGAACAATATGCTTGAGACAATTTAGACAAAGAAAAAAATCTTTGGAGCAGAATGTGACAAGACCAGAGGGAAAAACATCAGCTTGATGAGGCCTTGTTTTTCTCATAAATGAGACTGAAAAAGCTTTTGGCAGTTGTCATACGTCATATGTTGTGCATATACATATGTTCTCTTCTCTTACGTGTTCTTTGCAGTCACTGGGAAAGACTATACATACATGAACACCTCAGCATACAGAAACGGCACCAGCTTTGTTGAATCCCTCTTTGAAACGTTTGGTAAGTGGAGAATATATATGAGACTTACATCTCTCAACATCCTCCAGTGTTTTGGAATATTACACTCATAAATGTGTTTTCACATTTTTACAGATTGTGACCTCGGGGAGCTGAAAGTTGAAATGGAGGATCAGAAGAAAGAGCCAGAGACAAAACACACCACTCACACTGTCCCCAAACCAGTAAGAAATCTTCTCTCAGAGGTTTACCCATAATGCCCTGCTCTTTAGACCCAACACTAATATATAGTGCCTCATTAACCCTGATGTCAGTGTGTAATAAGGGCTGTGCTCTGCAACGGTGAGATACAGCAGGAAGATTAATCATGCTATGGTGAGACCTGCACTTCTCTTTCCAGCTGCATTGCACGTTCAGAGCCAGGTTGTTATCTTAAAGTCACGTCACCATCAGCCTTTCACGAGGTCCCCATAGATTCTATCCAGTCTTCCAGCAGTCAGATTTTTCATTGTGCGTGTCAGTGTGTTTGTGTGCCATTATTAGCACAATAGTCCTGGATGGCCAGTATCTGATGTATTTCTCATCCGTCATCCATGTGGCATGTGGGTTTGGCTTTTGATTGGATGCAGCGGTCACATATCATTTGTTATTAGGTTAACTTGTCGAGTGGTGGAATGGAGCCACATAGCTTTACAATATTGTGAGGACTCACTGAAAAGCAGATGTTAAATGTGAATTAATGTGATGGGGCAGACAGATGGAATAAGTCAGTGTTTGCCATTTGTTTTTTTGGACCAGAGCACAGCGGACTCGCCTCCCCCCCTGCCCAACACACCACCTCCAGAGGATTACTATGAAGAAGCCGTGCCACTCAGCCCTGGAAAGATGCCAGAATATATCACCAGCCGCAGTGAGTCTTGTTGCTGTATTTCCGTTGCTTGGAAAACATGGCATGGTCTATATAAATTCTGGAAAACCTGGAAACGTACGTTTTCGTCCGAGGAAGTTCGGTTAACTGTAAACTGAAAAAGTACAAAAAAGAGTTTTTTGTTACAGTCAGCAAAGGAAGGGATTACCCACTTCTCCAAGTCGAGATCAAGTCCATGAAATAATTTTTGTGTTTTGAGTGGTTTAAAGATTTTTGAATGCTTTAAAAGGTTGAGTGTTTTATGTTTCAATAAAGCAATAGCAGTTTAATAATGATGCTAAACGAAAACTGCTGTGCAATTCTCTGAGAAGATAAGAGATGTCAGTGAAGTCACACATCTAAATTTCACTTCACAGAGGTTTGCTAGTTAGTTCATGCACATTGCCTTGCAACCGTTTGGCAAACACTTGTACTGTATCTTAAAGTCCTTCCACAAAGCCAGCTTTTTCTCTTTGCACTGAAGGTCAAAAGATATCTAAGCTCTTCAGATATGACAAATTTGAGATTTCTTCCACAAAATATGTGTCATTATGCATCTCTTTTATATCTGTAGGCAGCTCCAGTCCTCCTAATTCTATTGAAGATGGATATTATGAAGATGCTGAGAACAATTACCCAACTACACAAGTAAATGGACGTCGCAAAAACTCCTGTAAGCCCGAAGCTATAAATAACGTTGTCATTTCTTATTAGCAGTATTAGTAAGCCATTGCTTCTCCTGCAGATAATGACTCGGATGCTTTAAGCAGTTCTTATGAGTCATATGATGAGGAAGAGGAAGAGAAAGGCCAGCGTTTGACGCACCAGTGGCCTTCAGAGGAGAATTCCATGGCCCCGGTGAGAGACTGCCATATCTGTGCCTTCCTGCTTAGGAAGAAACGCTTTGGCCAGTGGGCCAAACAGCTCACTGTCATCCGCGAGAACAGACTCCAGGTGAGCTGCCAATAGCCCTGAGGGACACAAAAATTAGCTTTGATATTTCTTGGAACTATTGTGATACATGGACACCTCTGAATCTTGTTTTATAGTGCTATAAAAGCTCTAAAGATCAGTCACCCTACACAGACATACCGCTTAGCCTGTGCACTGTCATCTATGTGCCTAAAGACGGCCGGAGGAAGAAGCACGAGCTCCGATTCTCTCTTCCCGGAGGAGATGCGCTGGTCTTAGCCGTGCAGAGCAAGGAGCAAGCCGAGAAATGGCTCCAAGTAAACACAGTCCCTCACTCGCTTTTATATTAATCCATTATACATACACACAATAGATGCATCCTGCTGCCAGAAACAATATTGCACAAGAGGAAAATTGCTTTTGCAAAAGGGACCCCCTGTGCGATGGACTATGTTTACACTTGCAGGGAACCACTGATGTGTGTAACTTTGTGTGATTACAGGTGGTGCGTGATGTTACAGGTCAGGGGAATGGGTTGGACAGCCCATCATCTCCCATGATTCCTAGGAAGATTGAACTGGATAAGGTGGGATTCCAGCACACATTTGTCTTATTCATGACTTCTGTGCATCTCATCTTCATTACTGACATATAAAACGTGCCGGTGATAGATTGGAGAAACTATGGGGGATTCACTTTCTGTAAATGGTGGTCTCACTGTGAGTTGGTTAGGAAACTAATTCCATGCGCGATACCTTATGACCTTTTCTTTGCAAAATAGCTTTTTAAAAACATTATTGCCAAGTGTACATGTCCAAAACATTTAGTACTTTCTGTAAGTGTTCCAATTCTCTGCTTATTTTACTCCTTAGACCGCTGTTCAAAAAGATGATTCATTTCCAAAAACAAAATTTGGAAAAAAAAGACTGGAGTCGTTTAACTTTGCCATCACAGGAATAAATGATATTATATTCAAATATAAAATAGTTAAATTAAAATAGTAGTACAGTAATATTGTACAATAAAGTTTTACTTCTTTTCTGATAAAATAAATGAAACCTTGATGAGCATAAGAGATTTCATTTACAACATTTAAAAAAATCCTACAGGCCTCAAGCTTTTAAACAGTAGTGCATATAAAATGTTGTTCTAAATGCTTGCGAGCCTGTTCTCTATCATTGTGTGTAATTATATCCCCAGTGCTGCTGTGAATGCTGGTCTGTGTGTGTGTAAACAGACTGACAGCATTTAAATGTTCAGGGCTCTCTCTCCATCTGCTTTAATTAAAAGTTGTCAAGCTCTGGGTGGTAAATTCTGTCAGAGCAGCTGTAAATAATGCGTTGAATTTAAGGGACCTGTTGTGAGAGGCAAAATCACGGGGAATGTTATCAAGTGTCTGTGTTTTTGTATGTCAGGAAACACATTTTATCTGAATTCAGCAGTCCGTTGTGAAAGGTGCACCGTGCTGGGAGTGTATTTCCTGTCTGAACCGTCTGGCCACAACAACAACCTGTTACTACACCTAGTTTTCAATAATCAACATATCCTATACATTATTAGCCATATAACCGTTATAGATGTGTACTGTTAAAAATCTGGCATGTTTGGTTTAATCCGGCTGTGCTGTTGTTCCTGTAGTGCTGTTCTTCAGAGAAACAAACCTCAGATTCTGACAGTATGCCAAGTGTTGAAAGTGCTCGCGACGGACGGGAAAACGGTGAGATCTTCAGTTTATTCTTCTCTTGTTACACCTTTCACTTTTCTGTTTTTTTAGCTTACAGTTCTTCTGTCTTTATCTTTATTAGTCATGTTTGCTAAGGCAAGAAATACTATTACTTATATTCAGGGGATTTTTTTTTAACTAAAAGTAAAATTAAAGTGAAAGTAATTCAACCAGCAGTATTTTTGTTTTGCATATGAACTGCCTAGCAGGACCCTGGATTCCACCGAAACCACCCTAGCAACCACATAACTATGTAAAAAAAGAACCCCAAAACACGCAGCAACGTACAGATCTGGGCTTTGATATTAAAATAACAAAGAACAACATAAAATTAATTAACCATTAAATTATGTCAAGGTTTCACAAACTGCAGGGAGTTTGTAAGTTTAATGAAAAGATAATAGTTAATTAGCTTATTATAAGTCATAGAAATGTCACAAACAGTCATATAAATAATTTTTAATTCAACTTGAGTTGCTCACTAAAAATGTCACATATGCATTTTAGTAAGGAAAATGAAAAGAAAAAATGAATCAATAAATTATCAATAATTTATTGTTATTGTGTAAATATTTGTAATCAGTTAATTAATAAAAAGTAACTACTCTGATTTCGAGAATGTAAAGAATTTAATTTAATCTAATTACAAGTACTTAATTTTTCTAATCTAAATCAGTTACTGTCCAGCTCTGCCAACATATTAAAAACCATTCAACAACACAACAACTCAGAAAGCCTTAGAAACCACAGAAATTTCCTCACTGTAAGAGAAAAAACACCCATAGCTCAGAACTATGGGTAGCTCAGAACATCAAAATCATTGCTCGGAAAGTATATCATGGCAAAAATGTAAAAATCTTGTTTCTATCGCTCTCTCTCTCTCTCACTTACACACACACACACTTTTATTCATTGTTTTTCCCCCTGAGCATTGTCACAGGTGCTATATTAACAAGCAGGAAGTTTTTATGCAGGATGTGGATTGTTTGTGATTATCATTGTTTGGACGAGTGAAATCTTTATTAGCTTTGGCCAAATTCCTGCAGCTTGTGTGTCTGTAAACCACGCATATCTTTACATTTGTTTTCACTGAACCATCAAACATATGTTTACAGGTAAACCCAAGCGAGGTGCACTGTCAGAGCTAACAGGCACCGTAAGCCGAGCTGCAGGAAGAAAGATCACAAGAATGATCAGTTTCTCTAAAAGAAAGCCTCCACTGCCAGGAGACGCCCGCTCATCACTCGACCAGGATCCTCGGTGTGGTACGACACACATCTTTCTCTCATCTCCTTTCTCTTTCTCAGATTACAATACCCACCTGTTATTTTCAACTTGTCTTTCTTACCCTTTGATGTTAGACAGGGAAGCAGAATAAATTTTGACCATGAAACAGAGGTGGGCGTACTGTAATAATTGCTGTAATTCTGTGTGTCAGGTTATGTAGGAGTGCTGTTAAATCAGTGCTGGAAGGAACACTGGTGTCGTGTGCGGGCCGGATCTCTTTACCTTTACCATGAGAAAGGAGAACAGCGGGTCCCACACACTGCAGTGACTCTGAAGGGGTGCGAGGTTGTCCCAGGCCTCGGGCCCAAACACCCCTTTGCCCTGAGGATACTGAAAGGAGGTGCAGAGCTGACAGCTTTGGAGGTATGATGTGTGACGTTTCTAAAGTGATGTATTTAAGCAGTTAGCTCACATGCTACAAGCAATTTTTTGTCTTGGTTTGAATTTGGGTTTGAATCTTTGTCCTGATCTTGTTCCTTTCACTTCTCCCTGTTATTTCCTGTCATCATTTAATCTATCTGAATAATTAGAAATAAAACACTCATACATATTCACCTGCAGCATTTAAAAATATTTAAATGCTATAGGGGAACAGACAAAACATCATAATGTATATTATGAAATTCATTCTGAAATGTGTTAAAGAGTACATTTAACATTGCTAACTTGTTGTTAGTTATTAATGTTTTAAAATGTTAACTTTATGTGAAGGTTACATGACAGTAACTGCTACGTAAATGTAAAAACAGGGAAAATGTACATCATGTACAATGCCCAATTTTGACCGATACTGAGAAATAGCCAAAATTTTGACTGATAGGGTTATTTTAGGATTAGTATACTGCTACTATAGAATTTATGTAATTATTCATTAGCTTTTATTTTTTATAAATTGTTTTTAATTTGCATTTAAGCCATTTAGTAATTTGTCAATTTTTTTAGAACTTAATTTTTTTTTTTTTACTTATAGTTTGTTAAAAATAATGCTGATGCATTGAGCATTCCTATTATACTATCAATAAAATTGCAATAGCTCAAAAAAATGTTTTGTAGTTCTCTAATACTCATTGATCATGTGATGAAATTAAAACAATGAATGATGTCCAGATCTTAGTTTATGTCTGTGTGTAATATATTTTGTCTCTGACTCTGTTTGTGCTTGTAGCTTATGTTTGTTCCTGTGTGTGTTTGTTGTGTTAGGCGAGTTGTTCGGAGGACATGGGCCGCTGGCTGGGAATCTTGTTGGCAGAAACCAGTTCCTCTGCCGACCCTGAGTCCCTTCATTATGACTATGTAGATGTGGAAACTATTGCCAACATCCGTACAGCTGCCCGTCACTCTTTCCTGTGAGTTGAGGGTGGAGAAGATGAGGGCTTCAGATATTAGTTTGAGTCATCTTGTTGATTTTGACTACCTTGTTTCTTTTCCTGTTTATTTAGATGGGCGACCTCCACAGATTCAAGAACGTATGATGAGGTCCCTTTCGAAGCCCTAGAGGTTTGTGGTCACAGATGAACAAACATTTGGTCATGTGCTTACACTCTAACACAGTGGTTTCCAGCCTTTTTCTCAGAGGACATGTTTTACAAGCCATATGCTTCACAACCCTCCCTCCCCACAAAAAATCACTTCATTTCACTTCAGCATATAGAGAGAAATGCGCAACATGTACATGCATCATAGAGCATATTTCAGTTCTGTTATCCTTTAAGAACAGGTCAGATGTATTCTTGTGCCTCTGTGTGCATGTGCCCTGACTAAACTTTAATGAAAGATTAAATATTAAACCCACACTGAACCTCTAGATACCCGCACAGAAGTTTCAATTCTCCATCTGTGCATGCCTCAAATCATGTGATCATGTTACACAATAAAATTTAAGACATTTTTTACTTTTTTTTTTTTTTTTGCCTCTGTTGTTTATGTAAGATTGGTCATTCGTTTTATTGCCCAGCAAAAATAGTACATTGGGTCACAACTACTCTTTTTTTTTTTTAATAACAATATTAACTAAAATGTTAACAATTTTGAAAAGTAAATATATAATAATAATAATATGTAAATATAATAAACAATATAACCTCTTAGACTGACCCCTGCCCACCCACACACAAAATGTTAAAAACATTTCTGCTGTAATTTTGAAAGAGTCTTTTTTTTGTGTGTGTGTGTGTGTGTGGAAAAAATAGTACTTGAGTGAGTTTTTGATTCAATTATTTTATGATGTTAATATTACTAAAATAAATAAATGAATTTGATATGTTCATAAAAACGCAAATGAACTATTCTACTTTACTCATTTTTAGCTTTGGGAATATGAGGGACATATATGGCATTGTAACCGTACAAAGCAGTGTACAGTACATATATAGACAGTATCTGAGCTGGTATACTTTTTCTTTTCAGCAGGAAAATGAGAGATTGAGGGGACGAGCACAAACGAAGCGTCGTTCATCTTTCTCCAGCAGTGACGCAGGGAAGCCCAGTCCACAAATCACCCTAAAGCGCCACGGCTCCAGTGAGTCCCATCACACTCTGCACTGTGCTGGCTGTGGTTATAACAAACACAGCTGTTGGATATATATTTAACATAAAGCATAATAGTTTAACATTTTTTTAGCATCCTGATGACTGCATAACCTTATTTTGGCAATGTTGAAAAAAAAAATGGCTGTAGAGTTCTTGCACGGTCACATCAAAATAATGTAACCTGAGCTTAACAAGACAATTTGGTTTGATCTACAGCTTTCTGCATTTCCACACTCATTCTCTCACCAGATAAGTGCTAAGAGCTTTGCCACCTTCCCACAGACCTCTAGGGTTTGATCTTTGAACTTTACTTGACATTGCAGATGCAAATCAATACGGGAGGTATGGGAAAACACGGGCACAGGAGGACGCACGCCGATACTTAAAAGAAAAAGAAGACCTGGAGAAAGAAATAGACAGTATCAGAAGCTCCCTAATCTCACTGAGGAATAAGAAACGAGAGGCAAAAGAGAAAACGAAGAATGCAACGGGTGAGACAACAAGCTTTCCTGACTGTTTAATGACATACTTAGGGGCTCTTTCAAATTGACTTTTCCACCAATTTTTCTAGCAAAATAACTTTTTTTATTGCTTTTTTTTCTCTTCAAAAAAGTAAATCACGTAAATGAAAAGTTTTTATTCGATTTGTTTATTTTTCTATGTTTATGATAGTGTTCATAAATCATTCTCTTGTGAGGGTACCAGCCATAATATAACACAGAATACTTTTAAATTGCAATATGGCTTTACAAAAAAATAGGACAGCTAAAAATATTAGAATTGTATTTTATAGTACTGTAAAATGCAGATTTTTTTTTTTCTTGAATACTTTTTACATTGAAAAGGCATTATTATTACAATAATGTTTCTTAGCGAACCTGGAGCTTTTTAAAATCACATTTTTAAAAAATGGCAGGTTTTGCTACGTAAATCACAATTAATTTCCTCCCTAAATTGTGCAGCTTACTTTACTACTGTCCTTAAACTCATGTTTGTGACATTTCTTTATGATTATAATATGGTAATAATGGATCTGCCAAGATATTCATATGTAAAATTAAACTATGTACATGTTTTGCAGATAAGCAGAAGCTGGCTTTAGAGGAGCGTGTAGCCCAGCTGGAGGAAAACTGTCGGGTGAAAGAAGGAGAACGTGTGGATCTAGAGCTCAAGCTCACGCAGGTGAAGGAGAACCTGAAGAAATCTTTGGCTGGTGGAGAACTGGGGGCACCCACAGAGTCTAAACCTACAAACAAGGTGCTGACTCGACCTAAAAAGCAAATATTAGAATTATTATTTGATCAAAATTGTTAAATATACTGCTTGTTTTGCTGATAGACTCAGAGGATGGAGACTCAGTATATTGAGTCATTTCTCCCTGTCAACTGTGCCTCTGAAATTCGGAAGCGGCCCCCCTCCATTTATGCATCCACTAAGGGAAATGTTATGCAGAAAGCTAAGGTAAAGGCATCAGTGTTCACAACATTATACAGTGCAATGCATCAAAAGAGTGATAATGCAAACAGAACAGTTTGTTGCATCAATAGAGATCGATTTAAAACATTCAGTCTCATTCTAAGTCAGTCTCTAATGAGTTTCATTGATCAGTTTGGGTCTGCTTTTAAGATCTTTTATGTTGCAGAATATGCATTTTGCAGTTTGTGTGTGTCACTTAATGCTTTGTTTTTACCTAGGAATGGGAATCCAAGAAGGGGACTTAGACTGCTGATTAGGAAGACCCGGACTTAAGACTTTGTGCCATGTCAAGGTTAACATGAGGACTTTTCTACCAACTTCCCCCAAGACAGACTGCTGCATATGCAAATCTTTTGACTTCGAGGGCTGCCACTTTTGGAACGTTACAAAGGGGCTAGAATTACAAAAGAGCAGCTCTATTATAATACATTTCAGTCAAATGATTACGTCCTCTATCTTGTGAAGAACATTACCGGCACAGAATATTGAAGGATGAGGAGGTGTGAGGAATGCGTCCACTGAAAGTCTGAGAGTTGTGGATAGGTTGTAAAGAAAGAACAATGCATGTGAGACAATCCACTTTAAAAGTTTTAAAAGGGGTGGTGATTTTTATAGTTTGTTTTTTTTTTTTACTCCAATGCGTATACAGTACTTATGGGGTAATGCCTGCTCTTAACCAGGTGGTGCTAATAACAGTGTAGATGTGACAATTGTAAATAATTTTAACACTTTTTCTGAAACTTTGTTTAACTGATACTTCTGTTTGTAACCTTTTCTTTACCACCTTTTAATGTGAGTAACATTTGCACTTTAAAATGTCTTTAGACATGGAGATGGGAATATTCTTTTAATAAAGGAAACATTTTATTTTTGTTCTTTTATAGACTTGCATGAAACATAGGGCATACAGAGATCTTATGCAGACTAGCGCTTAACCCAAATGAAGTGAACATTTACTAAAACGGGCATTTAATAACCCCAGTATGCCACTTAGCTTCCCCAAAAACAAATTATAAACTGGACGTACTGAAAGAACTAGTGATATCACTATAGGTGCTCAATACTGCTGCGGAACTGATCCCAGTTATGTTGAAACACAGACTCCCTGGCATAAGATTAACATACAACCAGAAGTTTTAGAAAAAACGTTTAATAAGAAAAGCAAACAAATTTTAAAAAGTACAAAGTTCTTAGTCCACATGAAAGTTTAGAGTTCACACTCAGGGGGCAAATCAATAGTCAGCTCGCTGATCGTCTGCAGGAACGCCTCCATTTCATCAATGTGCTCCACTGCTGTATGGGAGGAGAAAGAAAAAACACCCACAACATTTAACTGGGCATAAAGACGTTTGACAAATTTAAGATACATTTCCAAATACATCCATTACCTCTGGGCATCTTTAAAGGCGAGAGTGGCAGACATGGGTCCATAAGCAGCTCTTCCACAGGTGAAGCAGTCGGCCACATCGGTCTTCTCAGACCAGCCAGAGAAAAACGACTGAGGTAGACTTCATCTGGAACACTATAGTTCTGAAACTCTACAAATTTAACATGGGGCCAAATTATCAAGAGCTGAAGTCAAAGGTTTAGTTGTAAAGCCATTAAAAAAAAAAAAAACCCACACAGGTCAGGCTTACCGCTTGGATTGTACGGGAAACACTTCTCAATCTCTGGCAACTCCTTGTTAGCTGGCGGAGCAGGAACCTTACACTGGTGGAGTTAAACATTTATTCCACATATAAATCAATGTTCGTACAGTTTGAACGAGCCTCGTCAAGAACAAACCTTAGCTTCAGCGGGTTTAGTCTTCTCCTCTGCTTTATGAGATGCTGGAGTGGCAACAACCTTATTTACGACACCCAAAGCTTTCCGGCTGGACTGCAGAGGAGCGCCAAGACGCGTCTTTCCTGTCAGAGGTGTTCTCAAGCACTGATCTGAAAGCGTGACAGATGTCAATAAAGGATTCGTGAAGGGCTCCTTTTTGGCTATGAAACAAAACCGGTGTTGGTCAGTGACCTGGAGCAGAGGACAGTCTGTTCGGCCGAGATTTGATGGCTGGAGCGGTCAGTCTGCCGTTCTCCTGATCCCGGTAAACCATGGTGTCCATGTCTGTACAGCTTTGAAAAGTATTGACAAGCAAGACAATGAGCTAACTTGCTTGATTCAAATAATGCCATTCATGCTTTGTAACGAAGCATTTCGTCCAGCTTAGAGAATTCCGTTTGTCCTTGCCTTACCTTTCACTCCGTTAATCGTCCCTTCTCTACTCAAGCAAAACAATGTTGTTTTGGTTCCGTTTTTCCCGGCCGAGTTTTAAAAGGCAACCTGCTTCCTGATTGGCTGATGGATTTTCTTCGTCGACCATGCGGTGCTGTTTGTTCATTGAGTAAGCGCCACAGAGCCACCTTATGGCTAGAGTGAGTAAAGCAATGCGATCATAGATGATCCGGTGCGGCATGAATCAGTTCAGTCTGCCAGTAAACCCGAAGGAGAAGGTGAAATCTCCTAATACACCTTTAAACGTGGGTGGATGCATTCATGGATGAGTAGACTGGGTTATTATGAGTGGGTAATTAAGAAGTCACATGCTTCATTACTAGTGTATAGTCACAAGAAATTCAATTGAAAATGTAAACATAACTACTGTACTGTTACAAATAAGCTTAGGTGATTATTAGTGAAATATTGCATATCGCAGTAGGTTTTTTTTCCATTCGGTTTTTTAAATGGTACAATTTATTTACAGGTTTTAATTGGTGGAATCAGACTGTGGACCCCACTATACAGTCATACATGCATACACTGACCATTAATGCTTTTAGCCAATGCCATTTATTATGGTCAGTGCTTATGGAGTTTACAGCATTCCTACAGCGCATTTTGTTTACTTAGAAAAACAAAGCAAGAAGAAAAACAGGTAAAGCATTGAACCTTTAGATCAGGGCTGGTGTCCTGCAGAGTTTAGCTCCAGTCCTAATTAAACACACCTGAAGCAGCTAATCAAGCTTAGAAACTTCCATGCAGGTGAGTTGAGGCAAGTTGGAGCTAAACTCTGTCTCAGATAAATCAGTAATGTGAAGGCAATTGCGAAATGATGCGTCTGTGTGGTGATTTATGCGTGTCTATATGATCTTCACTTTCATTGTTTTGTAGAAACACTTGCTTCACTGCAACAACATACCAAGCTTCATGTTTAGGGCACTATTTAACTGTAATTGATGGGTAATCAACAGTCTTTTCACTTTTACAGTCATCTGTGCAATACGTTGTTCATTAATGGAGATGGGAGGTAGAGTGGTTTATCCATTAGAATAAAAGGTAGTAGAGCCAGTAGAAAATATTGACGAGGAGAAACACCATGGGGAAAAATACACGTGCATGTCTGTCGATGTTGTTAGGATTTTCAACACTCATCATGGATGCTGCTCGGCGAGACATTTGCTTGACTGAGGACAAACCACACCCCTTCTCTTTCTTCTTGTCTGTGGCTTCATTCCCTTCGCATGTCACAGATTGCTCAGTCGTCTCCTGCTGAGTGGATTCTTCTGTCTGCATCTTTTTGGGTGACGTTGAATTTGCCAAGTGAGTTGTACCATTTGACTCCTCGAATTCTTTGAGTAGTTCCTGTGAAAATTTTATGTAAAAAAAAAAAATATATATATATAGATTTTTTTTCCATTAATAGATAAAAATGTGTAAGTTTAAATACTAAGATTTTCTCACCCTTTGCACATCTACAATGGTTTGGTGCTGCATGGTGCAGAAATGGGCACAGGCATATTCCAGCAGAGCACCAAAGATGAAGGTGAAACAGATGCCGAGATAGACGTCGATAGCTTTAATGAAGCAGTTGGCATTGGGAAGTGAGGTCCTGGCACCCATCATTAGTGTGGTCATGGTGAGAACAGTGGTCACCCCTGTCAAATAAACGGATTCAACACAGAATATTTAGTTTATTTAATCTAGAAATGTTTTGTAGCGTGTTTTGTGGAGTAATAAGCTCTTGGAATCACTGGCCGATGCAGGTGCGAGCTGGAACGGAGGACTGACTGATCCAGAAAGACACCCATGACAGAACCACCAGCAATGTTGAGGGCACGTACGTCTCCAGAATGAAGAACAGTACATTTCTACGTAAAGCGAAGTGCAGAACTAGCTTCGGGTAAAAACCTGCAACAGATCCAGAATATTGCAAGTTACTTGCGTTTTTTTTTTTTTTCACAGAAAAGTACTATATGAATGTTGTAAATGGTTTCATATATCATATATATAACATATTAATATGTAATAATATTAATAAATGCTTAAAAAATATATTTCATTGTTCATGTTACTAATATGGTTAACAAATGCAAACTTATTGTAAACTGTTTTGTGTTCTGCCTATATTTAGCTGCTTTCCGCTTTACCACCTATATTATCGTGTGGTTTTCAGTACATTATAATGTACTGATTAGTAATATTTACATTATATCACTTTAAAATGTGATTATAAGTTGTAAAATATACATGCACCAACATGCCACCCTGTATTAGCTGATAGAATGTCATATTTTTTGTACTGTAAATTTAACTGAATGTTTTTACACTGTATACAGCACACCAAACTTATGAATTTGACTTTGTTGTGGAAAAATTCATTTTGACTCATATGAACTGATTCATTCTATTCTGTTCATGTGGTGAACTCTGTATACAG
>JAUMHI010000012.1:3717247-3733059 GCA_032359435.1 Enteromius unitaeniatus
GGAGAAAACGCTTAACGTGATATTATTCACTTTATCTGTCGAATATGGGCTCGTTCTTTTGACAGTAGTTAGTGATTTTTACAAGGAAGCTTTGACATAAGTTTGGGTTTTCCTCGTCAGTTTTTAGGAGCGTAAGCCACGTTAAGAGTTTGTAATGTCCCAGGTTAAGCAGTTATCTTGGGCATCACTTACACTCTACAAGCAACAATCATCTGTTATAAACAGAATTCGCTGTCCAAGAATATACTACAGTAAAACACACATTTTGGAAAGCATTTACACTGTAGTAAAAGAAAAGTAACTTAGTTAGTACGTTAACGTACAGGTTTAGAAACTGCTAATAATGTATAAGCTAAATGCTAAGGTTTACCGAATAATGATGCAGAGATTGGCACAGACTCATTTAGCTGAACTCATCGCTGTAGTGTAAAGTAAAGAATACTCACCGAAGCTGCTGGCTTACTGAAATAAAGTACTGTCCGTTATGTAAACAAATGTTTCAGGAAACATAGGCTAACTCAGCAGTAAAGCCCTCTTGCATGTCTCAATTCGCGATTTCTTCAGGTCTAAAGATGAATACATTGCATTGGTGCACAGCCGCTTAGCAACGAGGTATTTCATTGGTCAAAGGTGGATTAGGGCGGAGCCTAAGCGAAGCGCCTACAGTGACGTCGTGGTTTGACTGCTTGATAAAAAGATAAAAGAAAAAAGAAAGAAAGAAAAAAGAAAGAAAGTGAACAAAATAGAAAACATGTATGTATGTTTTTTAATTGACGTATTTTGACATTTTACTAAGTAATGTTCTTAGTTTAGAGTTGGTAGACAGGTACAGGTATTTACTTCAGACTGACTGCAGGTTACAAAGCTCTAAATGTGTGAGTAACTGTTAAAGTGATACTTGATTTATCTTATATGTGCCATATTGTATTTTATTGTATTTTATTGTATTTTGTGTGTGTGTGTGTGTGTGTGTGTACAGGTATATATCCTGGTGGGGACTTAAACTTGAATACACACAGAGTCGTGGAGACTTGTGTTACGGTGGAGACCCTAAATGAGGGGCCTGTGGGTACAAAAGCTTATAAATCATACAGAATGGGCTTTTTTCTTCGTTTTTTTAATTGCTGTGTCACGGGTAGGTTATAGTTGTAGAGTTGGTGTTGGGCAATATAAAATATGGTTTCTATAGTATAAAACCAGTACACCTGTGGAGTGTCCCTACAAGGATTATGTGTGTGTGTATTTTCTTTGCATTCTCCATGGCAATTTCTCCTTTATGTTTTCTGTTTAACTGTTTTATACAACTATAAGATCCATGTATATATATATATATAGGCTATATATCTATTGTATATGTGTGTGTGTGTGTGTGTATAGACATATAGATATAGATTTATTGTATGTGTGTATTTTCTATGCATACTCCATGGCAATTTCTCCTTTATTTTTTGTTTAACTGCTTTACACAACTCAGCTTATTTTATATATATATATATATATATATATTGTATGTGTGTGTGTGTGTGTGTGTGTGTGTGTGTGTGTATACCAATCAGTGTGTGTGTGGAACTAACTGTTCCACTGTTGGTCAGCAGCTGTGTTGTATTCATGCTACAGCACTGCTATGAACAATTCACACCGTGCCTAAAATGTCCTTCAGCCGTGGTTTATTCACAATACAGCACAGCCTCTCATACCTTATTGCTTACATATACGCATTGGTCATAATGTATATATGCTTCCTTTCAAGCATTGGTCAGCCTCATATAGGCTACCTACAAAGAGGCAAGAAAACTAAAGGGAAAAAAGTATGGAGGGAGGGGTCTAAGATTGAAAAAAATGCTACCAGTTAATATGTTGAAAATGTATATTCCTTCTTCATATAATCTCATGCTCTTTTAACCTACACAAATACTCTCACTTCATTTCGTGTTTTTTTGTAGCCAATAGCAGATACATACAGTAATTAAATTACTTTTTAAATGACTGTTTATTTCGCAGTGATGCAGTTTTCCTTTGAATGTTTGTGGTTAGAGATTTTTTTAACCGCTACCTTCAATGTCAAGCTTCAAGTTTTTGTCCATTACATCTGTTCTCAAAAATATCAACAAAATTTTCTAGGATAACATTTGAATGTTTTTTCTCTTCCCATTACCTCCATGAGAAAATACTATATAGCATAAATGTTCAAGTGAATCCTCCTCGTTTGGCGTAGTTTACAATGTTGTGGCTGTTACAGTGTGCCGGTTAGAGAGAGAGAGAGAGACATGGATCTGTTTGCAGCATCTTTATTAGATAAAAGGGACACAGGGAATATTAAATCCAACTTCAACCAGGAACAGAAACCAAACAAAATGTAACAGTTACAGATGCCCTCACACCACTAGTAAGAATTGGAATCACCTACACTGCATAACATTAATATAAACTGCTTAATAAACATTCAAAAAAAAAAAAGTCCTATCGAAGGAGGAGAAAGCGCATGTGTTTGTGTGTGTCTGTGTGTGTGTGTACTGTATGTGCATGTGTGAATGTGTGTGTGTGTGTGTGTGTGTGTGTGTGTGTGTGTGTGTGTGTGTGCGTGTGTGTGCGTGCATGTGATTGCTTGGGAGTTCAACTTGTGCAGTCTACTTCAGGAAGTGGCTTACCTAAAGTGTCAACTCCGGAAACCTATGCTTTAAACATCAGTTTATACTCTACAAGTGCATAACTAGTGAATGCCACACATCATTCGCCATGAGTCAACCTTCCATGTGGTAGTTAAATATCCAGATTTCACCATGTACCCAAGGGTCATCCTAAAGGAAACACTGTTTAAGAAATCACAGCAGAAGAGAAGAACTTCGCCATGCAATTACAAAGAGAGGTTTTTTGTGCTAAACACACAGGATCTAACATACTTCGAACATCGTCCTGGGGTACGTAGATACACCTTCTCAAGACTTCACTGTAACTGTTACGATTTGTTTTGTTGTGTTAGAAAAGTTGCTGCTTTTAATTAAATGCAATTTTAGTTATGCTCACCTCTTTACTAAGTTAGAAACTGTCTGTGATGAATGAGCAGTAAAATAATGACATTCCTGTGTATATCTGTTTAGAAAAAGCCAACTCAGAAAGGCTCAATCGAACTGTCTCATATCAAGTGTGTAGAGATCGTTCGCAGTGATGTTCCCATTCCATGTGATTACAAGTATCCTTTCCAGGTGAGAATTAAGTCGAGTTTTGCTTCAAGATAGTGTTATTGTTGCAGCTCATATATTTCACAATAGTCAGATCCATCAATGCTTTTTCGAAAAGTCTAAAATTAGCTATCTGCCTGTTTGAGTTCTGTTTAAATTGCTTAATCATTTTGTTCACATATTTGTTTGTTGACAGATCGCCCATGACAGCTACTATCTGTATGTGTTTGCTCCAGACAATGACTGTAGGTTAAAATGGGTCAGAGCTCTGAAAGAAGGTAAGCAGCTGTTGCAGAAAGTGGCATGCATCGTAAACAGAAAAGAAAAAAGTGTCTTAAGCGTAGAGTGTAATATGGTCAACATCCTGATTTTGCCAAGTTACATGTGTTCCCTGGAACATCATTTTAATGCAAAAATATGTTCTTGACCATATCTCTTCACCTAAACCTAACCTTACCCATGAGTAATGCCTAAAATCAGAGGATATGATAGATAACTGACTCTGCTGATTGTAAGCCTAAAATCACAAAAACTGTAAACTGTTTCTTCAAATCTGATTGGTTAATCACAATGTTGTACCTGGGTCAACGGGACATGTTGCACTTGGTAAAATCAGGTTAGCGTTAATATGGTCTTGCTCTCTTTTCAATACTTTAAATGTGTACTTTATCTTTTGTATTGTATGGTGTTTCCTCAACCTATGAAGCGACACAAAATAACAACTTATTCCTGAAGTACCATCCTGATTTCTGGGGAGAAGGAAAATGGAGATGTTGTCATCAGACCGAGAAGCTGGCGACGGGATGCAGTGAATACTATCCCAACGGAGGTGCAAACTCTTAAACAGTTTTAAACAGATGCTCATAGTCACTCCACCATATACGAATGCAGTAATTATAATGTGGAGTATGATGAATCTCCATCCATTTCTATCATTTTCATAAATTTATAAGTGTTTCATTTCATCCCGCAGCCAAACCTCTTCCCCCAACTCCAGATCCCATGGTTTGTTATTCAGTCTCTGTTTAGAGTTTCTTACTCTTATGCTTTTATATGTATTCATATTTTGGCTGTATTGGAAAAGGCTTTAAATCATTGCGTGTTGTTTTTGTAGTTTAGTAAATTGAGCTGTCTGTATTTATCCACAAGCGCCGATCCTCAGATCCAGAAGACAGGATTGTTGTGGCTTTGAGGAATTTCAACCCTGTAGAAGATACAGACCTGCCTCTGCATAAAGATGACGAGTATTTTGTCATTGACAGTTCAGAACCAAACTGGTGGACTGTGAAGGACAAAAACGGGTAAATATCTTAAACAAGTTTGCACTCTCTTAAGTTAAATTTATTATAATGCATTCTGAAATAGTCTCTCCACTGTGAACACATCACGTAAACATGTTAATGAGTGAAAGTTTGTCACTTCGTAGAATGAGGTTGTTTAAAGAAAATGCCACACCCTTTTCACTCGCTGTCATAAATATCAGCCACAAAAACCCATTTGATATACAGATAAATAGACATGAACCGTTTCATCATTGTAACAGATTCTTCACAAATAGTCATTTTGAAAATGCTCAAAAGTTTTAAACATTTCAAAAGGAATTATTGAATCAATTACCTGAAGCATCATTCCTGGTGTTTAATATAAACAACATGGTAAAATTGAATTATTTACATGATATCTGGCAGTTAACTGATTGCTTAATTTTCATTTTAACTGTTAAGGAATGTTACAAAAAAACATGAAAAACAATCAAAACCATGGTGTTTCGTTGGTTATAGATTTTATTTGCATTTATTTTAGCATTAAACAATGGCACGTGTGGAAATTTGTGTGAATTATTTTATTATGTTTTGTCTTATTATATTTTACTTCACTATTGTATTGTTTTTAGTTTGTTTGTTTTTTAGAAACACTTTAATTTTGCCATTATACTAAAAATCACCTGTATAATTCAACAATCCTCTTTATGACTGATAATTATTCTGCAAAAAAAAAAATGAATTTAAGGATAAAAAATGACGGCAATACTGATTTATAGAACACCTCTTCTATAAAGTTGCTAAAATGTTGTTTAGCATTAGAATGACAAAAAACAGGGAACATAAAGTTGTGGTAAATAAAACTCATTGTTAGGAAATACCAGAGGCTTTTAAATCTTACAAGTAAAGTTTTTTGTGCTCTTTTTTCTCCTGTTACAGAAATGTTGGCACGGTGCCGTGTATATATATCGCAGAAAAAGCATCAAACAACATTGATAAATTTGAGTAAGTTCTCATCCGTATGTTACAGAATAAAACATTTGATATGAAAGATTTGAAAAGAAATGTCTTGAATTCAAAAGCTAAGCAAACAGTAATGGTTTTGGTTTTTCCAATGCTTTGCGGTTTTATAGATGGTACAATAAAGACATAACTCGGACCGAGGCAGAGAGCTTACTGATGAGAGAGGTAAGGCAAGCAACAAATGACAGTCATGATGTCAGTTAATGTTTCCATGTCATGAATGAGATAACCGTAAACTTTAACTTTGTCATGCCACTTTAGTACATTTTCACAGTTTTTGGGCATTGCAGAAAGTTGGGCTTCTTTGCAAACCTGCAATAGCAACGTCTGCAGACGGTGCAGGCAAAAGCGTGCAAAGTTCAAACAAAATCTACAGTCCTTAAACCAGAATGTGGCTGCTGAGTTTCCTGTCAAGACAATCTTCCGTGTTATGTTTTAAATTTGAGAGATCTCAAGCGTATATGTGAGATTTGAAACGGTTCAATATATGTCATAACTATTATTAGTAACTAGCATAAACCTTCCGTCTACCAAATAGATAGAAGCATTTATGCATACCATTTTTGTCAGAATGAAACAAAAATCATAATTCTGTGTTTCTCATTTATGGTATTTATATTGGTAGGTTTTGATATTTACGGTTGGTGAACATGTGGTGGTTTTCTTTACAGAACAAGGACGGGGGTTTCATGGTTCGTGACTCCAAACACCCAGGTGTATACACCGTGTCAATATTTTCCAGAGTCTCAGGGTAAACACTTACATTGCTATAAAATTATTGTTGGTTACATTTACTTACAAAGAAATATCTGACAATTTTATCCGATCATTATTTGAAACAATACATCTGTAGGACCGATGGAGAGAAGTATCCTCTAGTTAAGCACTACCAGATCAAAGTACAGAAAGAAGGTGAAAAGGTCATGTATTACTTAGCTGAGAAATACGTGTTCCCGACCATTCCAGAGCTCATCCGCTATCATCAACACAATCCAGCAGGTAAAGAGTTGCTCTTACAGTATTGCACGGCAATATTTTGAATAGCGTTCATAACATAATATCTCATTAGAGACACTGCTTTCAAAAACTTGAAGTTGGTAAAGCTTTGCATTTTAATGTGTCAGTCGATTATCATAAAACTGATGAAAACTGCATGTTTTTGTTCCCTTTGTTCTGGGCTTTTTTGTGACAGGTTTAATAACCAGACTGAGACATTGTGTTTCTAGAAATGTCACAAACACAAGGATCAAGGAGTTGTCGTCAGGTAAAACGCAAGCTCTCGAATAAAATTGAAGTTTAGATTATATATACAGTATGTTGTTTCTATTTCACATCAATTTTGTTCTTGTGAGCTGTTTAACATCAAAGAATTTTGAAACAAATATTAAGCAGCACAACATTGATATAATCAGTATTGATTATATTAATAAATGTTTTTTAAACCCCAAATCAGCATATTAGAATGATTGCTAAATGATCATATGACACTAATGATTGGACCAACATAAGAGACTACTTACAAAACATTTTAAAAATCAAAGTTTTTCAGCCATACTAATAAGCAAAAATGACTTTAGAAAAACTAATATTTGTGCTTTTTTTGAAAGATTTTTTTCCTTGCTAAAGATTTTCCTGTGCTCTGTACGGATGTGAATTTACTTTTTTTTCAGCCTGAGGCTTATTCTTTTACTTTTTGATGTGGAGTAACGCAAAATTGTAATGCATTCATTTTAAAAGAAACCTTCCCTAACAGTAATATATAAATGAAAGCTAACCACTACTCTGTAAGGTATAACGTATAAGGTATACGTAAGGCTACACTGTATGGTATAACAAAATCTGTCTCTTTTACAGATAAATGGGAGATTCACCCTGATGAGCTGACATTAAGTGAGGAACTGGGAAGTGGGCAGTTTGGTTTGGTCTGGAAGGGAAGCTGGAATGACATGCAGGTGGCAGTTAAGACTGTCCGAGAGGGTTTCATGTCAGAGGAGGAGTTTAAGGAAGAAGCACAAGTTATGATGTGAGTAACTCATGGTGCATGTTTCAAAGGACAAAGTGTTCCATCCCTTACAGAAAAAACAAATAACACTTAACATGTGCAATCACGTTAAAATCATGTATGAAATATTTGAAACCCATGTGATCACATGTAAACAAATGTGGACGGGTGGACAATGTGTAATGACAGTCATAAAGGTAAATTTTTTTGAAATTGAGATTTATATATCATCTGAAAAATGAATAAATAGGCTTTCCTTTGATTTCTCCAAAAAGAAATCTAAATACCGAGAAAATTGCCTTTAAAGTTGTCCAAATGAAGTTCTTAGCAAAGCATATTACTAATTTTAAAAGTTTTAATATTTTTAAAGTAAGAAATGTACAAAATATCTTAATCTATAATTTTTGGCTATTCCTACAAATATACCCCAAATACTTAATACTGGTTTTGTGGTCCAGGGTCACAAATTAAGACCATGAAAATCTTCTAAAACATACACGTTTGATGTGTATTTTATGTGTGTTTCACATGTGATTAGAACATGTTATTCCACATGTAAAAATCATGTGCTTTTTATTGCATCGCTCATTGTCTGCCGCCACAGGAAGCTGTCCCACAATAAGCTGGTCCAGTTACGTGGTGTGGTCACTCAGCGCTCACCCATCTATCTGGTATTTGAATTCATGGAGAACGGCTGCCTGACAGACTTCTTGCGTGCCAGAAAAGGCCGTTTCTCCCAGGAGGTCCTGCTGGGGATGTGTTTGGATGTGAGTGAGGGGATGGCCTACCTGGAGAGCTCATACTTCATCCACAGAGACCTGGTAAATGTAAACAGACTCTTTAAAGTGTCAACTTCTTGCTTTTTTAGGACGATTGTTCTAAAAAAATCTTCCTATTTAAACAGGCTGCAAGAAATTGTTTGGTTTCTGAAGATAATGTGGTGAAGATTTCAGATTTTGGAATGACAAGGTGAGTAGCAGCAGATTCCCAAGTCCTGTTTCATAAGTCCTCAGGGTAACAGAAAATTTCCACCGGTATCTGCAGGTTTGTCCTAGATGATCAATACACCAGTTCTTTTGGGTCCAAATTTCCAGTGAGGTGGTCATCTCCAGAGGTGATCAAATTTGGGAAGTATAGCAGCAAATCAGATGTGTGGTCATTCGGTGAGTCCATATTAATCTTCCGATGATGAGACAATGTTTATTAGAATCCACACATTTGATCTAAACACATAGTAACGTCTCATTTGCAGGTGTGTTCATGTGGGAGGTGTACAGTGAGGGTCGTGTGCCCTATGATAGCCGTAGTAATGCAGAGGTAGTGGAGGCCCTAAATGCAGGACTGCGGCTCCTGAGACCCCGGCTCTGTCCACAGAGTGTGTACGAGTTAATGCAGTGGAGCTGGAAAGAGGTGAGTCAGGCATAAAATGCATCATAAACTTTCCAGAATAAAATATAACGTCATTCCGTATAAAAGTAGTTTTACTGAGAAATCCTGTTCTCATGAATAGGGCCTTCTGAGTCATGTTCAAATTTAGCTTTAACGTTTGTTTGTTTTTCACAGTTTTTAATGTGGATTATGTAGGGCATTTTTTGTTACTAAATCTTTCTACTTTTGTTCTTTCTATCTTTTGTTAATGTAAATCAAAGCAGGTAATGTTTCTGCATCCTGATTTGTTTATTTAGTTATTTGTCTATGTGTCTTGTTACTGTCATTATTGCCACGGCAACATAAACATAACAATGTTTGTTAAACAGAAACCTGAGGATCGACCCTCGTTTGCTCTGCTCCTGCATGAACTGGCCTGCCTTGAACAAGAACCTTTATCCTGATCACATCCTTCCTGCACTGGGTTATAGGGATTGTTCATTCAAAAAAGGACTTTTTGTCATCATATTTAATAACTGTTGTGTCACTTCAAACCTGTCTTTTGTGGGGAATTTTGAAGAATCTTTGCAAAGCAGTTTCCAAATTTATGGAAGTTCATATTTGACCAAATAGGAAAAAATACACTTTCAATTGTGTTTTGACTGGTAAACTTTGACTGGGTGTTCAGATTGAAACTATATGATAGATAGATAGATAGATGGATGGATGGATGGATGGATGGATGGATAGATAGATAGATAGATAGATAGATAGATAGATGGCATGCTGTTGTATCAAAAAAATCAAAATTCTTCTTTAAAGTTTAATTGGTTTGAATGACATGATAGTGAGTAAACAATGACAGAATTACATTTTTGGGTGAACTGTCCCTTTAAATGAAAATAGTATATATTGTACAAATCACCTATTGTATTTATTTGTATATTTTATTTATTTCATTTATTCAACATTGTCACTCAACTGTATTTTTGGTATTTTGTATTCCTTATCCATGCAAATACAAATCTGTCCCTTAGGAGGCACACACGAGTCATATATTTTTCACCACCAGTAACAATGTTGCTTATTGCTGTTGTAATGTATTCGGTAAAACATCACATTTACATCTCTGTGCTGATTCTGTCAGTGGTGCTTTCCTTTAGTCTAGATACAATAAACTCTCACTTTGCTAAATTAAAGGTTAGTGATGCTAATCTATTTGAGCTGATTGTTTTTGAAACATTTGATCCTATTAAAGCTACCTTGCTAACCAAGTCTACAGACTGTTTATTATAACAATCTTGCATGTTTAAGCACATGATGGAGACCTGTTGTTACTGCTGATTGGTGCATAGTAACACAAATGCCTTCACTGGTTACTGTGACAACGGCACTGAATAGAAACACTCCAGGATGCCAGCCTTCACTATATATGCAGCATGAAGCCATAGGCACCAAATCAGCACATATTTATTTAATGCGTTTACACAGAGAAATAGATGTATTTAAACTAATGCAGGGAAATAGAGAAACAGAGCCTGGCCACTCATCACAGACATATGGGATTTTTAATCAATTCAGTTTGTATTTAAAAAAATACTATTTGATATTCTGTGTTTATCTTTATAGAAACATACACCCTCATAAAGGTAAAAGCCCCTCTGAAAATTAATTCCAGTAGACATTGCCTCTTAATACAAATGCTATCAGTAAATATTCACCATGGTATATTATTTGTATCTTTATATTCCTATAAACTTAAACCATCATTGTTCATGGCATAATATAAATCGACCACGGAGATATAGTGCTAAGTGGGTCAGAAGTACAGCAGTCGACGCAAATTTATGACTATATACACACTCATTGAAAACGCACTATAATCGGCACTTCTCTTTCCCTCCTTGTTCAAAATCATACAAACACGTACGCCCAACTCGAATAAATGTATAAAATAGAGATGCAAACTGATGACTCACACCAGAGATGCTGTTTTAAATGCGTGCCTGTCTCTTTAAGAGCATGCACTTGCAGCCATTTTCTGCTCTTTGTGTGGGGTGGATTAGCGGATAGAGACCGAGCCCAGAGCATCAATTCTACTACGCCGAGCGAACGCTATTTCTCACAGTTTCTCCCCGCGTTGCACTAACCGCCCGTTAGTTTAGGAGCGGACATGCAATTAGCAGGTAGGTACATGCGATTATTTTCACGAATTACGGAGATGAGAGCGCTCGCTCGACGGTGCGCGAGAGAGATGATGGCACCAACCTGCGCGAGTCACGTTACTCCCCAAACATGATGCTCAGACACATTTTCAAAACCAAAACGGCTCGGCTTTCATGTTGTTTCAAGCCAGCCGCCTTTATGTGCATGTTTGGGGGCGTTTAGCACTAATTTGGTGAACATGGTTCATTATGATGGAGGTGCTGATAGCATCTCCGCTTCATGGGTGGGGTGAGGGGGGGGCGAGGCACGTATTTCACACATCTCTTATGTGATCTAACGCGCTTTATCTTTATTTGTTTACATTAGTAAAGAGATAATTTAACTGAAAGTGTCGTTTGGTTCCGTCATAAGCACATTTGTGGGGTGTTTTATCTGTTCTTTCCACCCGCTGGTGTCCGGTGACTGGGGGCTGTTGCTAGGTTATTACCAGCCGAACCGTTATTTTTGACGCCTTTGATGATTAAGAAATGCCCCGTATGACACATTAAATGACTGATTACAGCTTTTTCCTTTAAATGCGTTTTGCTAATGTTATGATTAATTACTATTTTGGGGATTTTTAAAATATTTTTTTGCGTTGCGGAATTAGGTTTAGTCAACCACCAAGCTAATATCTAAATGATCATTTGCAGCTAAAATAAACGATATTGTGATGTAATCACCGGCTTCTTGTACGATTTCCTGCTTATTGTTATACTGCTGGTTATGATATAAAACATAAAATACTGGTATAATTCAAAATATTTATATTTTAAGAAAAACATAGGCCATGGCCTGCTATTGGCCAATAACAAGATCAGTATTATAATTGTATATTCATCTGCAATACAAGTTAATTTACACACATATCATTTTCTGTTTTTCTCTGTCAATCGTTTTATTTTCTTTCTTCATAGATTCATAATCTAGCCAACTATTAAAGATTTATTTGCATAAAATCAAAAAATAAGTACCCCGGGTACTTTTTGCCTTTTTGAAAAAATAATTTTTAGGAGTGATACGAGAGGTATGAAAGTGGTACCACAGTGTTGCCATGGTCAGATGTACAAGATCCAGTTTATTGGTCATTGTATCTGTTAAAGTACCATTTATAGAACTCTGCAACTGTAAAGGAAGGAGTTCATTGTTGTCCGAACCTTAAAATTGTGATAAAACTGAAGTAGCAACCTGAGCCTTTTGTTTTCAGACTTTGACATGCATCCAACAGATTCTCAAAAAGTCAAAAATAAGTAAATCTAGAACTCATTCAAAATAAGATCAATAACATGCATCTAGAAAATGAGGTACATTTCATGTTGACTATAACTGTAACTTCCTGCAGAATCCATTGTCTTCATTAAAGCGTGGTCATTTTATGCACAGGTTCCTTTTAAAGGAAACAAGGAACCACTAGTTCCTTTCAACTAGGCTTGTATGATTAAAAATGACACAAGCGTCAGTCTGGATCCAACCTTTAAACACTCTGAGGTGACCAAACACCTGACGAGAGATGATGCCAACCCCTTAGAGGACCTCAGGTGATGCAAATCTTCAGGCAAAATGTAGAATTACCTAATTTTGCCATACGTTAAATACATTATATTTCTACAATATATGCATTTATTATAGAAACTTAATTTCCTGTAAAGCTGCTTTGCAATGATTTTGCAAAAAATACTTCTGCACTACACAAATGAATTGAACTAGTTTCCTGATTACTGATTAAAAACCATTCACATTATTTTTCCCTGCAAATGTAATCAGTGTTAACATGCATGGTGTACAGCTCTCATAATAAGACGGTTTCACCTGCTGTCGGAAATGATGCATACCTAACTACATCATCAAACACATTTGCTTCATTTTTCTCATCTCAGGAAATTGCTGTTGAATGATGCAATCATGAACAGTCCAGGGTATGTGGAAGGGAAGTGTATCCCCTCTGTACATAAGGGAGAATCTTTCAGTCAGCCATCAATTACACGTCCCGCCTGCCTGTCTAGTAATTGTAGCTCAAGGCTTGCAGAGAGGGCGGATGATGTCCCACCGAGTGGTGTGACCCAAATGTGCTGCTCTTTCAGCAGTAGAAGATCTTATTTGACCTTTGTGATGTCTAGACCTTATTTATATGGCTAGACCAGTAATAGTCAGCTACAGTGCTTCAAGATGACTTCAAATTATTTCAAACACAAGACGAAAGCTATAAAATGAGCTGAAACTAAAATCTCCCGAGGTGTTTTTATACATTTTTTTAAATAGTTTTGGCGATTTCTAAAATATTTTGTGTATTGGTAGGAAATTGTGAGTAAAAATATTTCTTAAAAATGACCAAAAAACTCACTCTCTTGTCATTCAACCCTAAGACTTTAGCAAGACCTTAGTTCATCTTTGGAGCACAAATTACACAAAGATATGGCCAAATGACCAAACATGATACTGTTACATGATTGGCTGTGAGTGAATCACTCCTTACGTTGCTAGGTTACCTGTTTCTTAGCCTGTCTTCCTCGACTATTAAGCTCATAGGAGCTTAGTCTGGCCAAGCTACCTTACTACCCGCCTTCTGGGAGGCGGCTTAACCTGCGTCCATCAGATGCCTCTGTATACTACTGGACGAATCTACAACCAATCAGACCACTCATTCCGATAAGCTCGTTTCTCATTGGTCCCCACTTTTTTGGGAACGGAAATGCTCTTTACCAAACTATCTTTGCCCGCGAAATGAATGTAGCGTCAAAGGAAGTATGGGCGGCCCAGGCTACATGTTTCTTCTTTTACATTAGGGATCCGGATCGGTTGACGAGCTGTGCAAAACCAAAACGTTGTCCTTTCTATGTTTCTGGGCCTTGAACATGGCTTGAACTTGTGTTGCTGTCTATGCAGGGTCAGAAGAATGCAAGTCTTAAGGGTTTGGAACAGAATTTTCATTTTTAGGTGAACTATCCCTTTAATGTCTATACAGTAAATCATAAACACCTAGAAAAATCAATAGACCCTTGAATAATATTGGTTGGTACCACTTAATCACAGCATGTGTAGCATCTCAGTGAAAGGCTCATGCTTTTATGTCAGTGGCGGTGCAATTTCGTCATGCTTGCATAACGTATAGGAATGTGGACCATGCAGCCCACCGTACAGTGGGAATCAGCTATTGTGGGAAAGTTTATTCTAGTATCTCGGCATCCTTTCCCACTGGCAGAGTCTCTACCTCTCTCTCCATCACTTTTTCTCTCTCACCCTGTCAGATCACTTCTTCCACTTAGAACGAAGATTGTGTCATGGAAGATTTTTTTCCAAGAATCCTTTTTGAATGACAATGATTCAACTGTGAGGTTGTTATCAGTCTGAACATGTCTCACGCCACTTCACGTGATCCTTTTCAGCAGATTAAAATGTGCAGGAACCCCCAGGGCTCAAAGTACATCCGCTTTTTTATTTTTGTTCTGATGCAGACCAGCACAATTAGACACGATCGCTTTTGTGAAATATATTTTTAGTTTGATTTTTTTTTATAAATAAATAGTAATTATAATTATACGTAAATAGTAATTCTAAATATTTTTATAATGACTATTCCAGTTAGACTATAGCCTATGTGATGTAGAACACGGCCTGTGTGTTTAATTGTGGGGCTAGTCTGTCATGCAAATTATTTATGTGCTCCTGCCTGTGTAGAGCCTTCCAAAATGAGTCATTGAGGTTTATGATGAGAAGAATGCTGCGTAGCCTTTAAAAAATGTCTGTCAACACTTTTTAAACTATAGTTTATGGTTCTTTTGTAAAAGGGGGAAGATATTTGAATGACTTCCACTTTTGAATGCACAAAATGGTTACTTTAGTCACTATTATAGTGCTTAAATCCATTCAGTTAATTTATGTAATTACATTAAAGACTGTTGTGAATATGTGTAGGGCAAGTGCAAATGTAAAGTGTGTAAGCTTACAGGCTAATTCGGTAGTGCTTAAGCTAAATAAAACAGACACAATTGGTCATAACAATGCATTTCAAATGGCATATATTGTGATTTGGTAGAATTATACTCAGGCGCTAAGAGAATGAGATCAATTGGGGGTCAGTTTCAAAGGAGAACCAATTTGTTACAACAACAGCTCCACTCTCATAGGGATGAATTACAAAACTCTTTACTTTAATCTGTTCCGGTGCTAAATTATAAAAGACAGCAGCATCAATAAGCTCTGATGTTAACGGTTCTGGTATTGGTACTGCTGAAAAAATACATTTCCTATTTATTGCTAAATAATCGTTACCTAGCATATTTTAAGCTTTTCTAATTTGCGCTATTAAATACATTTGCCTGCACTTGTTATTAGCAATCTCACGCGCGAAATGTCCATCTGTTCCGCACAAAGGTTCAAGTACTGAGCTCGCACACTCGCAACATGAAAGCTTGCGCTTAATAGAGTGACGAAGGCGGAGAGAAGCAACCTATCTAAAGTAGTGGTTTTTAACTGGTTTGGCCTTGGCACCCACAGTGTCTCACGGCCATCAAGCCACGACCCACTATATATTCAGTACTGCAACAAAAAATTGTTTTAAGTGGGTTATTTCTATCTTTTGCAGTAGTGTGTTAGTTGGAAATAGCCGTTTACATTTCCAAACATTATTTTTGTCATTAATTGTAATAATACCGTGAGATTATTGTCTGCACAAGGAGTCTGATAACAGCCAGTGCTCCACAGAGATCTGATCTGATCATCATCCAGTCTGTCTGGAGTCACACAAACTGAGACAGACTCAATCCAGAAGAACTG
>JAUMHI010000012.1:3733159-3749142 GCA_032359435.1 Enteromius unitaeniatus
TTATTTTCTATGAGTTTGTGGATATGCTCAGCCCTAGCAGCTTTTAAAGCCTGTCTATATCTGGACATACCGTTTTTTCAATGCAATTCTAAAAACTTCCAAGTTAGTTTTTCTCCGTTTGCGCTCAAGATTACGAGTTTCTTTCTTGAGAGAATGGGTATTACTGTCGTACCATGGCGTGATATGTTTTACGCTAACTTTTTTCAATTTGATGGGCCCATATCGCTAGTCATTTTGTCTAGATCCTGTGTATTAAGGGGTACACAAAGCAGTTGAGATAAATCAGGCAGGTTATTTTTAAATCTATCTTTTGTGGCTGGAACAATAGTTCTTCCAAGACGATAACGTGGAGCCATATAGTTAATATTCCAGCGCTGCTTTCCGCTGTCTTATCTCGGCCTGTCTCTCCAGCAGCTCCCAGATCTGCTTATCCATGGCCTCCAGTTCGAGCTGCAACGAGTCCTCACCTGCACTCAAAGGTAGACACAAATTCGCCATTAAAACAAGTAACTGTGAGTAAACAACGGTAATGTGTGTAGATAGTGTGTAGACAATGCTAACAAGGTTAGTGGTCACCACGCTGGTGGTGCTAACGGGCTACAAGCTAACGGAGTCAGGAAATCAAGACTAAACTAGTGATAACAGAGCAATCAGTTGACACTGTAAAGCTGATTGAACTTATAAAGTGCTATATGAATATAGGTGACTTGATTTGATTTTTAATTAATTGATTTTAATGACCAACAACACATGCATGATTTTCTCGCTATTGCCGAAACTGTAACATTCTTTAACATTTTATTTATTTAGACTTGCTAGCTGGATTGACATTTTTTCTACCTCCACTACCTTTCACTATTTTTATTTTAGTTTTTCTTGTTTCAGGCCCTACTTTTTACCCTATTCACAGACAGTCCCTGCGTTTGTTTAAACAGAATTCAGGCGCCATATTCTCTTTCTTTTGAGGAGCACCGAGCTCGGCCCTCTCTGTTATTCAAAACTGGAGCACTTCCACATACCTTCATTAATTCTGAGGAGTAGACGCACAGTGGGGTCTCTTCCTCTGGTGCGAGCAGCATGGGGTGCGTTTGAGTGCGGTGCTAGACTCTGTGTGTGTGTGTGTGTGTGTGTGTGTGTGTGTGTATAAGCAGAGCTCTAGTCCTGCACCCCGGAGACCACCCGCTGATTATGTAAAACTCCTCAGCCTTTGAGTGTCTAAGCACAGCCTAGAGGGAAGTTCAACATCCATCTCTCCTGACCCTGTCTGACCCGTCTAATCCCGCCGTTTCTCAGGTTCTGATTACACAGATCAGGGACCAGCATCGGGATCGAACACCAACCCCTATCATCAGTCACTCCGACTGGCATCTGACAGCTCTCATGGCCTGCTGGAACCTTCTCCACACCCGCCCCACTTCGCATCCACTTCAAAGTCCCACGTTTTATCTGAGGTTATCTCATTTCCCAGGAATATCAGTCAGATTAAAAGGGTGGATCTAATGACAGAATAAATGTGTGATTCGCTTAATTAGATTCTAATATGGCAGTAAGCATAGAGCATATAATTTGCTTGACGTGTCAATGAGATCACTCTAGTTTCGTGACCCGTTCCATGCGTTGTATTGACATTCCTGTCTCCTTTCAGCGGTATCTGGTATGTCGCAGCCTGTGATGATTTCAACTTTCAATACTTCCCTTTGTAGCTCTGAAAAACTGTAAACTGGATGATACATTGTATATTGCAAAAACATTCAGAGCGCATTTCGGTCACAGTGATGAAATATTTCCTTTCGATGTTTGGCGTTGGATGTTAAAAGCTAACTTCAAACATACTGCAAACTTCTACAAAACTTCCACCTGTTTTTAATCTGGCATACTTAGCGAAGGTTGCAGCAATTACCATTTAGAAAGAGAATTTTCTGCTTTGTCCATGCCAAAAACACAGTAATCGATCTAATCTAAAGGGAAATCGTTGTGTTCACAGTCTGTGACTTTGGGACCTAAAATTGTCTGTGTTGACAGAAGGGCCTCTGTAGTGCAATGGGTTCTGTTTCCTCTGCTCAGAGTGACCCAGCTCACAACCTTCTGAGACTTCGTACTGTATATGCTACTCCTGAAGAATTTTCTCTGTGCACTTAACATTGTGTCTGTAGACACTAGCTTTCATCTATCTCTCTTTCTCTCCTTTTCATTTGACACTGCATAACATATTTCAAGGGGAAAACACATGCTGTGTGTCCTTGGTCTCTGCTAGTGTTGATATCTATGATTTACCTACCAGCACCGCTAGGCATTTGACAGTAACTACTGTAGCCACATCATAGATAATGATTGACTGTGTTAGACTTACAGTGAGCAGGTGAGGGAAACAGCATCATGGGAAACATATGAAGAGCATTACACTGAACAGTACTTACATGCTGTATTTACACTTTCTAAAAGAAACATGGGATTTTAATGGTTGCTAGGGCAATTCTAGGTGGTCTCTTACTGATACAAGTCAAAATATCTTATTCTCAAGTCTCTACCCTGCCTTAAAAAAATGCCTGTATGCTTCAACTTCTTTTGACTGATTTAATTTAGTTTTTTCAAAAAAAAATTAATTTTGATTAGTTGGTTAATCTTTGCAGCCAAAAAGAACCCTTTCCAGCCAAAAATTGTCCAGAATCCCTTTAAAAACACACAACCAATTGCCTCTGCGTTCTTTTTTGTCTGCTTTGTTTTGTTGTTTTTCTTTGATTTGCCTGATTTTGCTTTACGTTGTAGGTTTTGCTTTATCTAGTTTTCTGTTTTTGTTGGTTTGTTTTGCTTTGTTGGGTTTGTTTTATTTAGGTTTTTTGTGATTTTTTTTTATTTTTTTTTTAGTTTATTTGCTTTTTTTGTTTTTGGTTGCTTTGTTTTGTTATTACACTTTGTTGTTTTTTCTTTTGATTTTGTTGCTTTGCTTTTTATTTTGGTTTGGTTTGGTCCTTGTATTATATTATTGTCCGTAGATTAGCCTCAGATCCCTCTTTAGTCTGTCATGGTCTATATCATATATCCTTTTATCATTCACCAGGTAAAAAACTGTATGTCTGATTACATAGGAAATTTAAAATCACACATAACTTCAAAAATCACCTGTTTGTACCTGACACCATATCATATGACAGTGCTGCATTATCTGTGTCACAGATTGCAGTTGCTGTATACAAATTGTGTGTGGCTGCACTGGGCTGCTCTCAGAACTGATCTGAGATCAATGATCTATGGATGCGAGTGTGAGGCCGTCTGGGCCTGGCTGTTCTGTGTCAGTGGAGGTATTGCTGTGGCTCCCTGTGCTGCTCCACATTACCAGGGAACGGTTGCCAGGGCTACCATTTATTAATATCTATCTATAACTTTGAGCACTGTGCTCATTTGAGCAAATAATGAAGACAGCCACTGGTTTCAGGGGAAGGTTCGTTGGCATGTGACCGCGCAAATCTACATACTTAATGTGTTCAGGACATAACTGAGTCTGTCTGTGTGTTTACAAGCTTGTAAATAAGGGTGCAATTGAATAAAATATTGCATAAAGTATGTGCAATCGCATATTTGTTTTTATGTAAATAAGCAGCAATAGGAAACTGCCAACTAGGCAAATTAAATCTGTTTTGCAAAAAAGTACTAAGACTTGTTAGTATATATGTAAATGCATAATTTATTTGACTCTGGTTTCTTATATATTTCCTGTTTAATTGCTTATGTAAATTGAATCAGTTATGTATTCATATCCCTGTAATTAGTTTATTCCCAAGTGCATTTGTACTAAAAATATTTTTGAATATTCATGTCTCTGCTCTGTTTCAGCTATGTTTAAGGGTTCAATGTAATTGTAAATAATATAATCAGTGGCATTTATGCTGTACAATATTTTCCTCTGTATCAAGTTAGGACCACTAGAAAAAACTAATGGAGCAACCCTGCCCCCTGCTGGTTGATTAGTAACACTTACAAGGGCAAGGGTTTCACTTTGGATATAAATTGTGTAACAAACAGTGTCTGTGTTTAATCTTATGTAAATTTCCTCAGATGATGGCACTGATGATGGATCTCGGATATGTTGGGCCTGTGGTTTTATCTTATCGCCACTGATTGAGTGTTCATGTATTAGAAACCAACCTTCTGCTGGGTTTTATGGCTTGTTAAAGAATTTTATTTTGTTATTGATGTGTGATGTCAATAAAAGAGGAAATCTATTTCATAGGAAGGGTTTTGTCTTTTGTTAAAATTGATTTCAAATGCACAAATGAATCATTCAAAATAAGACCGGCAATGTTTACTAGGCAAATAGCACTGATTTTGATTTCATGTTGACATAGTTTTCATATTGACAACTTTCTAAACACTTGAATGTATAGATTTTGCATTAATAATTTACTATTATAAATACAACATCTCGGCAAGGATGTAAATCTCCTCCTAGTCTGCAAATGACACTGTTGCTATGCAGTAATGAGTCTGGTGGCAGAGGAATGGCCAGACGTGCATCTCAGCTGTTCACTGGAATCTGACTGTAATTATCTCTGTCTAGACAATTGTCTTCATATAACACTCAGTGACATGCAGTATTACTGAATTTCTCTGAGCTTCTTATTGTTTATTAGAGATTATCTCAAAGTTCTGTTTGGTTGGATTGTTTGAAATCAAAGTGATAATTTTGGTGCCAAAAAGCACACAGTAAACTCAGGGATGTCATTTTAAAGTGAAGTCAAAATTCTAATTACATCATTACTTAATCACAATCATGTTATTTTAAACCTGTGGAACATTTATTTCAAAGTAAAACAACTGACAATGTTCGTGTGAATGAGTGATGGATTTGTCCAAGTCTGAAGTCCTTCGATGCTTAGTGTGAAAAACAGCCTAAAATTCCTTTTGTGAACTAAAACTTAAATCTGTACTGCAGAATGGGACATTTTGAGTAATGCATTAAAAAAACAAACCAACATTTCTTCCCCTGCCACTCTAGTGTATATTTATATGTTGGTTCTAGCTGACACAAACATCATTGGTTCTCAGCAAACTTTCAAGACGACAGTAGGTATACATAGGTATGCATGTCAATATACTATATATCATAAAACTACATGTCATGTCAAGTATGAATATGTGGAAATGTGAACTAGATTTTAAATCTGTACCGCAGAATGGAACATTTGATGTGAAAAATGACTTAAATTTGTGTGTTTATCAAGCAATGCTGGCGTTTGCCTTCATATGTCTTGAAATACAGTACTCGAATTGCATGGACTACTTTTATGGCACATTTATAGTGTTTTTAGGTCACTTTAGAGCCTGAATGAATGAATGAATGAATGAATGAGCTTGCTTAAGAATGCTCAAGCTGCTCTCTTCCATCCTACAATTAAATGAGGGATATGGATGATATCTAAGTCACCTCAGTGTGATAAACAGTCCTACATTTTACTTGAAATTTTGAGAAAATCATCCCTTCCACTGCAGCTCTTTAAGACATGTTATACCTAGTTGACCCAAATAGTTTGCTCTTTTTACAGAAGTAGAATTATTCCATGGGCCTCTCTGCATCACAGGGTAAGTAAAATACATAAGTCTTAGCATATTGATAGTCATATCACCAATACTGGCTTAAATTAGATTTTTTTTATTACTTAAAGCAGCAGTTTCCTTTATATGTCTTGAAATATAGCACACAAATTGCTACTTTTCTAGTACATTTGCTGTGGTTTTAGGTCATTTCGGAATTAAAAAAAAATCAATCACCTCCGCTTTCATTGGTAAGACAAGCATTCAGCCAAACATTTTCAGTAAAGAGGGAAATATGCAACTTCATGACTTTTTATTTTCGGTTGAACTATTCTTTTTGCATAATAAATATTTGCACGGTAAGTGTTTGAACAATAAAACTTGTCTTGCATTGATATGCAGAGTGATGTTGTTAGTTGTTAAAAGGCTGCATTGAAGTAGAGTTCAGGAACTTGCTAGCTTACAGTACATATGTACCAGCAGACATAATTTATTATGCAACCAGTAATTTGTTCGCTTTGCCTAGGTAAATTCACTGCACAATAAAGAAGGGCACAGGGAGAGAGACACTGTGCTTTTATTACAGTAGTAAAGATTAGAGTTACAGCCAAAGTTCCTCTCCTTCAGCTATTGCACATGGATCTGGACGACTCTGGTAATGCATGTAGTTTCAGATAGGACATACACACCCTTATACACACACTCACAGACTCACAAGACAGAAACACTCGTGCCCCGCTGTCACACTCTGTGTGTGGACTTGCTTGGAGCAGATGGTCTAAAATGAGCTCCTCAGGCTGGATACTGGCTGTGTGTCTTGTGGTTCTTGAAGGTAACAAAAAAAATTGTGTATGTGACTTCGATTTAGTCTTGATGGTGTGGTGTAACTATGTGACAGTCACACACCGTATGAGTAAGTCTTTCATTAAGGCAACATTTCTGGTCACCATCTGTTGTTGTGTCTTGTATGTTTGGTTTATGTGAGAATTGTGTTTGCATGTCATTAGCCCAAAAAAATGAATCTGTTTACATGTGCTTATGTAAGAGATATCGTGGGATAAATTTTTTTTTTTATTCATAAAATGAAGATTTGTATGGCTTGTTTACACTGAGATTTCATGCATGTTTTTGAGTTGTAGTACAGTTTTTTGTATTGCTTTTACTGTTTCAGTCATATCGGATTTTGAAAACATTGTCATGTTGAATTATGAAGGCGAAAGTTTAACCACAGCTGCTGAACTTTGTTCACCACATGTGCTGAGAGTGAGTTTAAAACTGTTGTTCTGCACGTGTCTATTTTCGTGTGTCATCACAGGAGGCAGATATGCTGTGTGGGCTGAAGAAGGATCGGGCAGTGAGAGGAACTGTTCGGCAAGTCCTCCGGTACTCTTATTCTTCTATCCATCCTCTGTCCATGTTTTCCTTTGTATATCCACACAACTGGTTCAGACCTCTCCTAGGTCTCATCTTTAGCTCAGAGAGCAGTGGAAGGAGAAAAAAAAGCATACAGGCCTAATCTGGCCTCTCAGTGAGGAGATCTTCTCTTCTGATAAGAGTTTTTAGGTCATGCACACCCCAAATCTGATCTTAACGGTGTGTGTGTGTTATCTGTAAACTCAGTAAATGCTCACACGTTTTTTTATCGGTTGAGGTTCAAATTGTGGGTTGAAAAAATATTAGATTGTGGATAACTTGATGAATTCAGAATAGTTTTGATGCACTGTATTTAAATGATTAATTCCTGTTGCTCTAGTATTTGCCACCAACAGCTGTAAACACGACTCTGAGGCTTCGTGATCTGAGAGCGTCCATGATCCCATTTAACATCTCAGCCTACATCATCCCAGCCACAGATGCTCATCTGGTAATTCCTAAAGACTGTCAGAAATTAACTTTTATATTAATAGGCAATACTGGTCCACTGAAATTTTATATCCTATTTATAAATAATTTACTTCTTTTTTTTCAAACCATATAAAATCCCCAGTAGTGCCATACACTGATGTCAATATTTTAACAATTATGATTTCTATGAGATCAACAAAAATACAAAAGATGCTGTAATCATAATATTTCAAAATTTTTTGGTCTAAATATTCATGGTCTAAACATTCATGCACATTCTCTCTTTATGTCTGCTGTGGCACCACATGCTAAATCCAAGGCTACCTGACCTAGAATTAACAATATGAAATATATCAAATGATATACACTATTATTCATTCCAAAATTTTAATTATATGTCGGTTTTGTAGCCATTTAATTTCTGTCCGCCTTACCTCCTCTTCTTTTTCCATCTTCTTCATTACCTTTGTGACGTTAACTGACTGTGTTGTTTTTTTTTGTGTGTGTGTGTGTGTGTTGGTAGAGTGAGTACATTGCCCCCAGAGATGCGAGGTTGGCCTGGATGTCTGGCTTCACTGGCTCTGCAGGTGTGTTTCACAGCCAACTGATCATAATATTGCTGTATCACCATGCATCATTCTCAGTCACATTTTGTTTGTCACTTCTTTGGTCCCTGACAAACGACCCGCTCCTGTGTTCTGTTATAACTAACGAGAGTCTGTTTCTAATCTTTAGGAACAGTGGTAATTACTCAAAACAAAGCTGTTTTGTGGACCGATAGCCGCTACTGGATTCAGGCAGAGAGACAAATGGACTGTAACTGGGAGCTACAGCGAGATGGTGAGGAGCAAATGATAAAAGTTAAATTTATAGTTTAAACTTGACCAAATGAAGTTGAACATGTAGCTGAATGAATGTCTTAACACACATTTTTAAAGCATTTGTTCTATTGATTCCTGTGGAGAATTCTATTAAATTATCTCTACTTTGCGTGTAGTCATTAACACTTTTCTGGTCTAACTCTATTTGATCACAGCCTCTATTCGCAGCCTTACCAACTGGTTGATACTAGAGATCCCTGAGGGAGATCAAGTGGGCTTTGACCCATTCCTCTTCTCTGTAGGTAAGCAAACTGAGCTAATAAAATACTTTCTAGTGTAAAGTTATGTAAACAGTTAAATAATGTGTGCTTTTAAATGCATTATTTTATTTTATTTGATCAAAATAAAAATAAAAAAATCTTTTTTTTTGCTTTGCTTTAGACATATTTGACATCTACAACACCAACCTGGCTCCAGCTGGCCGGATCCTGAAGTCTATTCCTGATAACCTGGTGGATAAAATATGGACAGATCGACCTCCTCTGCCTCCTGACAACCCCATGCGCTTACCTGACAGTGTCATTGGTGTGTGCATGTCTTATCAGCGAATAGGACAGAGGACCATAAGATCATGACAAACAGAGCAATAAAGCACTGATTAAATCTTTAATGACTAGTGATATAACGTAATGGCAGCTCACAGAGGGGATATTCTAGTTCATTCTGTTGCCAAGATAAAGTTAATAAGGCATGAATAAAGGCATAGTCATCCTAAATATTGCTTGTTGCTCTTCTCAAGCTTTGAATAAGATGGGGGGGGGTAAGACTCTTAAAATAATTTGTGCATTTTATTACAAGTCTTCTGAATTCATGTTATAGCTTTGTCTGAGAAAAACTTCAGTGCTGCTTACTAATTGCTGAGACTGAAGTGTTGAGTCAGCTTTAGAACGACATCATTAAGTCATTTTAAGCCAGAAAAACAAATCATTTAGGTGAAGTGAAAAAGCAGATTCACTAAACAGATTTAATTCAAAATAGTGTATCGTTAACAAATCAGTCTTCTCTATGTCTGTTTCCTTTTATTGTAAATGCATAGAATAATGACCAACAACTTATTGTAAGGTTTAATAATTGGTGACAGAATTAAAATTTTTGAAGGTAAATTAAAATTTACATTGTGCCTTTGTGTTACATTGTGTTTGTTTGGATTTTCAGAAAGGACCTGGCCAATGAAAGTAGATCAGATACGAGCTCAAATAAGTGACAATCCATACAAGCCCACCGCTGTGCTGCTTTCAGCTCTGGACGAGACCGCATGTAAGCACAACAGAGATTCTCTGAACTGTTCTATAAAACTCTTGTCGGGTCAGACATTTCAGCTTGCGTCTCTATTTTCAGGGCTGTTTAATCTGCGAGGCAACGACATCCCTTTTAATCCATTCTTCTATTCTTACACTCTGCTGTCGATGGATGAGATATGGCAAGTTCCTGTGTTTCATATTAATAGCACTATACTGTTGGTGTGCTGTACAGCTTCTGACTAACCTCTTTCACCAGGCTCTTTGTGCACACTGAACGAATAACAGAAGAGCTGAAGGTGTACCTGAACGCATCATGCTTCCATTCCTATTGTGTGCAGCTGCTTGAGTACAGCTCTGTGCGCTCGTACCTGCAATCCTATCTACAGAGACTCAACACGAGAGTGTGGGTGGGTACAGAGTACACCAACCAAGCCCTGTATGAGCTCATCACTCCTGAGGTGAGACCTGGATCCAAAATATAGACTTCTAGTATGTGTATGATAGCTTGGATGCTCAATAGTCAGGAGTCTTAAACTATCTGTGGGCTAAATATGGCTGCGATGGTTTCAGTCAAGCCCATCATGTGTTAATAATTAATTTTCACTTTTTGCATTTGGCCTTTAATGTTATCATGTGCTTCTACTGAAGTGTTAAATGGTAGCATCATTTATTTTTTTCTCATATGACTTTTTAAAAGCTGAAAAATAAATGTAAAAAATGTAACTGTAATCTAGAAAAGAACAAACAAGCCTGTGTGCTTTCATCTGTCAGAAATGTTTAGTTACGCACATCTACATCAGGCGCGTGTCACTGTGTGACAAAATTAGATTGCTATGATCAGTGGAGCCCTTTCTATTTTTGACACACTGCACAGCTATTTCAGCAACTTTATTTTGCCCATCCCAGTCTGTCTGAAATGAAATGATTTTATTGACAGATATGTAAATACTAAATACTTTTACTTAATGTGACTTGACGTTCAGTGATGTGCAAAATTTTTATAAATGTATGGATGGATGCATGGGTAGATAGATGGATAAGTAGATTGGTTAATGAATGGATAGATAGATAGGTGGTAGGATAGATGAATGGTAGGTAACTAGACGGGAGGAGAAGTTTCAGGGATGATGGATGGATGGATGGATAGATAGATGAATAGATGGGCAGATTGTTGGATGGATGAGTAGATACAGTAGGTGAATAGATGGATGATTAAATAGATGGATGGATGGTAGATAGCTTGACAGATAGGTGAATAGATGGGCAAATTGATGGATGGATGAGTAGATAGGTGGATAGATGGAAGAATGGTAGCTAGTTAGCTGGATGGATGGATGGATGGATGGATGGATGGATGGATGGATAGATAGATAGATAGATAGATAGATAGATAGATAGATAGATAGATAATGGATGGATGGATGGATGGACTGATGGATGGATGGATGGATGGATGGATGGATGCATCTTGACTGAAACTATAATTTTAAAAGACTTGTGTCTCACAGTACAGTTGAAGATTGCACAGCTGATGAATGTATCTTATGTCTTCAAGGACAAACTTCTGACCAGCACCTACTCTCCAGTATTGACCACAAAAGCAGTCAAAGATGCAACTGAGCAGCGTATTCTTAAAGAGGCTCATGTAAGAAAACACACACACACACAAATAGTCTTCTACCCAAATGACTTTGGTAAAGCAGTAATAAGCCTGATGGACACTGTTGACTGATACCTGTTGTGTTATCGTAATTTCTAGATTGAGGGGCACTTTATCACATCATAAAGCCACATTAAGAGGCCAGACAGACTCCATTCATTGTAGCTTAATCAATGTCTTATCGCTCCTTATCGCACATCCTCCATCAAACATATTGGGACCCTTATCACTTGTGATGTTTGCTTGTATCCAGTGTTCTATTGACATTTTTTCTAGCATGAGTTTTACAGTCGACAACAACTGCATTTGATAATGATAACATGCATGGACAGACATCTTGGTACTGGTGTTTTGTGGCCTAAAGCCAGATTGCTTTCAATTAATCCTCTCCATCTGGCATCCATCTGGTTTCAAGCAGGTGAATTTGTTCTTCTCAGCCATGAAGGGTGAACATCCATCCTCTTTCCCGCAGGTTAGGGACGCAGTCGCAGTCATGCAGCTTCTGATGTGGCTTGAGAAGAAAGTTCCAGAAGGCACAGAGAACGAACTTACAGCAGCACATTTTGTCGATCAGTGTCGCAGGTACAGAACAGTCCTATTCACTTATACAACTCAAATAAAACAGATGGTATTACCTGTTACTGTTCTTTTTTTCCCAAACGCGGTCGGTTTGAAAAGTATATGTACTGTACCATTCATTTTCTCCATAATATTTGACAAGCAAGCTTCAAGACCAGTCACAAGTACTATTTTGCGCTATGTACCATGTAAAAAACTGTTTTATTTGTTTTAAACACATGAATAACATTTAATTTTATTCATTTATTTATTTATTTATTTAAATTGTGCATTGCTTAATTTTAATTGTACATGTATTCATTTGTTTGTTTGCTTATTTTAAATAGTCATAAATAGTAGAAAGTAGTTTAATTCCTTACAGTGAATATATAATTAATTGCTGTTTCTAATTTCTAACTCATTATTAACTCATTTATTTAGTGGTGTGTTTTCAAAATGATATAAAATGCTTTTGGAGCTTATGGTAGGTTTGTCTCGGAAGATTTATAAATTATGACTTAATTTTAGGACGAAAATGAATGAAATATTTGCTCCAGCACAGTGATTCCCAACCACATTCTTGGAGGCCCCCCAACACTGCATGTTTGCATCTCTCCTTTGTCTGACACACACATTTCAGCTTGTGTAGTCTGTACGAATGAGCTGATGAGCTGTTTGATTAAGGAGACGTGGAAAACATGCAGTATTGGGGAGCCTCCAGGAACATGGTTGGGAATCACTGCTCCAGCACTCTATATGTCTATTAGCCGTTTTTCTAAGTTTGCATTACAGGAATGACATTATTAGCACAAGCAGAACTTGTTCCTTCATCAAGGATGTTAATTTAGACAAAGTGTTTTACTTCTGTAAACGTCCTTTTTGCTGAGAATCATAAACCCTTCACTGTGTTTTGGCAGCAAACAGAAAAACAGCAGAGGGCCGAGCTTTGAGACCATTTCTGCAAGTGGACCCAATGCTGCTCTTGCTCACTACAGGTACTGAATACTGTTCCTCTTCTCATTAAATTAGAATGGTAAATAAAACATTATATTCATTATGTTTACTTGCTGTTCTTATTTTTACAGTCCGTCCAAGGAAATTGCAAGGAAGTTGTCAGTTGATGAGATGTATCTTGTTGACTCTGGAGGACAGTATCTGTGAGTTTCATAGTAGGCTGATACAGTAGTACATAGTTATGTTTGTGTGCAAAAAAGATCCCTCAAGTACATAACCTAGCTTATGCATGAATTCTGTCTGATTTATGTTAACAGTGATGGTACTACTGATATAACCCGTACTGTGCACTGGGGTACGCCTACTGACTTTCAAAAGGTACTGAATGGCATGCATGGGGAGCTACTAATGATGCAAAGCATAATAGGATGCTTCTACTAAAAAGAAACTGTTCTCTCCATGTCTTACTCTGACAGGAGGCCTACACAAGAGTGCTCATGGGAAATATTGAGATTTCAAGAACCGTCTTTCCTGCGGGAACTCGAGGTGAGGATCTCCCTTCAAGTGATCATGATGCTTCCACAAGAGGGCGTCATATCCACAGCAAATGTCCAAGCGCTAAACGTTCGTGTTTTGATTCCCACCATAGGCGTGAACATGGAGATGCTGGGACGAAGAGCGTTATGGGAAGTTGGTTTGAATTATGGTCATGGCACAGGTCATGGTGTGGGGAACTACTTTGGAGTCCATGAATGTAAGTCTGACTATTTATATATATTTATTTCAATAATCTTGTCATTTAAATGCGTTTAATGACATTTAATTTGCAGTTAAAATGCATCAATATTTATAAGTGTAGGGTCAATATGTTTTTTTAATCATCAAGGATGCATTAAAAGTGACAGTAAAGGCATTTATGACGTAACAAAAGATTTCCATCTTATAAATTATGATCTTTTGAGCTTTCTTTTCAAAGAATTATGTGGAAAAAATAGTAGCATTGACAATAATAAGAAATGTATAATAAAATTAATTTAAAATAATTTAAAATATAAAACACTGTAATACTGTTTAACAACGATACTGTATACACATATACATACACGTATACAAATATACAATATACAGAATATGCTGTATGTCTTCATCTGAGGTTTCTGTTTTCTCTGATAGGGCCGGTGGGTTTTCAGTCCAATAATGTTCCATTTCAAGAGGGGATGTTTACATCAATTGGTGAGGAATCAGTAAATAGCTCATTCAAATGATCTTAGTTTGATAATTACAGTTATAAACTGACCAACTCTCCTCTAGAACCTGGTTATTACAAGGAGAATGACTTTGGTGTAAGGATAGAGGACATTGCTGTCACAGTTCCGGCTACTACAAAGGTACATCTGACTCACTGAGGGTCCATAACTCTGTTAATCCACTGCAGTTAGCTAAGAGCAGTGCCTAAAGAAATATTATTAATATGTGCATTTTTCTTTTTTTCCTGTTTTTCTTTTTTAAGTATGGCAACAATTACTTGACATTTGAAACTGTCTCACTGGTGCCTTATGACAGAAAACTGATAAACGCATCTCTTCTGAGTACTGAGCAGGTATCGTAAAAGTGCCTTAAAGTATTTATAGCGATATGTATTTGATTGTTTTGTTTGTTTATTTATAAAGCACTTTGGCAGCATCATTGGCAAATTATATATATATATATTAATATATATACATTTATGTACTACTTTCATGTGTTTACTTTTATACCATAAATAATTTTGTTTTTGTATGTCTTTTGGTGTTCAGTGTAAAAATTCTGGTTAAGAACCACAGCTTTTTGTTTTGAAATATAAGGTATTTTCTAGTGTTCGTTTCCTTTGAAAATGTGCCCTCAAATGCTCTTCACTGGAAATACGTCTTGGGAGGGGGGTTGTGGGTTGTTTTTTCATTTTCTTCATTTTTGAAAAAACAAAAATCACTTACTGACAGCATTTTATGTGCTTTGTGTCTATAGCTGCACTGGCTGAACAAATACTATGAGACCATCCGGAGCGTGGTGGGTCATGAGCTGGATAGTCAGGGGCTGAAGGAAGAGTATGACTGGATGATGAAGCACACGGCACCCTTCCTTACAGCTGGAGCTCCGGCTGTCATCTCCTCAGTCACACTGCTAGTAACAGTGCTGTCCTCTGTTTTACTACATAGCCTGCTGTAAAACAAGCACTGAAGAACATAACCCACTTCACGGCTTTAGAAACTCACTTTCAGGTACAAACAGACAAGCTCAGATGCGGAGTACTTAAATTAAGTTGTCTGTTTTACTGTGTCTCCTCTTTTATCTGTTTCTTTTCCCAAGCCATTTCGATTTACTGCGTCATTAGGATTTGTCATATGTTTGAAGTGTTAGTATTTTATAGTGTATTTTATGACAAAAGTTGTTGTATGTTTGATTAAGAAAGATTTTAAAATGATACATTGCATGTGTGTGTATGAACATATTATTTTAAGACAATCATTGTTTATTTATAGTTTATTAAAGGAAGATTACTACAGTATCTCCACTACTTTTGGTTTATCTATGACTGTCCAAAGACTTAGGTAGGCAGTGTGTGCATGTGAAGTTCCCTCACAAAACAGATTTCAGACTGACTTCTAAGGCGGAATAACTTTGGTAATAATATTTGATTACAACAATTCAAATTTATAAGTAGAACTCACATCAAAAGTGGAAAAAGTTCATCAAAAGTCATTTATTTACACAAAAATTGACCACCAAAGTAGCTTTTTTTTGACTCAGCTGTTGCAAAATGGAAAGCACATGATTGTAGGTATCATAGGCATCTATGCTGCTTTTAGCAATTGCTCATGTGAAAGTATCTCAGTAAACAGGATGTGTCATGATCATTGGATTCAGACATGCCTTGATGTCGTACTTCGTTATCCTGCTTGTTGATTAGCCTTTTTCAGCTTTCGGATGCAGCTTACTATATATCTGTGATTCATACTTAATAAGAGTTTTTATTTGTCACGTATACAATTATACAGACTATAACCAGTGAAATCAGGTCAGGTTCGCTCCAAGGACAGTGCAATTGTAATGAAAAATATAGAATATAAAATAAAGAATAAATATAAAATAAAAGTAAAACATATAAAATATATAATAAAAAAATAAGAATCAAATAAATAGTACTAAGGAATGTGCAAGAGAGTGTGCAAAATGTTGTACATGGTATAAATTAAAATAGCAGCAATATGTTTATGAATAGCTTATTGATGGTGAATTTACAGAGTCTTGGGAGTTAAGACACAGGGTTAGAGTTTA